>NC_069467.1:3220162-3312662 GCF_026875155.1 Cherax quadricarinatus
ACTTTTTGGGTTAGTTTTAGAATCCCTAGCAACTTTAATTTCATGTCCCTTTTAGCTTTTTTATCCCTTTTTAATGCCCCTTTAAATGTCAATATACTGATTCATAAGATGACCCTCGCCTCTTTTGATACGCCTATAAATTCCTTTCTTATGCCCTAGTAGATATTTCAGCCTATTATTCATCCATTTTGGGTCATTTCTATTTGATCTAATTTCCTTGTAAGGAATAAACGTTCTTTGAGCAGCATGTATTGTGCTCAGAAAACTGTCATATTGATAACTCTTTTCGTTACCCCAGTCAACAGATGATAAGTGTTCTCTAAGCCCATCGTAATCTGCTAAGCGAAAATCTGGGACTGTTACTGAGTTAACCCTACTATCATACTTCCATTCAATTCTAAATGTAATTGATTTGTGGTCGCTAGTACCCAGTTCCTCTGAAACTTCTAAATTATTAACAAGGGATTCATTGTTTGCCAGAACTAAGTCAAGCAGGTTATTACCCCTTGTAGGTTCTGTCACAAACTGCTTCAAAAAACAATCCTGAACTACTTCTAAGAAGTCGCGTGATTCTAAATTCCCAGTCAAGAAATTCCAATCAATATGACTAAAGTTAAAGTCTCCTAGAATTACTATATTATCGTGCCTTGTGGCCCTAACAATTTCCTCCCATAGTAGTCTCCCCTGGTCCCTATCTAAATTTGGGGGACGGTATATCACACCTAAAATTAATTTTTCATGCCCCTCTGAAAATTCTATTCAAACAGACTCTGTATGTGTTACTTCAGACTTAATACCCGTTTTTATGCAACAGTTCAAACGATCTCGGACATACAATGCCACGCCACTCCCCTTCCCGATACTTCTATCTACTTTTAACAATTTAAAACCCAGAATGTGACATTCTGCGGGCATGTCCCGACGTTTTGAATTAAACCACGTCTCAGTAATGGCAAATATATCTATGTTACCTGCACTAGCAACTAGTCTCAACTCGTCCATCTTATTCCTAGCACTGGGACTATTTGTGTAATAAATATTTAAAGACCCCCCTCTCTCTTTACCCTTCCTGCTCCTTTCTGTTATTCCACTAAACCTATTACTGTCCTTGTCAATTAGTGCCACTGGCTTTCCAATATCCACCTCATATTGCTATTACTAGTTCTCCTTGTACTCATATTACTGTTGTTTAGGTAAGACACATATGCATCAGTTAGGTATCTTTATTATGAAACGTTTCGCCTACACAGTAGGCTTCTTCAGTCAAGTACAGAAAAGTTGATAGAAGCAGAAGATACTTGAAGACGATGTAATCAGTCCATGACCCTTAAAGTTTGAGGTGGTCAGTCCCTCAGTCTGGAGAAGAGCATTTTTCCATAGTATGAAACAATATGGAGATGAAGTGACAGGATGGAGCTTTTTATAGCGCCAAGAAGTGAGACGTAGGCCACTAGGAGAGGTAAGAACTCAGATGTTGAGAGGTCAGGTCCCTCTCAAATCCAGCCGCTCTCACTAGTGGAAGTTGTCGAAGTTGATTGCAGGTCTGTACCAAGATACCCTTGTGTTGCAGTGTCTGACAGATTGAACATTAAAATGGTATAAAATACCGACAGGTTGTTAGGGAAGACACATATGCAACAGTTAGGTATCTTTATTATGAAACGTTTCGCCTACACAGTAGGCTTCTTCAGTCGAGTACAGCAAAGTTGATAGAAGCAGAAGATACTTGAAGACGATGTAATCAGTCCATCACCCTTAAAGTTTTGAGGTGGTCAGTCCCTCAGTCTGGAGAAGAGCATTGTTCCATAGTATGAAACAATATGGAGATGAAGTGACAGAATGGAGCCTTATATATTGCCAAGAGGTGAGACGTAGGTCACTAGAAGAGGTAAGAACTCAGATGTTGAGAGGTCAGGTCCCTCTCAAATCCAGCTGCTCTCACTAGTGGAAGTTGTCGAAGTTGATTGCAGGTCTGTACCAAGATACCCTTGTGTTGCAGTGTCTGACAGATTGAACATTAAAATGGTATAAAATACCGACAGGTTGTTAGGGAAG
Source organism: Cherax quadricarinatus (assembly GCF_026875155.1). Lineage (NCBI taxonomy): Eukaryota > Metazoa > Arthropoda > Malacostraca > Decapoda > Parastacidae > Cherax > Cherax quadricarinatus. The sequence goes on from NC_069467.1 coordinate 3,222,218, forward strand.
ACACATATGCAACAGTTAGGTATCTTTATTATGAAACGTTTCGCCTACACAGTAGGCTTCTTCAACAACTTCGACAACTTCACTAGTGAGAGCGGCTGGATTTGAGGAGACCTGACTCTCAACATCTGAGTTCTTACCTCTCTCTAGTGACCTACGTCTCACCTCTTGGCAATATATAAGGCTTCGTGTCACTTCATCTCCATATTGTTTCATAGTATGGAACAATGCTCTTCTCAGACTGATGACTGACCCACCTCAAACTTTAAGGGTGATATGGATGATTTACATCGTCTTCAAGTATCTTCTGCTCTATAACTTTTCTGTACTCGACTGAAGAAGCCTACTGTGTAGGCGAAAACGTTCTTAATAAAGATACCTAACTGTTGCATTATGTGTCTTCCCTAACAACTTTCGGTATTGATACCATTTTAATGTTCAATCTGTCAGGGACACTGCAACACAAGGGTTTTTTTATCTTGGTACAGACCTGCATTCAAACTTCGACAACTTCCACTAGTGGAGAGCGGCTGGGATTTGAGAGAGGACCTGACCTCTCAACATCTGAGTTCTTACCTCTTCTAGTGACCTACTGTCTCACCTCTTGGCAATATATAAGGCTCCATTCTGTCACTTCATCTCATATTGTTTCATTACTATGAACAATGCTCTTCTCCAGAGCTGAGGGGACTGACCACCTCAAAACTTTAAGGGTGATGGATGATGATTACGTCTTCTTCTAGTATCTTTGCTTCTATCAACTTTTCTGTACTCGACTGAAGAAGCTTTACTGTGTAGGCGAAAAACGTTCATATAAAGATACCTAATTGTTTGCATTGTGTCTTCCCTAATACCTTGTTTGTATTTTATACCATTTTAATTGTTCCCAAGACTCTCAATTTCATCGCCAAAAAACTACAGACACAATGACTACGACTTCCAAAAAGGCTGTCCTTCAAGGCATTCACTCAGCAGTCATCTCAACACGCAGCTCACCTAGTATACCTCGACGATACATCAATCACTCAAGGTTTAGCAGGAAGACTCGGACCATAGGTCACCACCGCTGATAAAGGAGGGTGGGTGTTGTTATCATGAACATGACGATTACAGGAACAAATGATCAATCTACTTAATGACCCAGACCACCTTACCAAACCTTCAAAAACTAACCAAGTGGACAACCTTACTAAAACTTTTCTTCAAATGGATGCCGCATTCTGAGGGGCTAGAACAAGAGGAAGAAACTTCTGCACACCATGCCAGCAACCCCAGACCCGCCAGAATGTACGGCCTGCCAAAGACTCACAAGGCCTGGTTACCCTGAGGCCCATATTCTCGGGAAATAGGCAGTGCTCCCACCAGCTCTCAGGAATTTCGCCAATACAACTTCTCTAAACTCTTGGGCCTATCAGTCCAGCAATCTCAAACACTCGGGTGGATCTTCGCAATCGCATTCGCAACAATCAAACATCAGGACAGAAACTTTCAGCCTTGACGTGACTTCCCTATTCACCAAAGTCCTACTACACGAGCCATCGATCTCTTGCGCAGGAAGGAAAAATTGACGATTCACTTGATCTTCCCATTCCCAGCCCAGGCGATTTCATCGACCTTGTTGAACTAGTGTTGGATTACGTGTTTCTCCTTCGGAAAAAATCTCCTCTTTCAGCAGACTTTTGGACTACCCATGGGGTTCGCATCAGTGCAGTCCAGGCGACTTAACATGTGAACATCTAGAAGCCGACGTTTCCCACCATTATTCCTTCGTCTGTCACCTGGCTCCTTATGTTGACGACATTCTCCCTCATAACTCCTAAAACACTTTCAACGTTCAAGCTCTTCAAGACAAGCTCAACCAGGTCGAGCCTTTCAATCCAGTTCACACTTGAAGAAGAAAGTCGACAACACCTCTTCCTTTTCTTGATGTTCTGCTCTTGCAAAGTGACCACGAACTTGTTTTAAAGTCATCTCGAAAACCCACCAACCAAAACGATCTTCTCACTTCTACTCTCACCACGCACCAAACCAAGTGGTTGTGATTATAGGCTTCTTCCTACGTGCACTCAGAATCTGCAGCAATGAGTTCTTGAGGAAGAATGCATATAATTGAACAAGTATTATCTAAACTTCCACTCTATCCTCGTTCACTTCATTAGAGACAGCAGACGGCGGGATTAAACATCTTCAAACACACCCAGAGAAGACACTGTACCGAGAAAGAGATACATAGTCCTCCCCACCTGACTCCATTTGCAAACATGTTTCCAACATCTTTGCCAAAACACATTTCCAAGTATCTCCTCCACAACAACGGACCATCAAGGGGACATCACCAGTGTAGACAGGACAAGCCTCCATCCTCTGCAGGGGGTATACATTAATCCCTTGTAATGGACTGCAACAATTTTTATGTGGGGAAACATCAAGAGACCTCCAAACACGCATTTCAGAACACCAATATGCAAGCAGGACTGCGAGATTACAAGCGAATGCCTGTGTACAACATCGCAATTTACACAAACCATTTAATTAACTACAGAAATCAAGGACTTATAGCCCAGAAGACAACCACTCAATACAGAGAATCCTGGGAATCATCGCTTTTCTCTATAACCAACAATTTCAACCAGAACAATGGCTTCTTATAAACATAGCTGAAACACTCGCCAAAGAAACTTCTTTCATCGCTATCCCACATACAGAACATAGAAACACGGCTGAAGGTCTACAACTTGTCCATACCCCTGCCAAGCTAAGCTACCCAAGACTCTATAACCCCACCCGGTAGATCATCAGATGCAGCATTCTCCACTGACCTCAACATCTGAACATGACTATAAATACTACTCGTACCTTCCAACCCCAGGTAGATCCGTTGTTGTGACTTGAAAAAGCCCACTGTGTGGGTGAACGTTTGTCAATAAGGATCACACTTATACTGCATTTGTCGATTGAGACACTTTTATGCAGCATATGGGAATCTTTAGTTCAGGGCAAATGTTTCGCCACACAGTGGCTTCATCAGTCCAATACAAAGAGGAAGGCGTAAGGAGAGGAAGGAGAATGAGGTAATCGTCCACAAACCTGGAAGGTCGATTGTGTTTCAGTCCATCAATCTTGTAGAAATGTCAGCATAGGGCCGTAGACGTGGTTATATACTGTAGTGAGGTGAGGTGAAGCAGGGCAGAGGCGGGGTCATAGTGATACCCATCCACTAAGTCGAATAAAGTTCTTGTCAAAAGGTTGAACAAGTGTAGAAGAAGTCTTTGTGTAACAAAGAACCCATGATGCTGCAGTGTTGACAGTTGTGGATTGAATGGTTTGAAAAAAAAAAACCGCCAAGTTGTAGATAGAACACTTATGCAGCATATGGGAATCTTTATTCAGGGGGGGAAACGTTTCGCCACACAGTGGCGTTACTTCAGTCAATACAAAGAGGAAAGCCGTAAGGGAGAGGAGGAGAATGGAGGGTAATCAGTCCCTCAACTGGAGTCGATGTGTTCAGTTCATCAATCTTGTAGAATGTACAGCATAGGGCGTTTAGACGTGGCTTATATACTGTTTAGTGAGGTGAGGTGAAGCAGGCTGAGGCGGGGGTCATAGTGGTACCATCCACTAGTCGAAGTAGGTCTTTGTCCAACGGTTGAACAAGTTGTTGAAGAATTCTTTGTAACAAGATCCCATGATGTGGGTGTCTGACAGTTGTGATGAATGGTTTGAAAAACCGACAAGTTGAAGATTGAGACACTTATGCAGCATATGGGAATCTTTATTCAGGAAACGTTTCGCCACACAGTGGCTTCATCAGTCCAATACAAAGAGGAAGGCGTAAGGAGAGGAGGAGAATGAGGTAATCAGTCCCTCAACCTGGATTTGATGTGTTCAGTCCATCAATCTTGTAGAATGTACAGCATAGGGCCGTAGACGTGGCTTATATACAAAGAATTCTTCAACACTTGTTCAACCTTTGGACAAAGACCTATTGATAAATTAGACACATGTACAACTCTTGGGTATCTTTATTGAGGAAACGTTTCGCCACACAGTGGCTTCATCAGTCCATCAAAGGAGAATCTGAAGAACAGGAGGAGAATGAGGTAATCAGTCCCTCAACCTTGAGTCGATGTGGTCAGTCCATCAATCTTGAATAGATACGGCAATACGCGCTTGAGAAGGAGCTTATATAACCGGTTGGCAGGAGAGGGTGAAGCAGTCATAGGTCGTGTAACTTTGATCTTCAATGTTGAAGTAGGTCGTGCCAAGAATTAGGCAAGCGAGAATTCCCAAGTATTAAGATCCCAGAAGTTGCAGTGTTGACAGGTTTGTAGATGAATGGTTCAGAGAACCGACATGTTGATAATTAGACAAATGTACAACTCTTGGGTATTTTATTGAGGAAAACGTTTTCGCCACACAGTGGGCTTCATCAGTCCATTCAAAGGAGAATCTTGAAGAACTGGGGAGAATGATGTATCAGTCCCTCAACCTGAGGTCGTTGTGGTCAGTCCATCAATCTTGAATAGAATACGGATTACGCGCTGAGGAAGGAGCTTATAAACCGTTGGCAGGAGAGGTGAAGCAGTCATAGGTTCGTGTAACATTTGTTCAATGGTTGAAGTAGGTCCGTGCCCAAGAAATTGGCAAAGCGAAGAATTCCCAAGTAATATTAAGATCCAAGAAGTTGCAGTGTCTGACAGGTTTGTAGATAAAATGGTTCAGATGAACCGACCATTGTTGATAAATTAGACTCTGTACAACTCTTGGGTATCTTTTATTGAGGAAACGTTTCGCCACACAGTGGGCTTCATCAGTTCCATACAAAGGAGGAATCTTGAAGACCAGGAGGAGAATAAGGTTAATCAGTCCTCACCTTGAGTCGGGAATGTGGTCAGTCCATCAATCTTGAATAGAATAACGGCATACCGCGATGAGAAGGAGCTTATAAACCGTTGGCAGGAAGAGAGGTGAAGCAAGTCATAGGTCGGTAACATTTGTTCAATGTTGAAGTAGGTCGTGCCCAAGAATTAGGCACAGCGATGAATTCCCAAGTATTAAGATCCAAGAAGAATTGCAGTGTTGACAGGTTTGTAGAGAAATGGTTCAGAGGAACCGACATGTTGATAAATTAGGTCCACATGTACAACTCTTGGGTAGCTGTATTGAGGAAAGTTTCGCACATAACAGTGGCTTCATCAGTCCATAAAAGGAGAATCTTGAAGAACAGGAGGAGAAGAGGTAATGTCCCTCAACCTTGAGTCGATGTGCACCGTCAGGTCCATCAATCTTGAATAGAATACGGCATACGCGTGAGAAGGAGCTTATAAACCGTTGGCAGGAGAGGGTGAAGCAGTCATAGGTCATGTAAATTTGTTCAAATGTTGAAGTAGGTCCGTGCCGAGGGAAAACAAGAGGATTCGTAGTTAGGTCCTCCGTTCGAGTCTCAGGTCAAGAAGGGAGAGAAGGGATCGTGGGTCAAGTGGTTGGAGACAGGCAGGGGACGACCGAAGATGACGATCAATGAAGACGAATGGAAGCCAGAAACGATGAAGAGAAAGAAACTGCTGTGTGAAACTCCCGTGGAAACCTCCAACGCATTCTCGGGTGCTACCCGACGAATGTGAGTTATATGGGATCGACACGACAGACGAACGACAACAAGGAAGGTAAGAATATTGTTGTTTGTAGGATGAATTGGTTCACGCGAACCGACTGTTTGATAATTAGAGACAATGTGTTATCTCTTGGGTAGCTTTATTGAGGAAAGTTTCGACCACACAGTGGCTTCATCAGTCCATACAAAGGAGGATCTTGAAGAATAGGCGGAGAATGGAGAATGAGGTAATCAGTCCCTCAACCTTGAGTCGATGTGATGTCAGTCCATCAATCTTGGAATAGGAATACGGTATACGTGTGAGAAGGAGTTTATAAACCGTTGGCAGTGAGAGGGTGAAGCAGTCAGAGGCAGTGTAACACTTATTCAATGTGAAGTAGGTCGTGCCCAAGAATTAGGAAAGTGAAGGAATTCCAAGTATGAAGATCCCAAAGAAGATGCGAAGTTGTCCTGCGGGTTTGTAGATGAATGGTTCAGAGAGAACCCGACATGTTGATAAATTAGACACATGTGTAACTCTTGGGTATCTTTATTGAGGAAACCGACGCCCGTTTTTCTCATACATGTAACTACTTCTCTTCTTTTTTTAGCCAACAGTGGCTTCCTCAGTCCATCAAAGGAGAATTTGAATTGAATAGGAGGAGAATGAGGTAATCAGTCCCTCAACCTTGAGTCGATGTGGTCAGTCCATCAATCTGAATGAATACGGTATACGTGCCTGAGAAGGAGTTTATAAACCGTTGGCAGGAGAGGTGAAGCAGTCAGAGGCGTGTAACAATTATTCAATGTTGAAGTAGGTCGTGCCAAGAATTAGGAAGCGAAGAATTCCCATGTATTAAGATCCCAAGAAGATTGCAGTGTTCTGACGGGTTTGTAGATGAATGGTTAAGAGAACCGACATGTCTTTATAAAATTTGACACATGTGTAACTTCTTGGGTATCTTATTGAGGAAACGTTTCGCCTCACAGTGCTTCTCAGGTCCCATACAAAGGAGAATCTTGAAAATTAGGAGGAGAATGAGGTAAATCAGTCCCTCAACCTTGAGTCGATGTGGTCAGTCCATCAATCTTGGAATAGATACGGTATACGTGCTGGAAGGAGTTTATAAACCGTTGGCAGGAGAGGTGAAGCAGTCAGAGGCAGTGTAACACTTTATTACAATGTTGAAGTAGGTTCGTGCCCAAGAATTTAGGCAAGCGATGACTTCCCATGTATTAAGATCCCAAGAAGATGCAGTGTATGACGAGGTTTGTAGATGAATGGTTCAGAGAACCGACCATGTTGAGAAAATTAGGGGACACATGTGTAATCTTGGGTATCTTTATTGAGGAAAACGTTTCGCCACACAGTGGCTTCATCAGTCCATACAAAGGAGAATCTTAGAATAAGGAGGTAGAATGAGGATAATCAGGTCCTCAACCTTGAGTCGTTGGTGGTCAGCCATCAAATCTGAATAGAATTACGGTTATACGTGCTGAGAAGGAGTTTATAAACCGTTGGCAGGAGAGGTGAAGCAGTCAGAGCAGTGTATCACTTATTTCAATGTTGAAGTAGTCGTGCCCAAGAATTAGGCAAGCGAAGAATTCCAAGTATTAAGATCCCAAGCAGATGCAGTGTCTGAGGGTTTGTAGATGAATGTTCAGAGAACCGACATGTTGATAAATTAGACACATGTGTAAACTCTTGGGTATCTTTATTGAGGAAAAGTTTCGCCACACTGTGTGCTTCATCAGTCCATACCAAAGGAGAATCTTGAAGAATAGGAGGAGAATGAGGTAATCAGTCCCTCAACCTTGAGTCGATGTGGTCAGTCATAATCTTGAATAGAATACGGTTTACGTGCTGAGAAGGAGTTTATAAACCGTGGCAGGAGAGGTGAAGCCAGTCAAGAGGCAGTGTAAAACTTATTCAATGTTGAAGTAGTTCTGCCCAAGAATTAGGCAAGCGAAGAATTCCCAAGTATTAAGATCCCAGAAGATGCAGATGTCTGGACGTGTTTGTAGATGAATGGTTCAGATGAACCGACCTGTTGCATAAATAGACACAAGTGTAACTCTTGGGTACTTTATTGAGAAACGTTTCGCCACCACAGTGCTTCATCAGTCCATACAAAGGAGTGAATCTTGAAGAATAGGAGGAGATTGAGTAAATCAGTCCCTCAACCGTGAGTCGATGTGACAGTCCATCAATCCTTGAATAGAATCGGTATTCGTGCTGAGAAGGAGTTTATAAACCGTTGGCAGGAGAGTTGAAGCAGTCAGATGCAGTGTAACACTTATTCATGTTGAAAGTAGGTCGTGCCCAAGAATTAGGCAAGCGAAGAATTCCAAGTATTAAGATCCAATAAGATGCAGGTCTGACGGGTTTGTAGATGAATGGTTCAGAGAACACCTACATGTTGATAAATTAGAACATGTGTAACTCTTGGGATCTTTATTGAGGAAACGTTTCGCCACCACGGTGGGGGCTTCATCAGTCCATACAAAGGAGGAATCTTGGAAGATAGTGGAGGAGATGAGGTAATCAGTCCCTCAACTTGAGTCGATGTGTTCGTCCATCAATTCTTGAATAGAATACGGTATTACGTGCTGGAAGGAGTTATAAACCGTTGGCAGGAGAGGTGAAGCAGTCAGAGGCAGTGTAACACTTATTCAATGTTGAAGTAGGTCGTGACCCAAGAATTAGGCATGCGAAGATATTCAAGTATTAAGATCCCAAGAAGATGCAGTGTCTGACGGGTTTGTTAATGATGGTTCAGGAGAACCGACATGTTGATAAATTAGCACAAACCCGTCAGACACTGCATTTCTTGGGATCTTATACTTGGGAATTCTTTCGCTGCTAATTCTTGGGCACGACCTACTTCAACATTGAATAAGTGTTACTCTGCTCTGACTGCTTACCTTCTCTTGCCAACGGTTTATAAACTCCTTCTCAGCAGTATACCGTATTCTATTCAAGATTTGATGGACTCGACCACATTCGACTCAAGGTTGAGGACTGATTACCTCATTCTCCTCCTATTCTTCAAGATACTCCTTTGTATGGACTGATGAGCCACTGTGTGGCCGAACGTTTCCTCAATAAAGATACCAAGAGTTACCACATGTGGTCTAATTTATCAACATGTCCGGTTCCTCTGATAACCATTCCATCTACAAACCCGTCAGACACTGCATCTTCTTTGGGATCTTAATTACTTGGGAAATTTCTTCGCTTGCCTAATTCTTGGGCACGACCTACTTCAAACATTGAATAAGTGTTACACTGCCTCTGACTGCTTCACCTCTCTGCCAACGGTTTATAAAACTTACTTCTCAGCACGTTATACCGTATTCTATTCAAGAATTGATGGACTGCCACATCGACTTCAAGGTTGAGGGATGATTACCTCATTCTCCTCCTATTCTTCAAGATTTCCTTTGTATGGACTGATGAAGCCACTGTGTGGCGAAACGTTTCCTCCAATAAAGATACCAAGAGTTACACATGTGCTCTAATTTATCAACATGTCGGTTCTCTGAACCATTCATCTACAAAAACCGTCATGCATGCATCTTCTTGGGATCTTAATACTGGGAATTCTTCGCTTGCTAATTCTTGGGCCACGACCTACTTCATAACATTGAATAGTGTTAACTGCCTTTGGACTGCTTCACCTTTTTTTTTTTCTCCTGCCAACGGTTTTTAACTCCTTCTCAGCACGTTATACCTATTCTATTCAAGATTGATGGACTGACCACATCGACTTAAGGTTGAGGGACTGATTACCTCTTCTCCTCTATTCTTCAAGATTCTCCTTGTATGGACTGATGAAGCCACTGATGTGGCCGAAACGTTTCCTCAATAAAGATTACCCAAGAGTTTACACATGTGTCTTATTTATCAACATGTCGGTTTCCTCTGACATTCATCTACAAACCCGTCAGACACTGATCTTCTTTGGGATCTTATACTGGGATTCTTTCGCTTGCCTAATTCTTGGGCCACACCTACTTCAACATTGTATAAGTGTTCACTGCCTCTGACTGCTTCACCTTCTGCCAACGGTTTAAACTCCTTCTCAGCACGTATACCGTATATTCTATCAAGATATGATGGACTGACCAATCGATCAAGGTTTGAGGGATGATTACCTATTCTCTTCCTATTCTTCAAGATTCTCCTTTGTATGGACTGATGGAAGCCACTGTGTGGCGAAACGTTTTCCTCAATAAAGATAACCAAGAGTTACACATGTGTCTAATTTATCAACATGTCGGTTCTCTGAACCATTCATCTACAAACTGTCAGACACTGCAACTTCTTGGGATCTTAATACTTGGGAATTCTTCGCTTGCCTAATTCTTGGGCACGACCTACTTCAACATTGAACAAATGTTACACGACCTATGACTTCTGCACCTCTCCTGCCAACGGTTTATAAGCTCCTTCTCAGCACGTATGCCGTATTTTTTTCTATTCAAGAATGATGGACTGACACAGCGGACTCAAGGTTGAGGATGATTACCTCATTCTCTCTGTTCTTCAAGATTTCCTTTGTATGGACTGATGAAGCCACTGTGTGACGAAACGTTTCTCAATAAAGATACCCCAAGAGTGCACATGTGTCTAATGTATAACATGTCGGTTCTCTGAACCATTCATCTACAAAACGTCAGTACTCTGCACACTTCTTTGGGATTTATATTGGGAATTCTTCGTTGCCTAATTCTAGGGCAGACCTACTTCAACATTGAACAAATGTTACACGACCTATGACTCTGCACCTCTCTGCCAACGGTTTATAAGCTCCTTTCTCAGCACGTATGCCGTTATATTTCTATTCAAGATTGATGGACTGTCCAATCGACTCTAGGTTGAGGGACTGAGTACGTCATTCTCCTTGTTCTTCAAGATTCTCCTTTGTATGGACTGAAGAAGCCACTGTGTGGCGAAACCGTTTCCTCAATAAAAGATACCAAGGAGTTGCACATGTGTTAAGATATATCACATGTAGGTTCTCTGACACCATTCATCTACATAACCTCCCACTTTTCATGCATTTATCCTACCTAATTTGAAACTAACAAAGTCCTAGCCTCCATAACCCAAACGAGGTAGGACAGTTCCACTCTCAATAACTACCCTATTTCCAAACCAATACTTTCCTATGTCCTTTCTAAATCTAAACTTATCTAATTTAAATCCCTTGTTAATAATTTAGAAGTTTCGGAGGAACTGGGTGCTAGCGACCACAAATCAATTACTTTGTAGAATTGAATGGAAGTATGATCGTAGGGATAACTCAGTACAGTCCAGATTTTCGCTTAGCAGATTACGATGGGCTTTGGAACACTTATCATCTAGTTGACTGGGGAACGAAGAGAGCTATCAATATGACAGTTTTCTGAACACAATACATGCTGCTCAAAGAACGTTTATCCCTTATAAGGAAATTAGATCAAATAGAAATGACCAAAATGGATGAATAATAGGGCACTTAAATATCTACTAGGGCATAAGGTAAGGCATTTATAGGCGTATCAAAAGAGGCGGGGTCAGCTTATGAATCAGTATATTGACATTCAGAGGACATAAAAAGGGGGTTAAGAAAAAGCTAAAAGGGACTATGAAATTAAAGTTGCTAGGGATTCTAAAACAAACCCAAAAAGTTTTTTCCAGGTTATCTCCCCCAGTCAGAGATTAGATAGGTCCCCTTAAACATAACTATGAGATTCTTACTGACAAAGAGAATGAAATGTGCTCGATTTTTAAATAAGTATTTCTCTCGGTTTATACCAGGAAGACACTATTAATATTCCTCGGTAATTAAATTTTATCGTGGATCAGAAGAAGATAAATTATGTAACATCACAGTCACTAGTGAAATGGTTGTGAAGCAGATAGAACAGACTGAAGCAAATAAGTACCGGGTCCTGATGAGGTTTTTTAGGGTTTCAAAGGAATGCAAAACTGGAAGTCTGTGACCCTTAACTATATTTTAAATTTATCTTTTCAACAGGTGCAGTGTACTGATATGTGGAAGATGGTAATGTAATTCTATTTAAACAGGGGAACAAGTCGTTACCGTCAAAATACCGGCCCAATAAGGCCTGACCTCAATTGTAGGCAAATTACTAGTGAGTCAATTATCAGCGAGATTATAGAAGCCATCTCGATAAGCATAGCTTGGATTAATGATACTCAGCATGGATTCACAAGAGGCCGGTCTTGTCTAAACTAATTTATTAACTATCTCAGAAAAGCTTTTGAGGTCGTTGACCACGATAAAGAAATTTGATCATTATTTACTTAGATTTTAGTAAGGATTTGATTGAGTTCCGCACAAAAAGACTGTGAAGAAAGTAGGACTCATGGCGTTGGGGGAAGGTTGCTCTCGTGGGATCGAATCATGGCCTAACGACAGGAAGCAAAGAGCTGTCCATTTAAATGGGGTTAAATCCGAGTGGGGATCAGTAACAAGTGGCGTTCCACAGGGATCAGTCTTGGGCCCGTTGTTGTTTATATTATATATCTAGATCTTGATGAAGGAATTACTAGTGATATGAGCAAATTCGGCCGATTGACACGAAGATAGGTAGGAAAAATGATTCAAAACGTAGATGTTAGGGAACTTCAGGAGGATTTAGGACAAACTCTACTCTTGGTCAAAAAAGTGGCAGATTGCAGTTCAATGAAGATCTAAATGCCAAGTTCTGAAGCTGGGAGTGTGTCCATAACCCTAGCACTTATAAGTTAAAAAATGTAGAACTTAACATTACAGATTGCGAAAAGGGACTTGGGGGTTATGGTAGAGAACCATAACCAAGACAGCAATGCCTTAGCGTACGTATAAGGCAAATAGATTACTGGGGATTTATATCAAGAAGTGTAAGCCTAACAGAAGTCCAGCGGTCTTACTGCAGCTTTATACATCATTAGTAAGGCCTAACTCTAGATTAAGCAGTTCAATTCTGGTCTCCATATTACAGAAAGCGACATAATTCGTTAGAAAACATTCAGGTTAGGATGACTAATTAATCACATAGCATTAGGAATCTTCCTTATGAAGAAAGATTGAAGACTCTATGTTACATTCACTTGTTAGACGAAAGAATGAGGGGAGACCTGAATCGAAGTGTATAAGTGGAAGATAGGTATTAATAAAGAGGATATTAACAAGGTCTTGAGATTATTCTACAAGAGAGAGAACCCGCAGTAATGGATTTAAATTAGATAAGGTTAGATTTAGAAAGGACATAGGAATGTATTGGTTTGGAAATAGTGTAGTAGATGAGTGGAACAGTGACTACCTAGTTGGGATATTGAGGCTAGGACTTTGGGTAGTTTCACATTTAGGTTGGATAAATACATGAGTGGGATGGGTTGGAGTTGGATATGAGTGGGACTTGCAATCAGAGCTTATTTCTAGGGTAGCATTTGAACATTGGGTAGGTCAATGTTGTTAGGGGATTAATTGTAAATGATTGCCTGTATGGCAACAGGGCCTGCTGCAGTGTACCTCCTTTTTAAGTTCTTTTATGTATGTTCTATTCTTGTCGTCAGAAAAAGTGGCACAAGATGAAACTATAATTTCATAAGTCCCTTTTAGCTTTTCTGATCCCCTTTTTAATGTCCTCTTATGTCAATATATGATTCATAAGATGACCCATCGCCTTTTTTGATACGGCCTATAAATTCCTTCTTATGCCCTAGTAGATATTTCAGCCTATTTTTCATCATTTTGGGTCACCTCTATTTGATCTAATTTCCTTATAAGGGGAATTATAAACGTTCTTTGAGCAGCATGTATTGTGTTCAGAAAAAACTGTTCGTAGTGATAGCTCACTTCGTTACCCAATGTCACAGATGGATAAGTGTTCTTAAGCACATCGTAATCTGCTAAGCGAAATTCTGGGATGTCTACTGAGTTATCCATACTATCATACTTCCATTCAATTCTAAATGTAATTGATTTGTGGTCGCTAGCACCCAGTTCCTCTGAATCTTCTAAATTATTAACAAGGGATTCATTGTTTGCCAGAACTAAGTCAAGCAGGTTATTTCCCCTTGTAGGTTCTGTCACAAACTGCTTCAAAAAACAATCCTGAACTACTTCTAAGAAATCGTATGATTCTAAATTCCCAGTCAAGAAATTCCAATCAATATGACTAAAGTTGTAATAAAATTGGTAGAATTACCGACAATATGTAAAGTAAAAGGACACAAGTGCAACTAATGTGACATTTATTGTGGCAACGTTTCGCTCTCCAGGAGCTTTATCAAGCCATTACAAACAATACATGGACACAGAGGGTATATAAAGGCTCAGAGAGAGGTGAATACTAGTGATGGTACCTCACTAGTATTCACCTCACTCTGAGCCTTTATATACCCTCTGTGTCCATGTATTGTTTGTAATGGCTTGATAAAGCTCCTGGAGAGCGAAACGTTGCCACAATAAATGTCACATTAGTTGCACTTGTGTCCTTTTACTTTACATGACTAAAGTTAAAGTCTCCTAGAATTACTACATTATCGTGCCTTGTGGCCCTAACAATTTCCTCCCATAGTAGTCTCCCTTGGTCCCTATCTAAATTTGGGGGACCGTATATCACACCTAAAATTAATTTTTCATGCCCCTCTGAAAATTCTATCCAAACAGACTCTGTATGTGTTACTTCAGACTTAATACCCGTTTTTATGCAACAGTTCAAGCGATCTCGGACATACAATGCCACCCCACCCCCCTTCCCGATACTTCTATCTACTTGGAACAATTTAAAACCCTGAATGTGACATTCTGCAGGCATGTCCCGACTTTTTGAATTAAACCACGTCTCAGTAATGGCAAATACATCTATGTTACCTGCACTAGCAACTAGTTTCAACTCGTCCATCTTATTCCTAGCACTGCGACTATTTGTGTAATAAATATTTAATGACCCTCCTCTCTCTTTACCCTTCCTGCTCCTTTCTGTTATTCCACTAAACCTATTACTGTCCTTGTCAATTAGTGCCACTGGCTTTCCAATATCCACCTCATTTTTGCCTATTACTAGTTCTCCTAGTACTCATGTTACTACCCTGCGACTTCACAGTTTTCCCGCCAAAACCCATACCACTAACTATTCCTAGTTTAAAGACCTAACAGCTCCCTCCACTGCGTTGGCCAGTGCTCCCACCCCACACCTAGATAAGTGAACCCCATCCCTGGCATACATGTCATTTCTGCCATAGAAGAGGTCCCAGTTGTCAATGAATGTTACCGCATTTTCCTTACAGTATTTGTCCAGCCAGCAATTGACACCAATTGCTCTGGACAACCATTCATTTCCAACTCCTCTCCTTGGCAAAATGCCACATATGACAGGTTTCCCACCCTTCCTCCTAATTATCTCTATTGCTGACCTATACCTGCTAATCAGGTCCTCACTCCTACGTCTGCCAACATCGTTGCCTTCAGCACTGAGACAGATAATAGGATTGCTCCCATTACCTCTCATGATGTCATCCAGATGGCTAACAATATCCTTCATCCCAGCCCCAGGAAAACACACTCTCTGCCTCCTACTCCTATCCTTCAAGCAGAATGCCCTATCTATGTACCTAATCTGGCTATCCCCAACAACAACAATGTTTTTACCTTCCTTGGCGTCGTCCGTCGTGATGCTCCGAGTAGTCGACTCACATTCGCCAGGTAGCATTACACCACTTGTAGAATTCGTCAAGACGTTCTCGATGGTCTTCGTTGGGGTTTCTAGGGATGTCTTACTCACGTCTGCCAATGCTTCTTTGGTGCTCTTTGTGGCATTCCCAGTAGAACACTCACATTCGTCAGGTAGCACCGAGAATGAGTTGGAAGTTTCCACGGTAGTCTTCTGGTTTCTCGTTGTTTCTGCCTCTCCAACCGTTTTCTTGATCTTCAGCTTGGTTCCATGTTGCCCGGCCACTGACCAAGCTCCCCTCTTAACCTGGGGACTCACAACAGAAGGATTACTACGAATCCTCTTGTTCTCCTCCGTTAATCGCCGTATCTCCATCTTAGCAACTCTGAGCTCTTCTCTCAGCTGCTGGTAAAGTTGCTCAAGAGAGGGCATCCTGGTACAGATTCACAGAGAGCACACAAACAGGTCTTCACAGAGCTAAGTACACGTCACCACTGCTAAGTACACGTCACCACTGAGCTAAGTACACGTCACCACTGAGCTAAGTACACGTCACCACTGAACTAAGTACACGTCACCACTCAAAATAGAGTTTGTTTAAATCCTCCTGAAGTTCCCTAACATCTACGTTTGAATCAATTATCCTACCTATCTTTGTGTCATCGGCGAATTTGCTCATATCACTAGTAATTCCCTCATCAAGATCATTGACATATATTATAAACAACAACGGGCCCAAGACTGATCCCTGTGGAACGCCACTTGTTACAGATCCCCACTCGGATTTAACCCCATTTATGGACACTCTCTACTTCCTGTCTGTGAGCCATGACTCGATCCACGAGAGCACTTTTCCTCCAATGCCATGAGCTGCCACTTTGTTTAGCAGTCTTTGGTGCGGAACTCTATCATAAGCCTTACTAAAATCTAAGTAAATAATATCAAATTCGCTATCGTGGTCAACAGCCTCAAAAGCTTTACTGAAGAAAGTTAATAAATTAGTTAGACAAGACCGGCCTCTTGTGAATCCATGCTGAGTATCATTAATCAAGCTATGCTTATCGAGATGGCTTCTTATAATAATCTCAGCTATAATTGACTCTAGTAATTTGCCTACAATTGAGGTCAGGCTTATTGGGCGGTAATTTGACGGTAACGGCTTGTCCCCTGTTTTAAAAATAGGAATTACATTAGCCATCTTCCACATATTAGACACTACACCTGTTTGAAGAGATAACTTAAAAATATTAGTTAATGGTTCACAGAGTTCTGTGAAGGCTTACTCAGCTCTGTAACAACTTCAGTCCGTATTACTAAGGCTGGCTCCTCCTCAGGAAAATTAATGAATAGAAAAAGAACAAAAACTGACAAACATAGACATTTTATTATTTAGAAAATATAAAACATAAAACACTTAAATATGAAATATTGATCCTACCTTAAAGAAAATGAAAAATGAAAAATATAAATGATATCTGAATTCAACGCTAATATATATAAAACTTGGGTGTCTGGTGTTGGTGACACTGTGTGTTGTTGAAATCGTAGCCGTTGCTCATGATGTGGGGCGGGGGGTCGCAGGTGTTAGTGACAACCCACCGGTTCGTTCTTCACAGAGTCTATAGCCGTAAAATAATCTATCCGGATGACAGGAAAACAGGTTCTTTACCGCTGCAATGATGAGGGGTTACGCCCTACAACTTCATACAAGTGCACAGGTAAGCAGATAAAACATGGGACGTCTCAGGACGTTAGTCCGTCTCCTTCAATTCTACTAGTTGGTTGGCAGGTGACCCATTCTGTCATTCCAAGAGTAGTGTTAGGAGCTGTGAGTCGAGTGATTTACTGTTTCACCGGAGCCCCACACGTCACCTTTCGGGGGGGGGAAGAGGGAGGGGAAGGGATAGCGGGAGCTAGACTGTCCCTACCTTAACAAGCCGCTGGCAATCAAACTATCACTTTTGGGGAGGGGGAAAAAGGATGGGGGGAATAGCGGGAGCTGGACTTACCCTACCTTAACAAGTAGCCGCCAATGAAACTATTGTTACTATACACTCCCTCGCTACTCCTATCTATTGAACTTTTCCCTCACAGTTCCATTTTGCATTCCTTAAGAACCCTTGAACAAACCTCATCAGGACCCGGTGACTTATTTTGCTTCAGTCTGTCTATCTGCTTCACAACCATTTCACTAGTGACTGTGATGTTACATAATTTATCTTCTTCTGGCCCACTATAAAAATTAATTACTGGAATATTGTTGGTGTCCTCCTGTGTAAAAACCGAGAGAAAATAATTATTTAAAATCGAGCACATTTCATTCTCTTTGTCAGTAAGATGCCCATAGTTATTTTTAAGGGGACCTATCTTATCTCTAACCTTTGTTCTATAGACCTGGAAAAAACTTTTTGGGTTAGTTTTAGAATCCCTAGCTACTTTAATTTCATAGTCTCTTTTAGCTTTTCTTATTCCCTTTTTAATGTCCCTCTTAATGTCAATATACTGATTCATAAGATGACCCTCACCTCTTTTGATACGCCTATAAATTCCTTTCTTATGCCCTAGTAGATATTTCAGCCTATTATTCATCCATTTTAGGTCATTTCTATTTGATCTAATTTCTTTATACGGGATAAACGTTCTTTGAGCCTCATGTATAGTGTTCAGAAAACTGTCATATTGATACCTTTCTTCGTTACCTCAGTCAACAGATGATAAGTGTTCTCTAAGCCCATCGTAATCTGCTAAGCGAAAATATGGGACTGTTACTGAGTTATCGCTACTATCGTACTTCCATTCAATGCTAAATGTAATTGATTTGTGGTCGCTAACACCGAGTTCCTCTGAAATTTCTAAATTATTAACAAGGGATTCATTATTTGCTAGAACTAAGTCAAGCAGGTTATTACCTCTTGTAGGTTCTGTCACAAACTGCTTCAAAAAACAATCCTGAACTACTTCTAAGAAGTCATATGATTCTAAATTCCCAGTCAAGAAATTCCAATCAATATGACTAAAGTTAAAGTCTCCCAGAATTACTACATTATCGTGTCTTGTGGCCCTAACAATTTCCTCCCATAGTAGTCTCCCTTGGTCCCTATCTAAGTTTGGGGGACGGTTTATCACACTTAAAATCAATTTTCATGCCCCTTTGAAAATTCTATCCAAACAGACTCTGTATGTGTTACTTCAGACTTAATACCCGTTTTTATGCAACAGTTCAAGCGATCTCGGACATACAATGCCACCCTACCCCCCTTCCCGATACTTCTATCTACTTGGAACAATTTAAAACCCTGAATGTGACATTCTGCAGGCATGTCCCGACTTTTTGAATTAAACCACGTCTCAGTAATGGCAAATACATCTATGTTACCTACACTAGCAACTAGTCTCAACTCGTCCATCTTATTCCTAGCACTACGAGTATTTGTGTAATATATATTTAAGGACCCTCCTTTCTCTTTACCCTTCCTGCTCCTTTCTGTTATTCTGCTAAATCTATTACTGTCCTTGTCAATTAGTGCCACTGGCTTTCCAATATCCACCTCGTTGTGCCTATTACTAGTTCTCCTAGTACTCATGTTACTACACTGCGACTTTACTGTTTTCCCGCCAAAACCCATACCAGTAACTATTCTGCATGAGAACGTTTAACAGATAAAAAAAAATATGAGGATTGTGACAAGAAGAGTCACTGAGTCAAGAATTCTGACTGTTGATGGTGCGCTGTGGGGTAATGAAACAAGATAATCATATGTTATGAATGGATCATAGCTCAGTGGTAGTGTCATAGATTGCAGGTACAATTTTGAAAGGGTAAAGACAAATGGGCATCCCCTTATAGTCTCTCTTCACCTAGAAGCAAATACGTACGAGAGTGTTAACTGACTTGTGTTGTCATCCACAGGAGTTGGAAGGATAGGAAAGATAAGGCAAGACTTTAAAATTAACTGAGGGTTGGATAACATATGAAAGATTGTAAATTAAAAATAAAATAAAACAAAATAAATCAAATCTGGAGAGAGTGATGGTTAAATGGAGAGAATGGAGAACAAAGGGACGTAAATAAAAACTAAACAAAGAGACTGCAGGAAATACTGTTTTATTTAATCTTTGGGCGGCTGGGAAGTGGAACCTCTTGAATTTGAGAGCATTTATGGACAAAGATTTCATAAATCTCTAAATAGCAGTTATGAATGGCATCAAAACTAGCCTAGGAGTTATGAAGTGATCATAAAAACTACATAAGTCGAACACACACGCACGCACGCACGCACGCACGCACGCACGCACGCACGCACAAGGGAGTTGGTGCTCAAAAAAAGAGAGGAAGAGTGGGGAAGGAAGATAGAAGAGCTTGGCAAGATAATGGAGGAGAGGACAGCTGAAGAGTGCAGGAAGTGGGAGCTACAAGTCTTAGCAGCAGAAGTTAGGATACAGTGCTTAGAAGAGAAACTAAAAAACCTAAAACAGATTAGAGAGACAAATGACAATTCATATGCAACATTAGGAAATTCTATGTCAGGCACAGACAAGGAGATGGTAAGAAACAAAGGAGACATGCCATACGCGAAGGCCCTATCAGACCCACGTGGGGCCAAAGAAAAGTTGAGGAGCACACTAAGATCAAATGACAGGTCTGAAGACAATGAAGGAATGTTATATACAGAGACTCTAACAGCCAACTGCAGTAGCAAGGAACAGCTGATCATGTAAGACAGTTCACTGAGCATAGAAGTTTCAGCAAGGACAGGGATTGAAGGCAAGAACATTTCAATGGAAAGAACTAAAACACCTCAGAGGATGCAAATGGAGACTCAGTGGGACTAGGAAAGGGAGAGGTCAGTTTTTGTCTACAGGCTCCAAGAAGCCGAAGGGAAAACCTTCGATGAAAGAAAACAGGAGGAGGAAAAAAAAAGAATGAAGGCATCATGAAAACAATAGGTGAAGGCGATATGACCCAGTTGACAATTTTTCGGAGAATTGGGTGGTTTGCAAGGGAAAGGAAACGGCCTGTCAAAGTAATTTTCAAGAAAAATTCACCTCGAACCAGGATCCTGCAAGAGAAAGCACGACTGAATAACAAACTGGGGTACCGGAGAGTATACCTTGATTGTGACAGAACACAAGAAGAAAGGACTACACTGAAAGAGAGGGTACAGAGACACAAGAAGGAACGAGAGGCAATGATGAAGATGAGCAGGACCCAGACACAGGAGGAAGGGCAAACACCCTGCAGAAACTCCTGCAGAAGGATTCCAACTGCGACAATCCCAATGCAACTGAGCAATCTAAACCAAAACACACGCACTGTTCCCTCTGCCACCAACCCCCATAACACAAACCTCTACAGCTGCCCCCTATGGGCATTCTGATCCCACCCCCTCATCACAAACCCCACCCACACCACAGCCCCCCATAGGCCCCCACCAAGGCTCCCACTCCACCAACCCCAATATTCTCCCAGGACCACAGTGATAGAAAAGAAGTTGAAGGTTTGGTACACAAATGTGGACGGAATTACAAATAAATATGAGGAGTGGCACAAAAGAATCAGCAAGAAATTCCCAGACATCATAGCAGTCACAGAAACGAAACTCGCTTAGACATTAACAGATGCATTCTTCCGACTAGGATATCAGATCCTGAGGAAAGATAGGAGTAGAGGGGGAGGAGGGATTGCACTGCTTTTAGAAAACTGATAGGGATTTGAGGAAATGGAAGGCATGGACATGATTGGAGAAAGGGACTACATAGTAGGTACAATTCAGAACTGCAGGAGGCCAAGAGAGGAGTATGAAGAAAACAACAGAGTGATGGTGGACACACTGCCTGAGGTGGCAAGAAGAGCTTACTCAAGCAGAGCAAAGTTACTGGTAATGGGTGATTTCAACCACAGGGAGATCGACTGGGAAAACCTGGAGCTCATGGGATCCCAAAACATGGAGAGCCAAGATCATGGATGTGGTACTTGAAAACCTCATGCATCAACGTGTCAGGGACACTACCAGAGAGGGAGGGGAGGATGAGCCAGCAAGACTGGATCTTGTGTTCACCCTGAGCAGTTCAGTCATTGAGGACATCACTTACGAGAGGTCCCTTGGAGCTAGCGATCACGTCGTTCTGAATTTTGATTATATAGTAGAGTTACAAGTGGAGAGGGTAACAGGAATTGAATGGGGAAAGCCAAATTATAAAAGGGGGCACTACACAGGTATGGGGAACTTCCTGCAGGAGGTTCAGTGGGACAGAGACTGGTAGGAACATCAGTAAACGAGATGATGGAATATGTAACAACAAAGTGCAAGGATGCAGAGGTAAGGTTTGTTCCCAAGGGCAATAGAAATAATAGGAAGACCAAAGCGAGTCCATGGTTTACCCGAAGGTGTAGGGAGGCAAAAACTAAGTGCACCAGAGAATGGAAAAGGTATAGGAGGCAAAGGACCCAAGAAAATAAGGAGATTAGTAGAAGATCCAGAAACAAGTATGCACAGATAAGGAGGGAGGTCGAGAGACAGTACGAAAACGACATAGCATCGAAAGTCAAGTCTGACCCGAAACTGCTGTATAGCCACATTAGGAGAAAGGCAACAGTCAAAGACCAGGTGATCAAGCTGAGGAAAGAAGGTGTGGAACTCACAAGAAACGATCAAGAGGTATGTGAGGAGCTCAACATGAGATTTAAGGAAGTATTTACAGTGGAGACAAGAAGGCCTCTGGGAGGACAGAACAGAGGGGGACACCAGCAAGGAATATACCAACAAGTGTTGGATGACACACATACAAATGAGGAGGAGGAGGTGAAGAAGCTGCTAAGGGGTATTGATACCTCAAAGGCAATGGGACCGTACAACATCTCCCCATGGGTCCTTAGAGAGAGAGCAGACATGGTCTGTGTGCCACTTACCACAATCTTCAACACATCCCTGGAAACTGGGCAATTACCTAAGGTATGGAAGATGACAAATGTAGTTCCCATTTTTAAAAAAGGAGACAGAAAAGAGGCACTAAACTATAGACCTGTGCCAATGACGTGTATATTATGCAAAGTTATGGAGAAGATTATCAGGAGGAGAGTGGTGGAGCACCTGGAACGGAACAAGAGTACAAACGCCAACCAGCATGGATTCATGTAAGGCAAATCCTATGTCACAAATCTTCTGGAGTTTTATGATAAAGTAACAGAAGTAAGACACGAGAGAGGGGGGTGGGTTGATTGCATCTTCTTGGACTGCAAGAAGGCCTTTGACACAGTTTCTCACAAGAGATTAGTGCAGAAGCTAGAGGATCAGGCGTATATAACAGGAAGGGCACTGCAATGGATCAGAGAATACCTGACAGGGAGGCAACAACGAGTCATGGTACGTGAAGAGGTATCACAATGGGCACCTGTGACGAGCGGAGTCCCACAGGGGTCAGTGCTATTTTTGGTATATGTGAATGACATTATGGAAGGGCTAGACTCAGAAGTGTCCCTGTTCGCAGATGATGTGAAGTTAATGAGGAGAATTAAATCAGATGAGGACAAGGCAGGACTTCAAAGAGACCTGGACAGACTGGACACCTGGTCCAGCAACTGGCTTCTCGAATTTAACCCCGCCAAATGGAAAGTCATGAAGATCGAGGAAGGGCACAGAGGACCGCAGACGGAGTATAGGCTAGGTGGCCAAAGACTGCAAACCTCGCTCAAGGAGAAAGATCTTGGGGTGAGTATAACGCTGAGAACAGCGTTCCGATGCCTTAGTAAGGAATCGCTCAAGACACTTTACACCGTGTACGTCAGGCCCATACTGGAATATACAGCACCTGTTTGGAACCCGCACTTGATCAAGCACGTCAAGAAGTTAGAGAAAGTGCAACGGTTCGCGACACGGTTAGTTCCAGAGCTAAGGGAAATGTCGTATGAAGAAAGGTTAAGGGAAATCGGCCTGACGGCACTGGAGGACAGGAGGCTCAGGGGAGACATGATAACGACATAAAAAATACTGTGCGGAATAGACAAGGTGGACAAAGACAGGATGTTCCAGGGAGGGGACATAGAAACAAGAGGTCACAATTGGAAGTTGAAGAGTCAGATGAGTCAAAGGGATGTTAGAAAGCATTTCTTCAGTCATAGAGTTGTCAGGCAGTCGAATAACCTAAAAAGTTACGTAGTGGAGGCGGGAACCATACTTAGTTTTAAGACGAGGTTCGAAAAAGCTCATGGAGCAGGGAGAGAGAGGACCCAGTAGCAACCAATGAAGAGGCGGGGCCAGGAGCTAAGACTCGACCCCTGCAACCACAAATAGATGAGTACACACACACACACACACACACACACACACACACACACACAGCAGGACTGCAAAGAGACCTGGAGAGGCTGGACATGTGGTCCAGTAACTGGCTTCTCGAATTCAATCCAGCCAAATGCAAAGTCATGAAGATTGGGGAGGGGCAAAGAAGACCGCAAGCAGAGTATAGGCTAGGTGGACAAAGACTACAGACCTCACTCAGGGAGAAAGACCTTGGGGTGACCATAACACCGAGCACATCACCGGAGGCACACATCAACCAAATAATCGCTGCAGCATACGGGCGCCTGGCAAACCTGAGAATAGCGTTCCGATACCTTAATAAGGAATCGTTCAAGACACTGTACACTGTGTATGTTAGGCCCATACTGGAGTATGCAGCACCAGTCTGGAACCCACACCTGGTCAAGCACGTCAAGAAGTTAGAGAAAGTACAAAGGTTTGCAACAAGGCTAGTCCCAGAGCTCAAGAGAATGTCGTACGAGGAAAGGTTAAGGGAAATCGGACTGACGACACTGGAGGACAGAAGGGTCAGGGGAGACATGATAACGACATACAAGATACTGCGGGGAATAGACAAGGTGGACAGAGATAGGATGTTCCAGAGAGGGGACACAGGGACAAGGGGTCACAACTGGAAGCTGAAGACTCAGACGAGTCACAGGGACGTTAGGAAGTATTTCTTCAGTCATAGAGTTGTCAGCAAGTGGAATAGCCTAGCAAGTGAAGTAGTGGAGGCAGGAACCATACATAGTTTTAAGAAGAGGTATGACAAAGCTCAGGAAGCAGAGAGAGAGAGGATCCAGTAGCGATCAGTGAAGAGGCGGGGCCAGGAGCTGAGTCTCGACCCCTGCAACCACAATTAGGTGAGTACAATTAGGTGAGTACACACATCGGCGGGAGTAACAGCATACTCAGTGTTCAAGGGTTTTGGGCTCCTTCTGGCCTATCCAATGATATTGGAGGGATCATTTAAAGTGTTAGAGCTCAGCGAACAAGTCTGGAAGTGAAATACAAGCTGCCTAATCCAGAAAAGGAAGGCGAGGGCTACAAATTACATAAATAATTTTGAAAGTGAAATCAGTGCCAGAAGTGGGGAGAGAAGGCCTAGAGCCGGGCGTAGACAGTGTTGCCACAAGCCGACAATACTACAAATTCAAAATAATAAGTGTGACCCAAGCCAGAGAGTTAAGTGCAAGTCAAGGACAGATGAAGTAATGCATAAAGTGAGGGGAAAGAAAGGAAAAAATAACTTGCAATTATATTGGGATGTTGATGTTTTTCTCGAAGCAATGGTGTCCATAATAAAGAATGAAAGTGTCCAAATAATCAGTGATAGTGTAGTGCATTAAATAATAGCAAGTGTATTGGATAGCAGCAGTGTATTAGGAATAACAAGTGTATTAGATAATTACAAGCGATGCAACATTGAGCCGTGGTCTCATGCGGCAAGGCATCAGTGCCAGCCATCGTAAATGATAAATGAAAAGGTGTGCCCCCAAGGCAGTCAGTCAAGTGTAAATCTAGTGCTGTGACACTGGAAATGGGATTAAAATACGGATAGAGAAGAAACTGAAATGGAACTAGGAGTCAGGAGTCAACGAGTTCAGCGTTGCCAGCCATATATACGTGCCTAAACGTGGTGTTGTGGGTCTAGTAATTAGCTAGGTCCTGCCAACTGTAAGCAAGGAGGTCCTCTCTCGGTGTGAGCAAGGAATAGGATAATAACCAGTAGTAATTGGTACTTAAATACAGAAAGTGCATTAAGCACCTAAAGTCGGTACCTGACCAGCCGGGCTGTGGCTCGTACGTTGGTTTGCGTGCAGCCAGCAGTAACAGCCTGGTTGATCAGGCTCTGATCCACCAGGAGGCCTGGTCACAGACCGGGCCGCGGGGGCGTTGACCCCCAGAACTCTCTCCAGGTAAACTTCAGGTAGCATTACTAGGAAACAGAGCTGGGGCTACAAATTTGAGCCTACATGACAGTAGGCCTTAGACAAGGATGTGTGATGTCACCGTGGTTGTTTAATATATTTATAGATGGGGTTGTAAGAGAAGTAAATGCGAGGGTCTTGGCAAGAGGCGTGGAGTTAAAAGATAAAGAATCACACATAAAGTGGGAATTGTCACAGTTGCTCTTTGCTGATGACACTGTGCTCATGGGAGACTCTGAAAAGAAGTTGCAGAGATTGGTGGATGAATTTGGTAGGGTGTGCAAAAGAAGAAAATTAAAAGTGAATACAGGAAAGAGTAAGGTTATGAAGATAAAAAAAGATTAGGTGATGAAAGATTGGATATCAGATTGGAGGGAGAGAGTATGGAGGAGGCGAATGTATTCAGATATTTGGGAGTAGACGTGTCAGCAGATGGGTCTATGAAAGATGAGGTGAATCATAGAATTGATGAGGGGAAAAGGGTGAGTGGTGCACTTAGGAGTCTGTGGAGACAAAGAACTTTGTCCTTGGAGGCAAAGAGGGGAATGTATGAGAGTATAGTTTTACCAACGCTCTTATATGGGTGTGAAGCATGGGTGATGAATGTTGCAGCGAGGAGAAGGCTGGAGGCAGTGGAGATGTCATGTCTGAGGGCAATGTGTGGTGTGAATATAATGCAGAGAATTCGTAGTTTGGAAGTTAGGAGGAGGTGCGGGATTACCAAAACTGTTGTCCAGAGGGCTGAGGAAGGGTTGTTGAGGTGGTTCGGACATGTAGAGAGAATGGAGCGAAACAGAGTGACTTCAAGAGTGTATCAGTCTGTAGTGGAAGGAAGGCGGGGTAGGGGTCGGCCTAGGAAAGGTTAGAGGGAGGGGGTAAAGGAGGTTTTGTGTGCGAGGGGCTTTGACTTCCAGCAGGCATGCGTGAGCGTGTTTGATAAGAGTGAATTGAGACAAATGGTTTTTAATACTTGACGTGCTGTTGGAGTGTGAGCAAAGTAACATTTATGAAGGGGTTCAGGGAAACCGGCAGGCCGGACTTGAGTCCTGGAGATGGGAAGTACAGTGCCTGCACTCTGAAGGAGGGGTGTTAATGTTGCAGTTTAAAAACTGTAGTGTAAAGCACCCTTCTGGCAAGACAGTGATGGAGTGAATGATGGTGAAAGTTTTTCTTTTTCGGGCCACCCTGCCTTGGTGGGAATCGGCCAGTGTGATGTAACGGTTACTTATCAACCACATACCAATTACCCCTCCCCTACTCCTCCCCCTAACCATCTCCCCTCTCCCCCTAACCATCTCTCCCCCTCCCCCTAACCATCTATCCCCATCCCTCTAACCATCTCTCCCCTCCCCCAACCATCTCTCCCTCCCCACTAACAATCTCTCCCCTTCCCCTAAACATCTCTCCCCCTCCCCCTAACAATCTATCCCCCTCCCCTAACTATCTATCCCCCTCCCCCTAACCATCTCTCCCCCTCACCCTAACCATCTATCCCCCTCCCCCTAACCATCTCGCCCCCCCACTAACCATCTACCTCCTAACAACTCCCCCACCCCAACACATGAATACACACATGAACACACACACACATACACACACATACACACACACACGCAATCACACACACACTCACACTACCTTAAAGCACCCCTGTTTCAAGTGGTCCCTCTATCCCCCATCCTTTCCCCTCCTCCTCTTCCCCTTCAATCCTATCCCTCTCTCTCTCTCTCTCTCTCTCTCTCTCTCTCTCTCTCTCTCTCTCTCTCTCTCTCTCTCTCTCTCACTCTCCCACACACATACACAAACACACACATACTTGCCACATACACACACATGCTTCCCATCTCTCCCCCTCCCACTCCCCCTAACCATCTATCCCCCTCCCCCTAACCATTTATTCAGCTTCCACTAACCATCTCTCCCCCTCCCCCTAACCATCTCTACCCCTTCGTCCTGTGGTGCAATGGAGCAATCAAGAACAAGGACGAGAGCCAAGGGTCTAATGGACGAATCTGGGAGGGAAGATTGGGAGGCAGAGCTCAAAATAAAGGAGGAAGACTGGGGAAGGAAGCTACACGAGCTTGAAGGAAGATGGAGGAGAGGTTAGCTGCAGAGAGCAGAAACTGGGAGCAACATGCCACAGTAGCAGAAGCCAAGATACAGAGCTTAGAAGAGGAGCTGAGAAATCTGAAACAGCCTAGAGATAAAAATAATACAGAAGTAGCATCAGGAATATCGACATCAGACACACACAAAGAGACTGTATGCAAAGGTCCTGTCAGACCCACACTGGGCCAAGACAAAGACAGGGAGCACACTAAGACCAAAGAGGTTGGAAGACATTGAAGGAGCTAGGACATATGCAGGGACTCTACCAGACGCTTGTGGGGGCCACGAACAGGTGAGCAGGAAAGACAAACCAATGGGAAGGGAAGAATTGAAGGAAGCTAGGGAAGGGATTGAAGGAAGGAATGCTCCAATGGAAAGAACTAAAACACTTCACAGGACATAATGGGAGATACAGTAGGAGGAAGAAAGGGAGAAATCAGTTTTTGTCTATGGGCTCCAGGAAGCCGAAGGGAAAACCTATGATGAAAGAAAACAGGAAGAGAAAAAAGTGATTGAAGGTATCATGAAGGTGATAGGTGTGGGTGACATGACCAGGTGGCAAATTCTCAGAGAATTGGGTGGTTCGTAAGGAGAAGGAAATGGCCTCTCAAAGTAATTTTCAAGGCAGAATCAACTTGAACCATGATTCTGAAGGAGAAAGCATGGCTGGGAGACAAACTGGAGTTCCAAAGTGTGTACCTCGATCGAGACAGGACACAGGGGGAAAGGATGATACTGAAAGAGAGAGTGCAAAAATGGAAGGAGGAACCGGAGGAAATGACAAAGAAGAGCAGAATAACCCAGGCACAGGTGGAAGGGCAAGAACACCCCCCAGAAACACTCACAGAAGGACTCCAACCACGACACCCCCAAGGCGACTGAACAATCACACACCGACCCCTCAGTCTCCAACCCCACACCACGAACCCTACCCATACAGCAACCCCCTATGGGAACTCTGCCCCCATCCCCACTGCAACCCCCCATAGGCCCCTGCCAGGGCTCCTGCTCTCCCAACCCCAATATTCGCCCAGGACCACAGTTTCAGTTTTAGAACAGAAGTTGAAGGTTTGGTACACAAATGCAGAGGGAATAACAAATACATATGAGGAGTGGCAAGAAAGAATCAATGAGAAGTCCCCAGACATCATAGCAGTTAGAGAAACGAAACTCACTGAGACAATAACAGATGCAATCTTCCCACCACGATATCAGATCATGAAGAAAGATAGAAGGGGCAGACGGGGAGGAGAGGTTGAACTACTTGTAAAAAATCGATGTAAATTCGAGAAAATGGGAGGCTACATAGTAGGTATACTTCAGTGTGGGGAGCACAAGGTAGTCATTGCAGTGATGTATAATCCACCACAGAACTGCAGAAGGCCAAGAAAGGAATATGAATATGCTGAGGTGGCAAGAAGAACTCACTCGAGCAAAGTTGATGGTTATAGCCGATTTCAACCACAGGGAGATTGACTGGGAAAACCTGGGGCCACACGGGGGTCCCAAAACATGGAGAGCCAAGATGATGGATGTAGTACTGGAAAATCTCATGCACCAACATGTTAATAAGGACACTACCAGAGAGAGAGAGAGAAGAGGACAAACCAGCAAGACTGGACCTTGTGTTCTCCCTGGGCAGTTCAGACATTGAGGACATCATATATGAGAGTCCCCTAGGAGCTAGTGATAACGTGGTTCTGTGCATTGAATACATAGTAGAGTTACAAGTGGAGAGGGTAACAGGAGTTGAATGGGAAAAGTCAGACTATAAAAGAGGGGACTACATAGGCTTGAGGAACTTCTTGCAGGAGGTTCAGTGGCACAGAGAACTAGTAGGAAAGTCAATAAACGAAATGATGGAATACGTAACAACAAAATGCAAGGAGGCAGAGTGTTGAAAGACATACGAACAACGGAGGAGGAAGTGCAGAAGCTGCTAAGTGACCTTGATACCTCAAAGGTGATGGGACTGGACAACATTTCCCCGTGGGTCCTTAGAGAAAGATCAGAGACACTGTGCGTGCCCCTAACCACAATCTTCAATACATCCCTTTCCCTTGATACTTGGCAACTACCTGAGATAAGGAAGACGGCAAATGTAGTCCCCATTTTTAAGAAAGGAGACAGAAACGAGGCACTAAACTACAGACCATTGTCTCTGACGTGTGTAGTATTCAAAGTCATGGAGAAGATTATCTGGAGAAGAGCCGTGGAGCACCTGGAATGGAACAAGATTGTAAATGACAACCAGCATGGATTCATGGAAGGCAAATCCTGTGTCACAAACCTTCTGGAGTTTTATGACAAGGTAACAAAAGTAAGACACGAGAGAGAGAGGAGTGAGTGGATTGCATTTTCCTGGACTGCAGGAAAGCCCTCGACACAGTTCATCACAAGAGATTAGTGTAGAAGCCGGAGAATCAGGCACATATAACAGGGAGGGCACTGCAATGGATCAGAGAATGCCTGACAGGGAGGCAACAACGAGTCATGGCACGTGAAGAGGTATCACAGCGGGTGCCTGTGACGAGCGGGGTCCCACAGGGTCAGTTCTAGGACCAGTGCTATTTTTGATATATGTGAATGACGTAATGGAAGGGATAGACTCTGAAGTGTCCCTATTCGCAGATGATGTGAAGTTGATGAGAAGAATTAAATCAAATGAGGATCAGGCAAGATTACAAATAGGCCTGGACAGACTGGACACGTGATCCAGAAACTGGCTTCTTGAATTCAACTCTGCCAAATGCAAAGTCATGAAGATTGGGAAGGGCAAAGAAGACTGCAGACAGAGCATAGGCTAGGTGGACAAAAACTACAAACCCCTGTCAAGGAGAAAGATCTTGGGGTGACCATAGCACCGAGCACGTCTCCGCAGGCTCACATGAACCAGATTACTGCTGCAGCATATGAGTGCCTGACAAACCTGAGAATAGCGTTCCGGTACCTTAATAAGGAATCTTTCAAGACACTGTACACTGTGTATATTAGGCCCATACTGGAGTATGCAGCACCAGTTTGGAACCCACACCTGGTCAAGCACGTCAAGAAGTTAGAGAAAGTACAAAGGTTTGCAACAAGGCTAGTTCCAGAGCTCAGGGGAATGTCCTACGATGAAAGGTTGAGGGAAATCGGACTGACGACACTGGAGGATAGAAGGGTCAGGGGAGACATGATAACGACATACAAGATACTGCATGGAATAGATAAGGTGGACAGAGACACGATGTTCCCGAGAGGGGACACAGAAAGAAGGGGTCACAATTGGAAGCTGAAGACTCAGACGAGTCACAGGGATGTTAGAAAGTATTTCTTCAGTCATAGAGTCGTTAGGAAGTGGAATAGCCTAGCAAGTGATGTAGTGGAGGCAGGAACCTTACATAGCTTTAAGACGAGGTATGACAAAGCTCAGGAAGTAGAGAGAGAGAGGACCTAGTAGCTATCAGTGAAGAGGCAGAGCCAGGAGCTGAGTCTCGACCCCTGCAACTACAATTAGGTGAGTACAATTAGGTGAGTACACATACACACACACACACACACACACACACACACACACACACACACACACACACACATGATCACTTTCACAGTTAAGTGGCAGAGAAACAACGGTTACTGGAGTTTAATGTAAATATATGTTGACCAGTAGACAAGTAGGCAAGCAGATGGGTAGACCGATAGCAAAGAGGAAAAAAAGAAAGGAAGGATAGAAGACAAGGAGGAAGGCAAGCAAATAAGCAAGTAGCCAAGCATATATGTATTCCGGTAGTAAGGCACTCAGATAGCATGAATGCATGCAGGCATGAGGCAGAAAGACAGAAAGGCAGACACTCATGTAGACAGACAGGCGGGCAGGTGACAGGTAGGTCGGAAGACAGAAAATTAGACAGACAAGCAGGTCGGAAAGACATCAAGCTGGAATGTAGGACAGTTGGCAGACAGCCAGGTATGTATGGATGATGGAAGGAATTAGGGAAATAAGAAGAAAGGAAGGATGTCAGTTATGCTTGCAATATAATAGAAGGCAGACACCCAGGCAAGAAAACAGAGAAAATAACAGCTATAAAAAGCTGTCAGGTAGGCAAGCAAGACGGCAGGCAGAAAAATTTTTTAGACTGGCAGAAAATCAGGGTGTAAGATAACAACGGGAAGACAGGCAAGAAGGAACGAAGGAAGGAAGGTAGGTAGGAAAAAAGGTATGAGCTTATTCTGTAATTTATAAATAAAGGTAGACAGAGTATTGAGGTTCTCCACCAGTAGTTATGAACACCTTAATCTAACATATTATTTTTGGTTTCCTTATGACTGTCAGAATGACAGAGGCAGGAAGGAAGGTGAGAAGACAGAGAGGGAGGGATGCAGGCATGGTAACAGAGAATCAGGAAGAAAAGTAGGAATGCAGAGAAGTGGGAATACACGTTGGAAGAGTGAGAGAGAGCAATTCAAACAGAAAGACAGAGTGGCAGACAGAAATTCAGAATGGCAGAAAAGAAGAGAAGTAGAAAGGTGGGCATGAAGACGAAGACATAAAGGCTGGCAGAAAGATAGATTCATGAAGGCAGACAGGAAGACCTAGAAGCAGGAAAATATACAGAAGGCAGAGAGGAAGGATACCAGGCAGGAATACAGAGACGCAGGAAGTCAGGCAGGAAGGAGTATAGAAAGGCAAGTAGACAGGAAGGAATATAGAAAAGCAAGAAGAGAGGAAGGAAGATAGAGAAGAAGGAAGTAAAGCAGGAAGACTGAGAGGCAGGAAGAAATATAGAAAGGGAAGAAGGCAAGAAGGAAGATAGAAAATAAGGCAGGCCGGCAGGAAAGCAGACCAGCAGGAAGGCAGGCATGAAGACAGGCAGGAAGACAGAGAGGCATGAAGACAGGGAGGAAGTCAGAGAGGCATGAAGGCAGGCAGGAAGAGAGAGAGGCATGAAGACAGGCAGGAAGAGAGAGAGGCATGAATATAGGCAGGAAGTCAGAGAGGCAAGAAGGCAAGCAGGCAGGCAGGCAGGAAGTCAGAGAAGCATGAAGGCGGGCAGACACGTAGAGAATCTTGAAGATAAATGATTGCACAAGATTAAATGGCTCTTGTGAGTGTAAGTTATGGTCTCTTGCCTGGTTAGACAAGGTTCTCTGTGTCATTGTGTATGAGCACCATGGTGGAGGGCATCTCGCCCTAGGCTACATGCACTCTTGTTCCTTATGTGACGCTTATGAACCGCCCAACAGGTTCATAGATTCTTTTCGTCAGGAAACATACACTCTATCAGAACGTATTCGGTCTCTCCATTAGTGGAAACAGTCTCCATCTTCAAAGAAAGTCTCTATATTATGATGATTAAAGTTTTTCCATCAGAACAAGTAGAGTCTCTCCATTTGAAACAATTCTTTCTAACCATCATCACAATTACAGTAGCTCTATCAATACACATGCAGTCTCTCTATCGCTATAAATAATATCTCTCCATCGCTACAGAC
Source organism: Cherax quadricarinatus (assembly GCF_026875155.1). Classification (NCBI taxonomy): domain Eukaryota; kingdom Metazoa; phylum Arthropoda; class Malacostraca; order Decapoda; family Parastacidae; genus Cherax; species Cherax quadricarinatus. The sequence goes on from NC_069467.1 coordinate 3,255,295, forward strand.
ACAACCTTGCTATCAACAACTATACATTCACCATTATAACAAATACAGTCTCTCACTTACAATAAATATAATCTTTCCACCACAATACATACGGTCTTGATCACAACAACTGAAATGTGTCCATCACTACACATAGAGTCATTATATCACAACAAATGCACATTCTAAATGAAGATAGAGTAGACGAACGACCTAGAGACGAGCAAAGACTCGAAGTATTAAATTCTAGCTGTATAATGCAACAGGAGGCAGGTGAGCTATAGTTTGGCCTAGCTGCGTTTAGTTTTTGTTTGACATTCCAGGAAACACTTGCAACTGTTTCCTTCATCTATCATTTTACAGAATGGATTTCTTATCTGAAGGTTTATGCTGAATATTTTCTGACGGAAGATGGGCATATGGTTAAGCATTGTACTAGGTGAACAGAATGAGAATGAAAGAGCTATGAAAACTGTGAGCGCGCGGGTTAAGGCAGTAGCGTTAACTTCGAGTTATTAGGAACTTTATATATATATATATATATATATATATATATATATATATATATATATATATATATATATATATATATATATATATATATATATAGTATTGTAACCACGAACGAGTAGTATTTAATCAATCACAACATTGCGAAGAGCTGGGGGATCGAATCCGTGTTGTTTTAGCCCGGCTCCTAGTGAGATAACCCACTGGACCCACCTCAAAGCAGTCGTGGTAACGACCAGTGTCTGCGGAAGTCTGCCACTCAGCCAGGCAAGCCGAAGTGAGGTCACCTTGGCTGAAGTATATATATATATATACATAACCATACAGGACACTGATGTGTATAAAGCTGCTATGACATTTCCAAAGGGATTAGCAGGAGGTTTCATCGGTTTATGAAGGCCACAACACTTAAAACAAATGCTAAATCCAGCAACTAGTGATGTTTCAGAGAGGTTGCTGTTTGAACTCACTAAATTTTTCAATGTGTGCCTGGCTGGCAGTGTCCCAGAGGCCATTAGATCGCTCTTCTTTAGTGCCTCACTATGTGCCTTCCGGAAAAAGGATTGAGGAATCAGGCCCATTGCAGTGGGCAACACCCTTCGGCGCCTAATCGCCAAGGCTGCAGTAAGAATGGTGAGTCAAGAGGCTGCAGCAATGCTGAGACCGACTCAGCTCTGTTTTGGTGTTCAACAAGGCTGTGAAGTAGCTGCTCATGCAGCATGAATGTACATAAACATCATGTCAGATGAAAAAGCCTAGAGTGGATTTTGCCAATGCTTTCAGCTTAGTCAGAAGGGATGCTGCTCTCTAAGCAGTTTCTAGACACTTCTCTTCCCTCTATCCCTTCATTGAATCGTGCTATAGTATGATTTCTAAACTATTGTTTGGGGACCAAGAAATTGACTCTTGTGAGGGTGAGCATCAGGAGGACCCTCTCGCCCCCTTTCTGCTCTGTCTAGTCATCAAGGAGGTCACGGAAGCGCTCTCCAGTGAGCTCAATATCTGGTTCTTGGATGATGGTACACTAATTGGTACTAAAGAATCTCTCCTAGAGGACATCAGAAAAGTTCAAAACATGGGAGAGTGCCTGTGCCTATCTTTAAACCCAACCAAATATGAAATAGTTTCTACCAATCAACAGATGATTCAGAATAATAGTGCTGTTTTACCAGCATCACGAGCCATTGATCCAGCGAACAGCACTCACCTTGTTGCTCCTCTTGGGCCCAATGCCATCGATCTGATTCTAGAAAAGAAAATCTCAGACAACAGGACGATGGAAGGCAGTATGAAAGACACTGACACACATGATGCCTTCTACCTTCTCACCAGGTGCCTGTCATTCCCAAACTTACCTATTTCCTGAGATGCTCCCCAGCCTTCAGCAGTCCGAAACTCAAGGAATATGGCTACCTCCTTAAGACCATTCCATAGAGTACATTGAATCTTTCCTTTGAAGATGGACAATGTTTGCAAGCCTCACTTCTACTCAGGCTTAGGGGCCTGGGAGTACGCAAATCATCCCAGATTTCCCTACTAGCTTTCCTAACCTCTTCTATAGCATCAAACGAGTTAATATAGCTATTTCTTCCGGACAGTCTCAGTGACTCAGCAGGAATACAGGAAACTAGCTATGCCAGTGCCATCACTGAATGGGAGACTCTCGCTGCCCCAGCATCAAAACCTTTTGAAGAACTGGCCTACAAATAGTCAAGTTGGGATGATCCCATCGCTGAAAAGATGTTTGCCAACATGCTTAGGGATGTAACATCAGACAGGGAGACTGCACATCTCCAAGCTGTGAGTTCACATTACTCCGGGGACTTCCTCCAAACAATTCCCATTTCGGCAATGGGAACACACCTCGACCATTAAGATTCTCCGTACTGCAGTGGTTCTCTGCATCACTGCTCCAATTCACATGGAATATATGTGTATTTGCAGCGATGCGCAAGCCGACCAATATGGTCTAAAGTCAAGGGTTAGCACACAAGACACAATGAAGTCAATGACATCAAAAAGAGAAGCCTTCCTACAGTTGGATTCCCAGCTGAAAGAGAGCCCTGATCACTGCAACCAACAATACTCACAACCCAGCAAACCGCACAGATGGGATCACCATTTATCCTTGAAAGAATGACAAGCTCTTATCATGGGACTATGCCTACGTGTCGATGCTGGCTGACACCTAAATCCATCACAGTGTCGGACGACAGGGAGGAGCTGCTGATCACAGGGAGGAGTAAAAGATCGGCAAGTACAGAGACATCGACACCACCAGAGACCCGAGGGCGGCCTTTTCATATTCCAGTGCCTTAGTGTGGCCATCCAGTGGGGAAACGCTTGCTGCATACTTGGCTCGTGTCCGGCTTCGGAGAAACTGGAGGAGATTCACCATCTTTGATATAATGTACCAATGTATTCATTTTCGTATTTTTTTGTCAGTGTATTCTGTCTATAAATAAAGTTCACATATAATAATGAAATTAGTAGGTGGTAGAAGAAGAAAATATTCAAACAGGTCCGGGGAGAACCTTGAGTTTTCCCTGAAGTACGCTATATATATATATATATATATATATATATATATATATATATATATATATATATATATATATATATATATATATATATTATATATATATATATATATATAATATATATTATATTGAAAATCACTTTCGACTCCGTTATTTGATACGTATAGCACAGGAGTCGAACGCGATTTTCAACCATGTTAGAGTCTGTAATAACTCTGCAAATTGGCTGGAAGCAAGAGTCATCTTTCCTTGTTCTTCCTGGCTGGAAAGGAATATTGTAGAATTGGCAATTATTAAGCATGATAGGCAGTCATTAGAAACAATTTTAGATGAGGTAATAGCACACAGTTTAAAATTGGGCTCTTGTACGTATGCATCAGACTGTCTTAAATGTGTCAAACCAAGGAATTAGCGCGTCTTTTCCTGCAGTTTCTGAAGGTTGAACCAGTGTTTGCCTCAGGATTATGTGGGATGAATATCAGTGGCCATCTTGTAAGTTTTGGGATTGACAGGCACCTGCTGAGTAGGTAGAATGCATCCTATGCATAGATGCCTTTCATATTGCCTTCCATCGTCCTCAGGTCTGAGATTATCTTTTTTAGGTTCAGATCAATGGCTGGATCAATGGCTTGTGCTCCTGGTAAAACAGCACTAATATTCTGGATCATCTGTCGATTCGCAGAAACTATTTCACATTTGGTGGGGTTTAAAGATAGGCCCAGGCTCTTTCCCATGTCTTAAACTTTTCTGATGTTCTCTTGGAGAGATTCGGTAGTGCCAGCCAGGGGACCATTATCCAAGAACCAGATATAGAACTCAGTGGAAGCGCCTCTGTGGCTTCCTTGATAATCATACAGAACAGAAAGCGGGCGGGAGGGTCCCCCTGTTTCACACCCTCACACTTGTCAATTTCATGGTTCCCAAACAATAGTTCAGAAGCCACACTATAACACGATTCTATGAAGGCATAGTGTCTAGAAACTGCACGGAGAGCAGCATTCCTTCTGACTAAGTTGGCAAAGACTAATTTGATCAAGGCTTTGTCATCTGACCTGTTGCTTATTTATACTCGTTCTGCATGGGCAGCTGCTTCACAGCGATGTTGAAGACAAAAACCGAGCTGAGTTGGTTTCAGCATTACAGCAGCCTCTTGACTCGCCATTCTTACTGCAGCTTTGGCGACTAGCCGCCGAAGGGTGTTGCCCACTGCAATGGGCCTGATTCCTCCATCCTTCATCTGGAGAGCAAATGGTGAGGCACCAAAGAAAAGTGGTCTAATGGCTACCGGGACACTGCCAGCCAGGCACACATTGGAAAATTTGGTGAGTTCAGACAGCAACCTCTCTGAAACATCAACAAGTGCTGGATTGAACATTGGTTTTAAGTCTTGTGGCTTTAAACCGGTGAAACCCCCTGCTGAGCCCTGTGGAAACTGCATAGCAGCTTTATACACATCCGAGTCCTCTATGATTAAATGGTCTTCACCTACTGCAGTGTCAGGGAGGTCAATGTTGGTTCTGGGAGCCATGGGTGCATGTTTGTCCTTCAGGGCCTGTGCCATACTAACGTCCTTAGGAGCGATGGTATCCTCTCTGGTTACAAACCTCAGTGCTCCCATAGTATTACCCTCTTTTTTTTTTTTTTTTTTTTGCTAATTTGGACGTCAGGTGTCCTGTTGTTGGCATTTGCACGGCTGGTGTTTGTCGGCCTAGAGGGGAGACGGAGGAAGTTGTCAGTTCTAGGGAATGCATCTATTGCCCTAATAACAGATGTTGCTAGTGACTTGTCCCTCCTTAGTGGGACAGCCAGACAGGAATTGCCAAATAGCAGTAGGTTGTGCCAGGGTTCGTTGTTTGCAGGAGTTTCACTGACTTCAAGAGGTCAGCGAATTTGCTAGCAGCTTGACGGCGAGCTGCTTTGGGGATGTGTCAGCGTCCTTGTGGATGTTAATTGGATTACAAATTTTAGGTCTTCTGTAGATGTGAAGTCAAGGTAGCTGTCAGCTCTGTCTGCTGGGAGGGGCGGTTGGTTGTTCCCATTTGGAGCCCACCTGGAGCCTAGACATCCATTGTGTGCACAGACGTTGCCATTTGAGGGACTGAGTGCACATCCCCTGTGGCACACCTGGCAGATGCCTCGTGGAAGGATAGACGAATAGGTAAACTTGCGATTTTGGCTTAAATAGCAACACTCTTCTTGCCAAATTTGGCCTGCGAAATTCTGTGTATACAAATATTTCGCAAAAATCATTCTGAATCTAACGACAAAAATATATTTCATTGTTTTTGTTTATTATTAAATTATTGTAAACTTATCTAAAATATGTCTAGTTCGATTAGGCTAAATTAAATCGAGCTTGTTATAATAAGGATGGGTAAGTTTTCCAAGGTTCTTTTGGTACAAAAGTATTAATTTTTACCCTAGATGTCGCCTGACATCTAATGTCCTGTGATGGATGTAGGCTGACACCTACTTCCATCACAGTGTCGGGTGACAGGAAGGAGCTGCTGACCACAGGGAGGAGTACAAGATCGGCAAGTACAGGGACGAAAGCCATCAGTATCAATTTGTTCCAGTGGGATCAGAGACCTTGGGATCATGGGGAAAAAATGCCACTCGTTTCCTTAAAGAACTGGGTTCCAGACTCCTCGACACCACCAAGGACCCAAGAGCAGCCACTTTCATGTTCCAGCGCCTCAGCCTGGACATCTAGAGGGAAAATGCTTGCTGCATACTGGGCTTGCATCCGGCTTCAGAGGAGCTGTAAGAGATTCATAACCTTTGATATATTGCACCAATGTATGCATGTAGCATATATATATTTATATATTTATATGAAGGGGGTAGGGGAGTTTCGGTGGGGGGAAATAAATGGGATTAAATCTGGAGTATCTGAGAGAGTTAGAGCAAAGGAAGGGGTAGCAGTAATGTTGAATGATCAGTTATGGAAGGAGAAAAGAGAATATGAATGTGTAAATGCAAGAATTATGTGGATTAAAGTAAAGGTTGGATGCGAGAAGTGGGTTATAATAAGCGTGTATGCACCTGGAGAAGAGAGGAATGCAGAGGAGAGAGAGAGATTTTGGGAGATGTTAGGTGAATGTATAGGAGCCTTTGAACCAAGTGAGAGAGTAATTTGTGGTAGGGACCTGAATGCTAAAGTAGGAGAAACTTTTAGAGAGGGTGTGGTAGGTAAGTTTGGGTGCCAGGTGTAAATGATAATGGGAGCCCTTTGATTGAACTTTGTATAGAAAGGGGTTTAGTTATAGGTAATACATATTTTAAGAAAAAGAGGATAAATAAGTATACAAGATATGATGTAGGGCGAAATGACAGTAGTTTGTTGGATTATGTATTGGTAGATAAAAGACTGTTGAGTAGACTTCAGGATGTACATGTTAATAGAGGGGCCACAGATACATCAGATCACTTTCTAGTTGTAGCTACACTGAGAGTAAAAGGTAGATGGGATACAAGGAGAATAGAAGCATCAGGGAAGAGAGAGGTGAAGGTTTATAAACTAAAAGAGGAGGAAGTTAGGGAAAGATATAAACAGCTATTGGAGATAGATGGCTAATGAGAGCATAGGCAATGGGTCGAAGAGGTATGGGGTAGGTTTAAAAATGTAGTGTTAGAGTGTTCAGCAGAAGTTTGTGGTTACAGGAAAGTGGGTGCGGGAGGGAAGAGGAGCGATTGGTGGAATGATGATGTAAAGAGAGTGGTAAGGGAGAAAATGTTAGCATATGAGAAGTTTTTACAAAGTAGAAGTGATGCAAGGAGGGAAGAGTATATGGGAAAAAGAGAGAGGTTAAGAGAGTGGTGAAGCAATGTAAAAAGAGAGCAAATGAGAGAGTGGGTGAGATGTTATCAACAAATTTTGTTGAAAATAAGAAAAAGTTTTGGAGTGAGATTAACAAGTTAAGGAAGCCTAGAGAACAAATGGATTTGTCAGTTAAAAATAGGAGAGGAGAGTTATTAAATGGAGAGTTAGAGGTATTGGGAAGATGGAGGGAATATTTTGAGGAATTGTTAAATGTTGATGAAGATAGGGAAGCTGTGATTTCGTGTATAGGGCAAGGAGGAATAACATTTTGTAGGAGTGAGGAAGAGCCAGTTGTGAGTGTGGGGGAAGTTCGTGAGGCAGTAGGTAAAATGAAAGGGGGTAAGGCAGCCGGGATTGATGGGATAAAGAGAGAAATGTTAAAAAGCAGGTGGGGATATAGTTTTAGAACATAAGAACATAAGAAAGGAGGAACACTGCAGGAGGCCTGCTGGCCCATACTAGGCAGGTCCTTTACAATTCATCCCACTAACAAAACATTTGCCCAACCCAATTTTCAATGCCACCCAAGAAATAAGCTCTGATGTGAAAGTCCCACTCAAATCCAACCCCTCCCACTCATGTACTTATCCAACCTAGATTTGAAACTACCCAAAGTCCTAGCCTCAATAACCCAACTAGGTAGACTGTTCCACTCATCAACTACCCTATTTCCAAACCAATACTTTCCTATGTCCTTTCTAAATCTAAACTTATCTAATTTAAATCCATTACTGCGCGTTCTCTCTTGGAGAGACATCCTCAAGACCTTATTAATATCCCCTTTATTAATACCTATCTTCCACTTATACACTTCGATCAGGTCTCCCCTCATTCTTCGTCTAACAAGTGAATGTAACTTAAGAGTCTTCAATCTTTCTTCATAAGGAAGATTTGATGCTATTTATTAATTTAGTCATCCAAACCTGAATTTTTTTCTAACGAATTTATGTCCATTTTGTAATACGGAGACCAGAACTGAGCTGCATAATAAAGGTGAGGGCCTTACTAATGATGTATAAAGCTGCAGTATGCCCCTCGGGACTTCTGTTGCTTACACTTCTTGATATAAACCCCCAGAAATCTATTTGCCTTATTACGTACGCTTAGGCATTGCTGTCGTTGGTTTAAGTTGCTGCTCACCAAAAACCCCCAAGTCCTTTTCGCAATCTGTATGGCTAAGTTCTACATCATTTAAATTTATAAGTACTAGGGTTAATGGGCACTCCCAAGCTTCAGAACCTTGCATTTATCTACATTGAACTGCATCTGCCACTTTTCTGACCAAGAATAAGTTTGTTTAAATCCTCCTGAAGTTCCCTAACATCTACGTTTGAATCAATTATCCTACCTATCTTTGTGTCATCGGCGAATTTGCTCATATCACTAGTAATTCCCTCATCAAGATCATTGATATATATTATAAACAACAACGGGCCCAAGACTGATCCCTGTGGAACGCCACTTGTTACAGACCCCACCTCGGATTTAACCCCATTTATGGACACTCTCTGCTTCCTGTCAGTGACCCAATGACTCGATCCACGAGAGCACTTTTCCCCCAATGCCATGAGCTGCCACTTTCTTTAACAGTCTATGGTGCGGAACTCTATCAAAAGCCTTACTAAAATCAAGTAAATAATATCAAATTCTTTATTGTGGTCAACGCCCAAAACTTACTAAAGAAAGTTAAAAAAAATTATTAGACAAGACCGGCCTCTTGGAATCCATGCTGAGTATCATTAATCAAGCTATGCTTATCGAGATGGCTTCTTAAAAATCTCAGCAATAATTGACTCTAGTAATTTGCCTACAATTGAGGTCAGGCTTATGGCGGTAATTTGACGGTAACGACTTGTCCCCCTGTTTTTAAAAATAGGAGTTACATTAGCCATCTTCCACATATCAACACTAAAACCTGTTTTGAAGAGATAAATTAAAAATATTAGTTAATGGTTCACAGAGTTCCATTTTGCATTCCTTAAGAACCCTTGAAAAAACCTCAATCAGGACCCGGCGACTTATTTTGCTTCAGTCTGTCTATCTGCTTCACTACCATCTCACTAGTGACTGTGATGTTACATAATTTATCTACTTCTAGCCCACTGTAAAAATTAATTACTGAATATTGTCAGTGTCTTCCTGTGTAAAAACTGAGAGAAAATAATTATTTAAAAATCAAGAAACATTTCATTCTCATTGTCATAAGGTGCCCATAGTTATTTTTTAAGGGACCTATCTATCTCTAACTTTTGTTCTATAGACCTGGAAAAAACTTTTTGGGTAGTTTTAAAAATCCCTAGCAACTTTAATTTTCATAGTCCCTTTTAGCTTTTCTTATCCCCTTTTTAATGTCCCCTCAAGTCAATATACTGATTCATAAGATGACCCTCACCTCTTTTGATACGCCTATAAATTCCTTTCTTTTTGCCCTAGTAATATTTGAGCCTATTATTCATCCATTTTGGGTCATTTCTATTTGATCTAATTTCCTTATATGGGATAAACGCTCTTTGAGCAGCATGTATAGTGTTCAGAAACTGTCATATTGATAGCTCTCTTCGTTTACCCCCAGTCAACAGATGATAAGTGTTCTCTAGCCCATCGTAATCTGCTAAGCGAAAATCTGGACTGTTACTGAGTTATCGCTACTATCGTACTTCCATTCAATGCTAAAATGTAATTGATTTGTGGTCGCTAGCACCCAGTTCCTCTGAAATTTCTAAATTTTTAACAAGGGATTCATTGTTTGCCATAACTAAGTCAAGCAGGTTATTTCCCTTGTAGGTTCTGTCACAAACTGCTTCAAAAAACAGTCCTGAAATACTTCTAAGAAGTCGTACGATTCTAAATTCCCAGTCAAGAAATTCCAATCAACCCTGACTAAAGTTAAAGTCTCCTAAAATTAAATACATTATCGTGCCTTGTGGCCTTAACAATTTCCTCCCATAGTAGTTTCCCTTGGTCCCTATCTAAGTTAGGGGGACGGTATATCACTCCTAAAATCAGTTTTTTTTATGCCCCTCTGAAAATTCTATCCAAACAGACTCGTATGTGTTTTCTTCAGACTTAATACCCGTTTTATGCAACAGTTCAAGCGATCTCGACATACAATGCCACCCCCCCACCCCCCCTCCCCATACTTCTATCTTCTTGGAACAATTTAAAACCCTGAATATGACATTCCGCAGGCATGTCCCCCACTTTTTGAATTAAACCACGTCTCAGTTAAGGCAAATACATCAATGTTACCTACACTAGCCAACTAATCTCAACTCGTCCATCTTATTCCTAGCACTACGGGCAATTAGCATAATAAACATTGAAAGACTCTCCTTTCTCTTTACCCTTCCTGCTCATTTCTATTTTTCCCACTAAACCTATTACTGTCCTTATCACCCAAGGTTCCCTGGCTTTTCAATATCTATCTCGTTCTTATTATTACTAGTTCCCCCTAGACTCGTAATATTACTACAAATGGGACTTCACTGTTTTCCTGCCAAAACCCATACCACTAAAATATTCCTAGTTTAAAGTCCTAAAATGCTCCCTTTCCAAATGCAGTTGCCAGTGCTCCACCCCACCCCAAACCCAGATAAGTGAACCCCATCCCTAGCATACATTCATTTCTGCCATAGAAGAGGCCCATTTGTCAATGAATGTTACCGCATTTTCCTTACAGTATTTGTCCAGCCAGCAATTGACACCAATTGCCCTGGACAACCATTCATTTCCAACTCCCCTCCTTGGCAAAATAAACCCCATATGAGAGGGTTCCCACCCTTACTTCTAATTATTTTTATTGCTGACCTATACCTGCTAATCAGGGTCCCTCACTCCTACGTCTGCCCAACATCGTTGCCCTTCCAGCACTGAGACAGATAATAGGATTGCCTCCCATTACCTCTCATATGTCATCCAGATGGGCTAACAAAATCCCCCCATCCCAGCCCCAGGAAAGCAAACTCTCTGTCTCCTACTCCTGTCCTTCAAGCAGAACGCCCTATCCATATACCTAACTTGGCTAAACACCAACAACCCAAAAATATTCTTACCTTCCTTAATGTCTTTCGTCGTGTCGTTTCCCAGTAGTCAACTCACATTCGTCGGGTAGCACTGAGAATGTATTGGATGTTTCCACAACAGTTTCCACGGCAGTCTCTTTCTTCTTCATCGTTTCTACCTTTCCATTCGTCTTCTTGATCGTCAACTTCTTTCCCTGCTGTCCAGCCACTGACCAGTTTCCCTTCTTGACCTGAGGACTCAAAACAGGAGGACTACTACGAATCTTCTTGTTTTCCTCGGTCAATCGCCGAATTTCCAAATTCGCCAACCTCAATTCTTCCTTAAGCTGTTGGTAAAGTTGCTCGATGGAGGGCATCTTGCTTCAATTCTAGAGTGGTTGGTGCAATTATTTAATAAATGTATGGAAGAGGGTAAGGTACCTAGGGATTGGCAGAGAGCATGCATAGTTCCTTTGTATAAAGGCAAAGGGGACAAAAGAGAGTGCAAAAATTATAGGGGGATAAGTCTGTTGAGTATACCTGGTAAAGTGTCTGGTAGAGTTATTATTGAAAGAATAAAAAGTAAGACGGAGAATAGGATAGCAGATGAACAAGGAGGCTTTAGGAAAGGTAGGGGGTGTGTGGACCAGGTGTTTACAGAGAAACATATAAGTGAACAGTATTTAGATAAGGCTAAAGAGGTCTTTGTGTGCATTTATGGATTTGGAAAAGGCGTATGACAGGGTGGATAGGGGGGCAATGTGGCAGATGTTGCAGGTGTAATGGTGTAGGAGGTAGGTTACTGAAAGCAGTGAAGAGTTTTTACGAGATAGTGAGGCTCAAGTTAGAGTACATAGGAAAGAGGGAAATTATTTCCCAGTAAAAGTAGCCTTAGACAAGGATGAGTGATGTCACCGTGGTTGTTTAATATATTTATAGATGGGGTTGTAAGAGAAGTAAAGCGAGGGTCCTTGACAAGAGGCGTGGAGTTAAAAGATAAAGAATCACACATAAAGTGGGAGTTGTCACAGTTGCTCTTTGCTGATGACTCTGTGCTCTTGGGAGATTCTGAAGAGAAGTTGCAGAGATTGGTGGATGAATTTGGTAGGGTGTGCAAGAGAAGAAAATTTAAAAGTGAATACAGGAAAGAGTAAGGTTATGAGGATAACAAAAATATTAGGTGATGAAAGATTGGATATCAGATTTGAGGGAGAGAGTATGGAGGAGGTGAATGTATTCAGATATTTGGGAGTGGACGTGTCAGCGGATGGGTCTATGAAGGATGAGGTGAATCATAGAATTGATGAAGGGAAAAGGGTGAGTGGTGCACTTAGGAGTCTGTTGAGACAAAGAACTTTGTCCTTGGAGGCAAAGAGGGAATGTATGAGAGTATAGTTTTACCAACACTCTTATATGGGTGTGAAGCATGGGTAATGAATGTTGCATCGAGGAGAAGGTTGGAGGCAGTGGAGATGTCATGTCTGAGGGCAATGTGTGGTGTGAATATAATGCAGAGAATTCGTAGTTTGGAAGTTAGGAGGAGGTGCGGGATTACCAAAACTGTTGTCCAGGTGGCTGAGGAAGGGTTGTTGAGGTGGTTCGGACATGTAGAGAGAATGGAGCGAAACAGAATGACTTCAAGAGTGTATCAGTCTGTAGTGGAAGGAAGGCGGGGTAAGGGTCGGCCTAGGAAAGGTTGGGGGGAGGGGGTAAAGGAGGTTTTGTGTGCGAGGGGCTTGGACTTTCAGCAGGCGTGCGTGAGCGTGTTTGATAGGAGTGAATGGAGACGAATGGTTTTTAATACTTGACGTGCTGTTGGAGTGTGAGCAAAGTAACATTTATGAAGGGTTCAGGGAAACCGGCAGCCGGACTTGAGTCCTGAAGATGGGAAGTACAGTGCCTGCACTCTGAAGGAGGGGTGTTAATGTTGCAGTTTAAAAACTGTAGTGTAAAGCACCCTTCTGGCAAGACAGTGATGGAGTGAATGATGGTGAAAGTTTTTCTTTTCGGGCCACCCTGCCTTGGTGGGAATCGGCCAGTGTGATAATAAAAATAATATATATATATATATATATTATATATATATATATATATATATATATATATATATAATATATTTATTTATTTATATATATATACAAGGAATTAGCAAGAGCAGGCGAAATATACACAAACACTGATCTCTGGGTGAAGGAGACTCGAACCTACGAACCTTACAACAAGGTACGCAGTGCTATACCAATCTACCCAGCACGTCAAATCATAAAAACGTATAGCACTGCGTACCTTGTTCTAAGGTTTGTAGGTTCGAGTCTCCTTCAGCCAGAGATCAGTGTTTGTGTATATTTCGCCTGCTCTTGCGAATTCCTTGCATTGTTAAAATTCTCTAGTAAGGCTGATGCATGCAGGGGATGAGATGAAAAGCTGTAAGCCTTCTCCCTGAAAGCTGGCTGCCTTGGAACAGCGTGTAGCGCTAGCTACACGCCAAGGTATTGTCCAGTGTGGGTAGATTGGTACAGCACTGCGTACCTTGTTCTAAGGTTTGTAGGTTCGAGTCTCCTTCAGCTAGAGTTCAATGTTTATATATATATATATATATATATATATATATATATATATATATACATAATATATATATATATATATATATATATATATATATATATATATATATATATATATATATATATATATATTCTCTCATTTGCTAACTTTTTCTATCGGACTTCCCTCTTAACCTCATAATTCCACAATCTCTCTTGTTTCCTCCTGTACACAAATTTCTGCTGAACATTTTAACACTATATATAAATCTACCACTTACACCTTCAACCTCATTACCTATTCTCTCGGTAGACCATCTTTCTACCGACAGTTGCTCATATCTTACCCTAACTGCCTCCTCTTTTAGTTTATAAACTTCCGCTTGTTTCTTACTTGTTTATGTAATTCTCATTCTACACAATCCTCTCACTGTATCTACATCTAAAAAATTATCTGATATATCTGTTGCCCTTCTATAAACTTGCACATCGAAAAGTCTACTTATCAGCCTTTTATCCACCGTTTTCAAATCAAAACAAACTTCTCTCATTACGTTCTATGTCGTGTATTGTATGCATATTTATCCTCTTTTTCTTAAAATATGTATTAGCAATATTCCCAAACCTCTTTCTGTAAAAAGATAAATCAATGCCCCCTCATCATCATTTACTCCTGGCACTCCAAACTTATCAGTCACTTTAGCATTTAGGTCCACTACCGCGATTACTCTTTCACTTGGTTCAAAACTTCCGAAACACATTTAGCATCTCCCAAAATCTCTCTCTCTTGCTCTCCTCTACACTCTTCTCTTCTCCAGGTGCATAAATACTTAGTATAACCCACTCTTCTCCTCCTTCTCTAATTTTAATTAACATAATCCTTGAATTTTTGCCTTGATATTCCCTCTTTTCCTGCCATAACTGATCCTTTAACAATATTGGTACTTCTTCTTTAGTTCTAACCCTCTCAGATACACATGACCTAATGCCATTAATTTCTCGAAACTGAAACCATCCTACACCTTTCTGCTTTGTTTCACTTACAGCAAGGACATCCATCGTCTTTTCTTTTCTAACATTGCCAATCATTTTCTTATCATCTGTACAACATGCATGCACACTGAAAGATTCCAACTATATAATGCTTTCTTCTTCTTCATCATCATCATCATCATCATCATCATCATCATCATCATCATCATCATCATCATCATCTTCTTCTTCTTCTTCTTCTTCTTCTTCTTCTTCTTCTTCTTCTTCTTCTTCCTTTTCTTCTCATTATTATTATTATTATTATTATTATTATTATTATTATTATTATTATTATTATTATTATTATTATTATTATTATTATTATTTTAGTTTTTTATTATTGTTTTTTTAACACAACGGTCGTTTCCGCCGAGACAAGGTGACCCAAAAAAGAAGAAACACTTTCATCACCATTTATTCCATCACTGTCTTGGCAGAGGTGCGCCTACACTACAATTAAAAAAACGCAAGATATCAGAGTGCAGGCACTGTACTACCCACCTCCAAGACTCAAGTCCAGTTAACCGGTTTTCCCTGAATACCATCAAATATGTTACTTTGCTCACACTCCAACAGCACGTTAAATCATAAAAACCATTTGTTTCCACTCGCTCCTATGTAATATGCTCACGCATGCTTGTTGGAAGTCCAGCCCCCTTTGCACACAAAACCTCCTGTACCCCCCTCCTCCAACTTTATTAGGCTGACCCCTACACCGTATTCGTTACACCACAGATATAAATGCTCTCCAGGTCATTCTGTTTTGTTCCATGCTCTCTAAATGTCCGAACCACTTTAACAACCCCTCCACAGCCCTCTGGATAATACTTTTGTTAACCTTGTACTTTCTAATCTCTTAACTATGGATTCTTTGCATTGTATTCGCTCAACACACTGCCCTCAGACACGACATCTCCACTGCCTTCAGCTTACTTCTTGCAACATTCACCACCCATGCTTCACACCCATGTAAAAGCATTGGTGTAACTATAATCTACTACAGTCCCCTCTTTGTTTCCATGGACAAAGTTCTTTGTCTCCACAGACTTCTCAATGCACTATGATTCTCCTTGTCTTTCATAGACCCCTGTTCTGACAAATCCACTTCCAAATATCTCAATATATTCACTTTCTCCAATTCCCCCTCTCCCTCCAATTTAATATACAATTTATCAATATTTAATTTACTTGTCACCTTACTCTTTCGTGTGCTCACTTTTAATTCCCTTTTTTACATACTCTTCCGAACTCGTCCACATACCTTTTCAATTTCTCTTCAGAATCTCCCAAAGGTGCAGTGTCATCTGTAAAAAACAACTGTGACAACTCCCACAACCGAGAATTCACATCTCTTATAACCCCATCTATAAATATTTGAACAACCTTGGTGACATCACACATCCCTATCTAAGGCCTACTCTTACTAGGAAATAATCTCTCTGTCTCCCATATGCTCTAACCTGAGTCTCACTATCGTAAAAACTCATTACACCTACTCCCGGCATTCAGTCGCATTTTATGATTCGCAGGCCTTAAGGAGGAAGGATTTTTTCTTTTCCATTTCCAACGGCCGGTTCGTTGAAAAAAAAAATCTGGGTTATTAGCCAATGTAATTCAAAAACACATTTGAAGACTGAACCAAGTTAGTTAGGCTGTATATATGAGATTCCTCTTCTCACATGAAGAGTGATACGTCAGTAATTCAATCTCATTCCTCTTTAATTACCTCTCGCTAAATATGTATTATATATATTACAGCTTGTGTTCCTATTGCTATAGCTGTAACGAAACTACTTTCTGGTAAGCTAACCTGTTCCCTGTTAATTCTACTACTTCTGTGTGTGTGTGCTGTCTGGGATAAGGTATGGATGTTGAGTGGCAAGTACACCCCAGAACCAGCTCTCTTCCCTAGGGTTTCTATAACAGCCGTTGTTCTACATTATCGTTAACTAGGTACTTCTGGCTAAGATACCTCTGATGATAACCCCACATGGTACTCGCAATTCTAAAATTCGTCAATTTAGTTTTCGTAGGGTCCGTTCTGTGTTCTAGTGAACTATTAAGGGTTCTTAGGCTAGGATACAGACATTCTATAATAATTGGATACAGACATTCTATAATAATTGGATACAGACATTCTATAATAATTAGTTATTGCGGTCTTATTTTTCATCTCAGATAAGCTTATGACACTACATGGCGTAACAGCGTCACACCTTAGAAGCTCTTAGAAGAATTATGTCGTTTCTCCTTAGGAATTTCTAGTCTGTGAGGCACTTTTGTGTCAGGGAAAATTCTCGTTTTTTTTTTTTTTGTTTTGTTTTGTCTAAACTGAATGCATCCCTCAAGATTGTGTCCTTAGATCTTCTTTTTTCCATTTTACCATTAATACCCTTGCCTTTGTTCTCCTTTCCAGTATATGGTTGTCTCTTTATATCGACGATTTTGCAATAGCGTGTACTGGCATTGGCTGTCGCCTTGTAGAGGCCTCTTTCTTCAGTATGTTAATGATAGCATTTCCAACAGGGCCACCTCTCAGGGGTTTAATTTTTCTGCTCCTAAGACTCACCAGATAAGTTTCACGAGGTGCCTATTATCTTTCATGCACTTCTTTACCTGTATCGTTCCCGCATCCTGAAAGAGATATAGTAAAAATTTATCAGTATTCTATTGATGGCCGAATGTCCTGGAAGACTCGCATGACACCCTGAAAGCTGCTTGCCAGCGGGGGTGATAGACTAATCCATTCCTGCCTCCATTCTGCTCTAATCTAGTCTTAACTGGAATATGACGACCAACTATATTCTTCAGCCTCACCCGATATTTTTCTGAACATGATCCTATTCATCATCAATGGTTATGTAGTGTCTCGGGGTTTTTCGATATTTCCCAATCGAGAATCTATAGGGAGAGGCGAATGTCCCATCTTTACAAGACCGACATGATGCCCTATGTCTATCCTTCCATTTAATGGATGTTACTAAGGCTAATTTGGTTGGTCGTCACTCCAATTTAATTCGCTTTTTTCCTCTCTGTACTCACTCTTCACTGGCTTCCCTTAATTTGTCCTCCCTTTACATTTACACGGCATCTTAAGTTTTCCTCTCTTTTTGAGAAGTTCCGACGATTCATGCTTACTCCTTACCACTTCCATGAGTAAAAAGAAACTTGCCTCTTAAGATTTCACACTCAGTCTTTACTTAACACTTTCATTCTCATTCTCATGCTGTTCCAGTTTGCACTGATGGTTCTAAATCCCTTGATGGTGACTAGTATTCAGCTGTTTTCCTGAAAGAATAATTCACTGTCATTTACAAAAATCAGTCAGTGTTTTTGCAGCATCTATATGTGCAGTTCTCACTCCTCTCATGCATATTTGGTAAATATCCGCCTCGTCATTCGTAGTTATTCAACACTTCTAAAGTGTGTTACAATCAATCCATAAATTTAATACTCCTCTTTCCATCGTCGTTTGTATACAATTTTGGTTAGGTCATATTTTTGGGTGCATCGGTGTTCAGGTTAATGAACAAGTTCGTTCAGCTATTCATGTCTTTCCAATTTCCTACAGGTGGTTTCCTCTTCCGGATTATTTTTCAGTGGTGTCTCAACTCCGCAGCCACTGGCAGTAACGTTGGTCAGTACTGGACCACAACAAATGTTTTTCTGTCAGAGCACATGAAACCCTTTACCGGGCAGAGGAGGAGGTATATCGAAATGTCTGTACTATGGGACGGTAGAGTATCTCAATGTAAAGGAAATGAGCCTACGCAAATAGATTTCTACAAGTAAGTTTAGCCAGAAATGGCAAAATACCAAGTAAATAAATTTGTTTAACTGCCTGACGAAGAGACCTTGCAATGCAGACATTGGTAAGACCCAGATGTTAATTAAACTCCAAATATTTGTTTATAATTTATTATGTAAATAGACATTTAAAAAAACTGAAGTTGTTGTTGGGGAGAGTCAAGCCCCTGATAAGGTGCCTGCGGCTCAATTTTCAGGCCAAGCTACCCTAAGAGCCAGTACTTCTCAGGATCACTATCTTGTTATAACTATCCTACATTATTTCAATGTGTGTTTCTCTTGGTCTAACCCAAATTCCGTGATTCTCCCTTTTTCTATGACTTTAAATACTTCATCTCTTCCACTGTTAAAAAGAGCAGGTGGTGGCAGCATACTTCTGAGACAATGGAGTGCTTCCTTCTATTCTCTCAAATTCTAGTAATTTTTCCTTTTTATTCATTTCGTATATTCTCATACTTTCGTCCACTTCGAGTCTCTGCCTAAGGGAACAGACAATATGGCATTCGTTAGGTGCTCTGTCGACCCTAGGGTGGGAGTGGGATGGAAGTTGCATTTCAATATAAACAACTATTGGAAGAAAGATGGTCCAGTGAAGTTATAGGCAACGAAGTTGAAGTGGTATGGGGTTGTTTTGAGAATATAGTGTTAGTAGAAGTGTGTGGGTAAAGGAAAGTGGGTGCGGGAAAGAAGGAAAAGGAAAAAAGTTAGCATTTGAGAGTTTTTTTGGAAAGTAGAAGTGATACAAGGAGGGAGGTGTATATGGAGGGAAAAAGAGCGGTTAAGAGAGCGGTGAATGAATGTTAAAGGAGAGCAAATTAAAGAGTGGATGAAATGCTATCAACAAATTTTGCTGAGAATAAAAAGTTTCGATGTGAGATTAAGAAGCTGAGAAACCCTAGAGAACGAATGGACACGACAACGAAAAAAAACAGAGAAGAGATTTATTAGATGCAGAGTTGGAGGTATTGGTAAGATGGATTGACTTTTTTGAAGAATTGTTAAATGTTGATGAAGCTAGGAAATTTGGTATTTTTCGAACTGGGAGTGAGGGAGAGTGTGGAGGATGTGCATGAGGCAGTGGGTAAAATGAAGAGGAGTAAAGTGGCCTTGATTGATGGGATAAAGACACAAATGCTAAAAGCAAGTTTTGGAATTGATGGGACTTTTATTTAATAAATGTTTGGAAGAGGAAAAGGTACCTAGGGACTAGCAGAGAGCTTGTAGAGTTCCTTTCTATAAAGACAAAGGGGACAAAACAGAGAGTGTAAAAATTATTAGGGAATAAGCCTGTTGAGTATACCTGGTAAAGTGTATGGTAGAGTTATTACTGAAAGAATTAAGATTAAGAAGGAGAGGAGGATCGGAAATAAATAAATGAGATCAACAGTATTTAGATATGTGAGGGACCAGTTCATTAAATATGAGTGGAAGAATGAATGAGTGGTGGAGGTAGTATGACTGGCAATATGACTGTTCAGAAAGGGGTGTGTGAGCAGAAAGGGCTGTGATGGATATATGGGGATGCAGGCCTCGAGCAGCAGCAGGCTGGTTGACCAGGCAAGTACCAGACGAGCTTGCCCCAGAGTGTAGTGAGACTTTCTAAACTCATCAAAGGTATATCATAGGGTACGATCAGTGTGTACAGTGCAGATGTTGGAATAAGTGGTCAATTTAAGTTATGTTGATCATGGATATGCACTTAAAGAGGTAAAGACGAATCACTGAAGCATGATACAAGACCTGTTTTCCCTGTGACTTCATCGAAGTGTAAATACCGGTTCCATCACACCAACATTCTCAACAACACTACGGAGATGTCGGAAGTGAATTCTGCACGACCACTGATAAGCTATTCTGTTAAGATATTGAGGACTGCCAGCAGGACCGGATTAAGGCATGGGCTTGAGGTGCTGCAGCCCAATGGGTCTCCACTAGCTGGAGGGCCTCCAGAGATGGTCTCAACAGCTCACAATTTACTGATTTTTGGAGAAATTTGTTGCCAAGAAACTACGCAAAGCAAATGTTTGAATTTTAATTTAGGTTAGCCTTGAAAAAATAAATTTAATAATTCTTTAACATTTTTATTTTGAAAATACCACTGGGGGCCTCACAGTACCTGCAGCACAGGGGCCTACTGACAGCATAATTGATATTCCTCGCAGGGCGGTGCCAGTCATTTTTCCACGTGAGCCGCCTGTGTCTGGTATGTAAGTGGGAGAGGGCAGTCTCTTACCCATGACAGCTCTGGGAAGATGGGGAGGGTGGCTAGAACGTAAAATGTGGTTAGGCAGAACACATTTTGTTGTGATCCAACACCGAGCAACGTTGTTGCAAGCTTTTGCAAAGCTGCTGAGATCACTGAAAATTTTACCAAGAAGGAAAAATTCCAATGGGAAGTACTAACGTCCTGCCAGATAGTGTGAAACAATTGTTTTACACAATGCTAGGATTGTCGGTGTTTTGTCTGTCTCAGAAACATGCAACATGACAGGTACATTTTGCTACCTCTACTAACACTTAGTTCATACTGCACATGTATGCTTGTGAATACAAACCCACCTGAGTTTTCGTCTACTTTCACAAAAGTTCATGTTCTTGCATTATTCCCATTCATTTTCATTGCAAAGAGAAGAACCGTTCCTCTGTAAACCATGCATGTCTTAGAGGTGACTAAAATGCCTGTTCTAGAGGCTAGTTACCCTTCTGCTTAAATTGCTCAATATATAAAGAAGAATATTTTATTTTTGGGATATTTTGAATGCGCCTGAATGTAGTTCACATAATAAGAAACAGTTTATTGTGAATGTTATGAATGTAAAAAAATCAGGATTTCTTATGTTCTTTTGTCCCAGTTTTAAACGAAACAAAATTCTGGGGTAGGAAATTTTTAATTGGGAGAAATAAATTGTATTAGGTCAGGTGAATCTGTAAGAGTTATAGCTAAAGGAAAGGGTAACATTAATGGTGAAGTATTAGTTATGCCAGTAAAAGATGGAATTCGTATGTATAAATTCAAGAATTATATGTAGTGAAATATGAGTGGGATGCAAAAAAATGGATTATACCAGGTATTAATGCACATGGAGAAGAAAAGAGCGTAGACTTAAAAGAGAGATTTTTGGAAATGTTAAGAGAGTATTTAGGGCATTTTGAACCAAGTGAGAAAGTCATTGTTACAGGGAACCTCAGTGCTAAAGAGGGAGAAGCTGTTGAAGAGAGTAATAGTAGGTAGGTTTGTTGTGCCAGGGATAAAAGATAATGAGAGGATAAAATATTAAACTTTGTATAAAAGACGTTTGGTAATAGGTAATACGTATTCTAAGAGAAACTGGATAAATAATTAAACGAGATTTAATATTAGGCAAAATTTAGAGCTGTTTGTTAAATTATGTTGTTAGTAAAAAATGGAAAAGTGAAAGTATGAGATGAGGAACAGTTAGAAGAATGATGGGCTAGTGAGAGTTTAGGTAATGAGGAGGAAGTCGAAGAGGTTTGGGGTAGATATAAGAATGTAGTTTTAGAGTGTGCTTCAGAAGTTTGTAGATATAGAATGGTGGGTGCAGGAGGGAAGAGGAGCAGTTGGTGGAATAAGGAAGAAAAACAGAGTGCTAAGAAAGAAAAAGTTATCCTTGGGAAGTTTTTGCAAAGCACAAATGATAAAAGAAGGGTACAATAAAAAGAGAATAAAAGAAAAGACAAGAGAGTGGTGAGAGAGAGAGTAAAAGGAGAGCAAATATTAGAGTGATTGAAATTCTGTCAATAAAATTTGCTGAAGATACGAAAAAGATTTGGTTTAAGATTAATAAGGTGAGTAAGCCTAGGGAAGGAACGTATTTAACAGTTAATAACAAAAGCTGGGAGTTATTTGATGGGGAAAGTGGAAGTAATGAGAAGATGGAGTAAATATTTTGAGGATATGTTAAACGTTGATAAAGTGAGGGAAGTTGTGATTTCATGATGGCAGATGCTGCAAATGCATGGAATAGGTGGAAGGCTACTTAAAGCTGTTAAGAGTCTTATGAGGATAGTAAGGGTATAGTAAGAGTATATACGAGAGAGTTAAAATATTTTCCAGTGAAAGTCGGCTGTAGATAGAGATGTCACCATCGTTGTTTACTATATTTATAGATAGGGTTGTGAAAGAAGTAAATGCTATAAAGTTGGAGAGAATCTAATACAGAGGAGGCGTCACAGTGCATATTGCTGATGACACTGTGCTTTAGGAAGATTCTGAAGTGAAGGTGCTAAGGTTGGAGAACGAATTTGCGAGAGCATTTAAAAGAAGGAAATCAAAAGTGAACATAGGAATGAGCAAAGCTGGGAATTGCAATTAGATTTAGATGGGTATTTTTCCTAATTCAATAAATAATTTTAACATTCATATAATAAAAAAATGCATAACTTTACAAAATTAGTAAGAAAAAATGTGATTAAAACTTATACTAATATTCTGGGGTTAACCTGCAAACAGTCACTATAACGTAATTAACGGGAAGGGCAAAATAGGCCTAAAATTAAAACATTGAAAAGCTTACTTTGTTTATGGCTAACTCAAATATCACTAAAACTGTGAGTATTTTTCACGGGAACCCGTTAGATATACATTGTAAATGGTAACAAATGAACAGGCATGAAAATTAACCGAAATATTAGCCAATATATATGTATATATATATATATATAATATATATATATATATATATATATATATATATATATATATATATATATATATATATATATATATATATATATATATATATGCAAAACAACCACTCTGAAAGAATAAAAGAAATTCCAAGCGCTTTCGTGACTACTCACGAAAGCGCTTAGAATTTCTCTATTCTTTCAGAGTAGTTGTTTTGCATATTTTGAAATCACCTGTTTACTGTGATCTTATTGCATATATATATATATATATATATATATATATATATATATATATATATATATATATATATATATATATATTATATATATATATATATATATTATATATATATATATATAAATAAACGGCATCCACTTTAATATGAACCATTTTGAAAGTGGCACCAAGGCATTATATGGTATGCCAACAACTATGACGGCTGCCTTAATCACTCTTTATTGGACACTCCTTTATAAAGTGGCATGGAAAATTCCATTGCGGTCGATCTTTCCGTTGAATTTCGATGGACACTGTTTTTTGTCCATCTAAATTCAACGGTTGATTCGTTTTTTTGTGTGAAATTCTGTATCAAGATCTGTGAATTGGCCAGTGAAAATCTCAAAATACTTCAGCAAACATTTGACGATGAAACAATGGGTCGGACACAGAGCTGCGAATGGCCTTCTCGATACTAAGCAGGACGAATGTCAACAGACATCTACATCGAAAAAGTGAGGAAGGGTTTTCATGAAGATCGTTGTCGGAGTATCCACTACATTGCAAGTTCTCTGGGAATTTCTAATCTGTCGTGCCAAAGTATTTTGAGCGAAAATTTGAATATGCGGCAAGTAAATGCAAAATTTGTTCCCTGCTTGGTGACTCAAAACCAGAAAGATCTTCGTTTTCTGCCTCTCCCCCCCCCCAAAAAAAAATGGCGGTAATTTCCTACCGTCTCTACTCCCCAGATCTAGCCTCCTATGACTTTCTCTTCCCCCAAAATAAAATGACCCTCAAGGGTGACGTTCCCATGACGAAAAAGGATTCAAGTCTGCCATAGCGTCCTCAGAACAAGGGCTTCAAAATTATTGAATATATATATATCTTTTTCATCTAATATTATATTGCTCTTGTTTTTCATTGATATCTAAACCGAAAACATCTTGCATTATTTTATTATTTGTCATATATTTAACTTATGTTCATATGAAGAATGTAACTACACCTATCACTGAGCTTGTCGAAGGAAAGTTTTGACTGGCTGCAAACACTACAAACTACCTGCGCCACGAGTGCTAACCTAGCAGGAGTCACTTCATATCTCAGCAGGGCTGCTACCCTCTCCGTCTTTGCTCCTGGCAGAGGAAACAACTTCTCTCTGCTCGTCACGAAGAATGCTGTTCTCAGATCGTTTAATTTAGACTCTATTTTTGTTAGTTTATGTATCTGTTATTGAACTGGGATATGCATATCATACTCTTTGCAACTCTATTAACAGATCAGTATTAAAATTAGTGATATTTAATGTTTTCATAAGAAGTGCGTTGAGACACTCTATACATCTCTGGTCCCGTGTTTATCTCTCGAGATACATTGTATTGGCATCTATGCATGGTTGTAATCTGGAATTCAGAACTGCTGAACTCAGTTTTTGTAACATGGAAGTTTTTTTTTTTTACCTACTTTGGAAGAGTTGTGGATGGTCCCCAGTTAGGGTCATTTTGGTCTCCTTGATTCGCTGCCTGACACTGTCATGTTCACAGCTGCTTCTAGCTTTACTGCTGCTCGGCGAAATGGTTGTCATATTGTTTTAATAACCTGTTTCATTGCCTCGATGGTTCAGATGTCAGCTCATCTAGTAATTTGTCTTCATCAGTAACATTCTGAGTTGAGTATAAGTGTGTGTGTGTGTGTGTGTGTGTGTGTGTGTGTGTGTGTGTGTGTGTGTGTGTGTGTGTGTGTGTGTGTGTGTGTGTGTGTGTGTGTGAGTGTGTGTGTGTGTACTCACATAATTGTGGTTGCACTGATCGCTACTAGGTCCTCTCCCTCTCTGCTTCCTGAACTTTGTCATACCTCTTCTTAAAACTATGTATGG
The DNA here is from genome assembly GCF_026875155.1 of Cherax quadricarinatus. Classification (NCBI taxonomy): domain Eukaryota; kingdom Metazoa; phylum Arthropoda; class Malacostraca; order Decapoda; family Parastacidae; genus Cherax; species Cherax quadricarinatus. The sequence goes on from NC_069467.1 coordinate 3,280,273, forward strand.
TTCCTGCCTCCACTACTTCACTTGCTAGGCTATTCCACTTCCTGACGACTCTACGACTGAAGAAATACTTCCAAACGTCCCTGTGACTCGTCTGAGTCTTCAGCTTCCAATTGTGACCCCTTGTTTCTGTGTCTCCTCTCTGGAACATCCTGTCTCTGTCCACCTTGTCTATTCCCCGCAGTATTTTGTATGTCGTTATCATGTCTCCCCTGACCCTTCTGTCCTCCAGTGTCGTCAGTCCGATTTCCCTGGACCTTTCCTCGTACGACATTCCCCTGAGCTCTGGAACTAGGCTTGTTGCAAACCTTTGTACTTTCTCTAACTTCTTGACGTGCTTGACCAGGTGTGGGTTCCAGACTGGTGCTGCATACTCCAGTATGGGCCTAACATACACAGTGTACAGTGTCTTGAACGATTCCTTATTAAGGTATCGGAATGCTATTCTCAGGTTTGCCAGGCGCCCGTATGCTGCAGCAGTTATTTGTTTGACGTGTGCCTCCGGTGACGTGCTTGGTGTTATGGTCACCCCAAGATCTTTCTCCCTGAGTGAGGTCTGTAGTCTTTGTCCACCTAGCCTATACTCTGTCTGCGGTCTTCTTTGCCCTTCCCCAATCTTCATGACTTTGCATTTGGCAGGTAGAATTCGAGAAGCCAGTTTCTGGACCACGTGTCCAGCCTGTCAAGGTCTCTTTGCAGTCCTGCCTCATCCTCATTCGATTTAATTCTTCTCATGTGTCCCATCTGGGAATAGGGACACTTCAGAGTCTATTCTTTCCATCATGTCGTTCGCATATATAAAAAATATCACTGCTCCTAGAACTGACCCCTGTGGGACTCCGCTCGTCACAGGCGCCCACTGTGATACCTCTTCACGTACCATGACTCGTTGTTGCCTCCCTGTCAGGTATTCCCTGATCCACTGCAGTGCCCTCCCAGTTATACGCGCCTGATCCTCCAGCTTCTGTGAGGAACTGTGTCGATGGCCTTCCTGCAGTCCAGGAAAATGCAATCCACCCACTCCTCTCTCTCGTGTCTTACTTCTATTACTTTGTCATGAAACTCCAAAAGGTTTGTGACACAGGATTTCATGAATCTATGCTGATTGTCATTTATAATCTTGTTCTGCTCCAGGTGCTCCACCACTCTCCTCCTGATAATCTTCTCCATGACTTCTTTACATACTATACACGTCAGAGACAGTGGTCTGTAGTTTAGTGCCTCGTTTCTTTCTCCTTTCTTAAAAATGGGGACTACATTTGCCGTCTTCCATATCTCAAATAGTTGCCCAGTTTCCAGGGATGTTTTAAAGATTGTGATTAGAGGCATGCACAGCGTCTCTGCTACATCTCAAAGGACCCACGGGGAGATGTTGTCTGGTCCCATCCCCTTCGAGGTATCAAGGTCACTTAGCAGCTTCTGTACCTTCTCCTCCGTTGTTCGTATGTCCTCCAGCAGTTGTTGGTATATTCCCTGTTGATGTTCTCCTCTGTGCAGTCTTCCCAGAGCCCTTCCTGTCTCTTCAGTAAATACTTCTTTAAATCTCCTGTTTAGCTCCCCACATACCTCTTGATCGTTTCTTGTGAGTTTCCCACCTTCTGTTCTCAGCCTGATCACCTGGTCTTTGACTGTTGTCTTCCTCCTGATGTGGCTATACAAGATTTTCGGTTCAGATTTGACTTTCGATGCTATGTTATTTTCATACTGTCTCTGGGCCTCCCTCCTTACCTGTGCATACTCGTTACTGGCTCTGCGACTGATCTCCCTATTTTCATGTGTTTTATGCCTTCTGTACTTTTTCCTTTCTCTATTGCACTTAGTTTTTGCCTCCTTACACCGTCGGGTAAACAAGGGGCTCGTTCTGGTCTTCCCATTATTTCTGTTACCCTAGAGAATAAACTTTTCCTCTGCCTCCTCCTTGAATTTTGTTGTTAGGTATTTCATCATTTCGTTTCCTGACTTTCCTACCAGTTCTCTGTCCCACTGAACCTCTTGCAGGAAGTTCCTCAAACCTATTTAGTCCCCTCTTTTATAATCTGCCTTTCTCATTTAACTCCTGTTGCCCTCTCCATTTGTAACTCTACTATGTATTAAAAACACAGAACCACGTGGTCACTAGCTCCTAGAGGACTCTCATATGTGATGTCCAGTCTTGCTTGGTCGTCCTCCCGTCTCACTCTGGTAGTGTCCTTAACATGTTGGTGCATGAAGTTTCCTGTACCACATCCATCATCTTGGCTCTCCATGTTTCGGGACCCCTGTGTGTCTCAAGGTTTTTCGAGTCAATCTTCCTGTGGTTGAAATCGCCCATAACCAGTAACTTTGCTCTGCTCGAGTGAGCTCTTCTTGCCTCCTCAGGAAGTGTGTCCACCATTGCTCTGTTGCTCTCTTCATATTCCTCTCTTGGCCTCATGCAGTTCTCTGGTGGATTATGCGTCACTGCAATTACTACCTTGTGCTTCCCAGACTGAAGTGTACCTACTATGTAGTCCCTTTCTCCAATCTCGTCTATGCTTCCCATTTTCTCGAATTTCCATCTTTCTTTATGAGCAGTGCAACCCCTCCTTCCCCTCTGCTCCTCTATCTTTCCTTATGATCTGATATCCTGGTGGGAAGATTGCATCTGTTATTGTCTCAGTGAGTTTTGTTTCGGTAACTGCTATGATATCTGGTTACCTCTCATTGATTTTTTAATGCCACTCCTCATATTTATTTGTAAATCTATCCGCATTCGTGTACCAAACCTTCAACCTCTGTTCTAAAACTGTGTTCCTGGGGGAATAATGGGGTTGGGAGAGCAGGAGCCCTGGCAGGGGCCTATGGGGGGTTGCAGTGGGGGTGTGGGCAGAGTTCCCATAGGAGGTTGTTGTTGGGGTAGGGTTTGTGGTGTAGGGGGTGGGGACAGAGGGATCGGTGTGTGATTGTTGGTTTAGATTGTTCAGTTGCCTTCAGGGTGTCGTGGTTGGAGTCCTTCTACGAGTGTTTCTGGGGGATGTATTTGCCCTTCCACCTGTGCCTGGGTTATTCTGCTTTTCTTTGTCATTTCTTCCCATTCCTCTTTTCGTTTTTGCACTCTCTCTTTCAGTATCATCCTCTTGTGTTCTGTCTCGATCAAGGTACACACTCCGGAACTCCAGTTTGTTTTTCAGCCATGCTTTCTCCTGCAGGATCATGATTTAAGTTGATTCTGTCTTGAAAATTACTTTGAGAGGCCGTTTCCTTCTCCTTGTGAACCACCCAATTCTCTGTAAATTTGCCACCTGGGTCATGTCGCCCTCTCCTATCACCTTCATGATACCTTTAATCACTTTTTTTCTCCTCCTGTTTTCTTTCATCATAGGTTTCCCCTTCGGCTTCCTGGAGTCCATAGACAAAAGCTGATCTCTCCCTTTCTTCCTCCCACTGTGTCTCCCATTGCGTTCTCTGAGGTGTTATAGTTCCTTTTCTTAGAACGTTCCTTCCTTCAATCCCTTCCCTAGCTGCAGCCTCTATGCTCATTGGTTTCTCTTCCCTGTTCACCTGTTCCTGACCCCCACAAGTGTCTAGTAGAGTCCCCGTATATGTCCTACCTCCTTCAATGTCTTCCGACCTCTCATTTGGTCCTAGTGTGCTTCCTGTCTTTGTCTTGGCCCCGTGTGGGTCTGACAGGACCTTTGCATACAGTATAGCTTCCTTGCTCCCTCCAGTCCCTCTGTGTCTGATGTAGATATTCCTGATGCTATGTCTGTATTGTTATTTTTTTCTCAAGGCTGCTTCAGATTTCTCAGCTCCTCTTCTAAGTTCTGTATCTTGGCTTCTGATGCTGTAGCATGTTGCTCCCACAATCTGCTCTCTGCAGCTAACCTCTCCTCTATCTTCCTTCCAAGCTCGTCTAGCTTCCTTCCCCAGTCCTCCTCCTTTTTGAGCTCTGCCTCCCAAGCCTCCTTCCTAGATTCGTTCATCAGACCCATGGTTCTCGTCGTTGTTCTTGATTGCTCCATTGTACCACAGAACGGAGCTTATTTATTTTCGGAGTGGGTGTATGTGTGAGGATGGGTGTTGTAGGGAGGAAAGGCAGGGCAGGGGGGAGAAAGATATGGGGTGTGAGGGGGGCAGTGTCAAGGAGAGAGTTGTGTGTGTGTGTGTGTGTGTGTGTGTGTGTGCATACACGCATGCAGTCTTAGAATTGTCTCGATGTGGAATAGTTTGGAAAGTAAGGTACTGGAAACAGGTACGATACATAGCTTTATGAAGAAGTATGATATTGCTCATGGAGTAGGGAATGAGTAGATCTAGTAGCGAACAGTGAAGAGGCTGGGCCAGGAGCTATGATCCTGCAACGACAGTTATGGGAATTAGGTGAGCTCACATACACACACATACACACACACATACACATACACACACACACACATAAACACCTGTATTGTTCTTGTAATACACGTCATAGCAACGTACCAGATTGTACATATTTTGCGAGTTACAGTGTGCAGTATCTTATCCAAAGTTACTATAGCATCGTATGTATCATATGTAAGTATAATAAGCTATACTCCATGAAATGTGTAGGAGACTATTTCCTTAATTGTTTAAGTTACACTGACGGTCAATAATACCACTTAGACACCTTTCTTATTAATGATCTCAACTTTCGTTTATTTGGTTTGTATTCATCCAGTTGTAATCCAAAAGCGCTGTTGAGAAGTCCCATAATATGCAGGATAACTGCGCTAGAATTCTTACTGACAAACTGTTATCAAACCAAAAACAGGACAGATGCATCAGAGAGATCAGTAAGTTGACTTTCTCTTATTTTCTGGAGTAACTTCACTATCAGATGTTGTATTTTGTAACATCTAGTTAATGGAATGTTCTTATGCTCCCAAGATTAGAAAAAAGTAAATAAAATGTTGTATATTATATATTCTATTTAAAGTGATATATAAAACAGATTAATCTCCTCGCATTATTTTTTTCTGTTATATATTAAGGAACGTATATTTGTCTGTGTTCGAGAGTCTCAAAAACAACAACAACAACAACAACAACAAAAAACCTCATTCAACATAGGTATAACAGTTACCTAAATAAATTGAAAGAAAGTATGTCAACACTTTCTCGCATTTCAGTGATTTTAATAGTTTCTCAATTTCTCTCTCATTTTACCCGAGAGCTTCGTAATCCACAAATAACCAACACGTGGGAAAGAGGAGCTTACGACGATGTTTCTGTCCGACTTTGAAAATTTACAAGCCGGACCAAAACGTCATACTAAGCTTCTCTCTCCGATGTGCGGGTTATTTGTGTATTGTTCTAGTCACGTTATTGCGCCTTTATGTTATGTAGCGTCGTAATGTCCTGTTTCCTCATTTCAAGAATATTATCAGTTGTCCGCAGTTCGCTATAATTTCTATCATATTTAATCCAACACATGAATATATTTTGAGTTCCGTTTTATTTCTCATCTGGAAGCTGCATGCAAATATCGCATTTTCTCAGTTAGCGAGCTCAAGCGAATTCCATTTTTCCATAACTAGTAACACAGGCATTTTCATATGTTTCTGGTCTCAAACAACGGCAAAGGCATATATATATATATATATATATATATATATATATATATATATATATATATATATATATATATATATATATATATATATATATATATATATATATATATATACATTATAACTATTCGCAGAAAGGTGGACTGGTGCAAGTATGAGTAGTGGGGGGGGGGTTGAAGGGGATTGGAATAGTTTTAAAAATGCAGTATTAGAATGTGGTGCAGAAGTTTGTGGTTATAGGAGGGTGGGTGCAGGAGGAAAGAGGAGTGATTGGTGGAATGATGAAGTAAAGGGTGTGATAAAAGAGAAAAAGCTAGCTTATGAGAGGTTTTTACAAAGCAGAAGTGTTATAAGAAGAGTAGAGTATATGGAGAGTAAAAGAAAGGTGAAGAAATTGGCGAGAGAGTGCAAAAGGAGAGCAGATGATTGAGTGGGAGAGGCACTGTCAATAAAGTTTAATGAAAATAAGAAAAAAAAAATGGAATGAGTTAAACAAGTAAAGAAAACCTAGAGAACGAATGGATTTGTCAATTAAAAACAGAGTAGTGGAGTTAGTAGAAGGGGAGATGGAGGTATTGGGTAGACGGCGAGAAAATTTTGAGGAATTTTTAAATGTCGATGAAGAAAGGGAAGTGGTAATTTCATGCACTGGCCAGGGAGGTATACCATCTTTTAGGAGTGAAGAAGAAGAGGATGTGAGTGTGGGGGAGGTGCGTGAGGCATTACGTAGAATGAAATGGGGTTAAGCACCTGGAACTGACGGGATCATGACAGGAATGTTAAAAAGTAGGGGGGATATAGTGTTGGAGTGGTTGATATTTTTGTTTAATAAATGTATGAAAGAGGGGAAGGTACCTAGGGATTAGCAGAGAGCATGTATAATCCCTTTATATAAAGGGAAAGGGGACAAAAGAGAATGTAAAAATTATAGAGGAATAAGGTTACTGAGTATACCAGGAAAAGTGTACGGTAGGGTTATAATTGAAAGAATTAAAGGTAAGAAGGAATGTAGGATTGCGCATGAACATGGAGGTTTCAGAGTGGGTAGGGGATGTGTAGATCAAGTGTTTACATTGAAGCATATATGTGAACAGTATTTAGATAAAGGTAGGGAAGTTTTTACTCCATTTATGGATTTAGAAAAGGCATATGATAGAGAGGACAGAGCAATGTGGCAGGTGTTGCAAGTATGTGGAATAGGTGGTAAATTACTAAATGCTGTAAAAAGTTTTTATGAGGATAGTGAGGCTCAGGTTAGGGTGTGTAGAAGAGAGGGAGAATACTTCCCGGTAAAAGTAGGTCTTAGACAGGGATGTGTAATGTCACCATGGTTGTTTAATATATTTATAGATGGGGTTGTAAAAGAAGTAAATGCTAGGGTGTTCGGGAGAGGGGTGGGATTAAATTAGGGGAATCAAATACAAAAAGGGAATTGACACAGTTACTTTATGCTGATGATACTGTGCTTATGAGAGATTCTAACGAAAAATTGCAAAGGTTAGTGGATGAGTTTAGGAGTGTGTGTGAAGGTAGAACGTTGAAAGTGAACATAGAAAAGAGTAAGGTGATGAGGGTATCAAATGATTTAGATAAAGAAAAATTGGATATGAAACTGGGGAGGACGAGTATGAAAGAAGTGAATGTTTTCAGATACTTGGGATTTGACGTGTCGGCGGATGGATTTATGAAGGATGAAGTTAATCATAGAGTTGATGGGGGAAAAAGGTGAGTGGTGCGTTGAGGTATATGTGGAGTCAAAAAAGTTATCTATGGAAGCAAAGAAGGGAATTTATGAAAGTATAGTAGTACCAACACTCTTATATAGGTGTGAAGCTTGGGTTGTGAATGCAGCAGCGAGGAGGCGGTAGGAGGCAGTGGAGATGTCCTGTCTAAGGGCAATGTGTGGTGTAAATATTATGCAGAAAATTTGGAGTGTGGTAATTAGGAGAAGGTGTGGAGTTAATAAAAGTGTTAGAGGGCTGAAGAGGGGTTGTTGAGGTGGTTTGGTCATTTAGACAGAATGGATCAAAGTAGAATGACATGGAGAGCGTATAAATCTGTAGGGGAAGGAAGGCAGGGTAGGAGTCGTCCTCGAAAAGGTTGGAAGGGGGTAAAGGATGTTTTGTGGGCGAGGGGCTTGGACTTCCAGCAGGCGTGCATTAGCGTGTTCGATAGGAGTGAATGGAGACGAATGGTATTTGGGAATTGACGATCTGTTGGAGTGTGAGCAGGGTAATATTTAGTGAAGGGATTCAGGGAAACCGGTTATTTTTATTATTTTCGCCCACTATGATGCAGGCCAAAACAACATGGGTTCGACTCCTTGACTAGTCACGGTGTTGTTATTGATCAATACCACTTGTTCGTGGGTACAAATATATAAATATATATATATCAATAACAACACTGCATTAGCCAAGGATTCGAACCCATGTTGTACTGGCCTGCCTCATGGTAAGCGGGAACCACATGACGCTCTAAACCAGAGGACCACCTAACCCTACAAGAATGGCGCAGCCAGCACACAGCTAGCTGTTAAGCCACCAACCGAGGGCATATGGAGGTGTGGGAGCTTCTAAGCTCATTTCATTCTCATCCCTGTTTGGTGTACTAGCCTCACAAGCAGTATTTATATATTATTGTAACCACGAACGAGTGGTATTGATCAATAATAACAATGCGCTAGCCAAGGATTCGAACCCATGTTGTACTGGCCTGCCTCATGGTAAGCTAGAACCACTTGACACTTTAATTTAAAGTGGTCCTGTTGTTTAAAGCGTCAAGTGGTTCTCGCTTACCATGAGGCAGGCCAGTATAACATGGGTTCGAATCCTTGGCTAGTACAGTGTTGTTATTGATCATACCACACACACATATATATATATATATATATATATATATATATATATTATATATAAAATATATTTTAAATATATATATATATATATATATAATATATAATATATATATATATATATATATATGCAATAAGATCACAGTAAACAGGGTGATTTCAAAATATGCAAAACAACCACTCTGAAAGAATAGAGAAATTCCAAGCGCTTTCGTGACTACTCACATTATCAAGGAACTGCCAGTTCCTTGATAATGTGAGTAGTCACGAAAGCGCTTGGAATTTCTCTATTCTTTCAGAGTGGTTGTTTTGCATATATATATATATAATATATATATATATATATATATATATAAAAATATATATATATATATATATATATATATATATATATATATATATATATATATTATATATATATGTCGTGCCGAATATGTAAAACTGGTCAATTAGCAAGAACTCATTAAATAACTCATTTTAAATTGTCCTTTCTGAAATTTTTCTCTTATACGTTTAAAGATAATTTTTTCATTTAAAGTTGATGTAAAAATTTTTAATTTTGCACCAAAAGAATCTTAGAAAACTTACCTAACCTTATTATAACAAGAACAATTTATTTTAGCCTAACCCAGCTAAATATATTTTAAATACGTTTACAGTAATTTAATACTAAACAAACACAATCAAACATATTTTTTTCGCTAGGTTCAGAATGATTTTGGCGAAATTATTGCATACACAAATTTTCACTTGTCCTATATGGCAAGATGAACGTTGCTATTTAAGCCAAGATCGCAAGTTCTGCCTATTCGGCACGACATATATATTATCTGTGTTTAAATTTAATTATAAGCAACATACAGCAAGTTGACATGTTTTGCTAAATGAGGAGAATATGAAAACTGGAAAACTGAGCAAGTAATGACGTTGTTTTTTACCCGTGTCGTTCGATTACCTTCGCTGACGCTGCTAAATTACCAAAATAAGATAATTCTCTGGTGTTTTGTTTTGGGCCAGCGAGAGCAAATTGTTGGACCTGGAAAACACCCATGTAATTTAACTCTGTAAAATTTAAGTCGACTGCAGATTTATCCTAAGATCGATTTTTTTTTCAAGAAAAAACGCGGAGATTCTGGACAAAATATATTTATTTATTTATTTTTTTTCGTTCATTCTCTCTCTCTTTCTCTCTCTCCTTCTCCTCCGCACACACACACACACACACACACACACACACACACACATACACACACACACACACACACACACACACACACACACACACACACACACACACACATGCACATACACATGCATGGGAGGCGGTAATTTCATGGATTGGCCAGGGAGGTATACCATCTTTTAGGAGTGAAAAAGAACAGGATGTGAGTGTGGGGGAGGTGCGTGAGGCATTACGTAGAATGAAAAGGGATAAAGCAGCTTGAACTGACGGGATCATGACAGAAATGTTAAAAGCAGGGGAGAATATAGTGTTAGAGTGGTTGGTGTTTTTGTTTAATAAATATATGAAAGAGGGGAAGGTACCTAGGGATTGGCAGAGAGCATGTATAATACCTTTATATAAAGGGAAGGGGGAAAAAGAAATTGTAAAAATTATAGCGGAATAAGTTTACTGAGTATACCAGGAAAAGTTTATGGTAAGGCTATTATTGAAAGAATTAGAGGCAAGACAGAATGTAGGATTGCGGATGAGCAAGGAGGTTTTAGAGTGAGTAGGGGATGTGTAGATCAAGTGTTTACATTAAAGCATATATGTAAACAGTATTTAGATAAAGCAAGGAAAGTGTTCATTACATTTATGGATTTAGGAAAGGCATATGATAGAGTGGATAGGGAAGCAATGTGGCAGATGTTGCAAGTATATGGAATAGGTAGTATGTTACTAAATGCTATAAAGAGCTTTTATGAGGATAGTGAGGCTCAGGTTAGGATGTGTAGAAGAGAGGGATGTGTAATGTCACCATGGTTGTTTAATATATTTATAGATGGGGTTGTAAAAGAAGTAAATGCTAGGGTGTTCGGGAGAGGTGTGGGATTAAATTATGGGGAATCAAATACAAAATGGGAATTGACACAGTTACTTTTCCTGATGATACTGTGCTTATGGGAGATTCTAAAGAAAAGTTGCAAAGGTTAGTGGACGAGTTTGGGAGAGTGTGCAAAGGTAGAAAGTTGAAAGTGAACATAGGAAAGAGTAAGGTGATGAGAGTATCAAATGATTTAGATAAAGAAAAATTTGATATGAAATTGGAGAGGAGGAGTATGGAAGAAGTGAATGTTTTCAGATATTTGGGAGTTGACATGTCAGCGGATGGATATGTGAAGGATGCGGTTAACCATAGAATTGATGAAGGAAAAAAGGTAAGTGGTGCATTGAGGTATATGTGGAGACAAAAAACATTATCTATGGAGGTAAAGAAGGGAATGTATAAAAGTATAGTGGTACCAACACTCTTACATGGGTGTGAAGCTTGGGTGGTAAATGCTGCAGCGAGAAGGCGAGAGTAGACGGTAGAGATGTCCTGTCTAAGGGCAATGTGTGGTGTAAATATTATGCAGAAAATTCGATGTGTGAAAATTAGGAGAAGGTGCGGAGTTAATAAAAGAATTAGTTAGAGGTGGTTTGGTCAGCAGTTACACAGAATGGATCAAAGTAGAATGACAAGGAGAGCGTATAAATCTGTAGGAGAAGGAAGGCGGGGTAGGGGTCGTCCTCGAAAGGGTTGGAGGGAGGGGGTAAAGGAGGTTTTGTGGGCGAGGGGCTTGGAATTCCAGCAAGCATGCGTGAGCGTGTTAGATAGGAGTGAATGGAGACGAATGGTATTTGGGAACTGACAAGCTGTTGGAGTGTAAGCAAGGTAATATTATGTGAAGGGATTCAGGGAAACCGGTTATTTTTATGTAGCCGGACTTAGAGTCCTGCAAATGGGAAGTACAATGTATGCACTTTAAAGGGGGGTTTGTGATATTGGCTGTTTAGAGGGATATGTTGTGTATCTTTATAAATGCTTCTAAACTGTTGTATCTGGGCACCTCTGTAAAAACAGTGATTATGTGTGAGTGAGGCGAAAGTGATGAATGATTATCAAAGTATTTTCTTTTTGGCTACTTTCTTTCTTTTTGGATCACCCTGCCTAGGTGGGAGACGGCCGACTATATTTGTATGTATGTATGTATATATATATATATATATATATATATATATATATATATATATATATATATATATATATATATATATATATATATATATATATACATTTATATATGCAATAAGATCACAGTAAACAGGTGATTTCAGAATATGCAAAACAACCACTGAAAGAATAGAGAAATTCCAAGCGCGTTCGTGACTACTCACATTATCAAGGAACAATGAAAGTAATGCATCAAAGGAAGGCATATAAAGGGTCTATCCCACACGTCACTATCACATTCCACAACAAAGCAACACCTGACGTGCGACTCAAAGGAAAGGGAACACTGCAGCAGGCCCGCTGGCCCAACTATACAGGTCCTTCACACAACCCACCAACAAACTATTCTACCCAAGAATTAAGAATTTTAAAATTTATTATTTGTCCAATGTATTATTAAATTCTTCCCAAATTCTATAAATTATAAATGGATCTAATTTATATAAACCAAAGTAAATATTCATATTATTGTCATAACTGCTTTATATGAAACAAGATTCAATTATATTCCTGTCGACCATGGACTTGCTTGATACAACTTTCTCAACTTTTTGAAAATCAATTGGATGGTTTAAATCTCTCACATGAATAAATGGAGCATTGGAATCTTGTCCAGTTCTAATGCTATATTTATGTTGTTTTAATCTTAGTTCGAGATTTTTACCAGTTTGACCGTAATAAACTTTATCGCAAATTTTACAAGGAATCGTATAGACACATCCGTCAGCATTTTGGGGGGAATTCTTTATCAAAAGTTTTTTTACTGTAAGAACATAAGAACATAAGAAAAGAGGATCACTGCAGCAGGCATGTTGGCCCATACTAGGCAGATCCTTTACAATCCATCCCACTAACAAAACATTTGCAAAGAGGTGCAGCAGTCGACTGCTGCACCTCTCCTGCCTACGGTTTATAAGCTCCTTCTTCACACTTATGCCGTATTCTATTCAAGATTGATGGACTGACCACATCGACTCAAGGCTAAGGGACTGATTACCTCATTCTCCTCCTGTTCTTCAAGATTCTCCTTTGTATGGACTGATGAAGCCACTGTGTGGTGAAACGTTTCATCAATAAAGATACCCAAGAGTTGCACATGTGTCTAATTTATCAACGTGTCGGTTCTCTGAACCATTGATCTACAATCCTGTCAGACACTGCAACTTCTTGGGATCTTAATACTTGGGAATTCTTCATTTGCCTAACCCTTGGGCACGACCTACTTCCACATTGAACAAATGTGACACCACCTACGACTGCTGCACCTCTCCTGCCTACGGTTTATAAGCTCCTTCTCCACACTTATGCCGTATTCTATTCAAGATTGATGGACTGACTATCAACGTGTCGGTTCTCAGAACCATTGATCTACAAACTTATCCTAGCCAGCCTACCCAAAATAACTGTTCAAACACTGAAAACTAAATACCTTTAGTAGTCCTGTACAGTAGCTAGCTAGGAGAGTTGACAAGTGTGCCAAGAGTTGTAAATAACCATCATGAAAATCTGTGTAGTCTGCAGAAAGAGTAGCAAACGAAGTCATACTTGGATTGTATGCAGTCTGTGGTAGAGCATCCCATGGGTCATGCAGGAACTTTAAACTAGCAACCACTATTGATATAAAATCAAATAATATTTTAGGGCCTGCTCAAACTACATACACCTGTGTGAGAAAATTACATCAATATTAAAAGACAAGAACAACAACAAAATATTCCTGTTAGAAATCGTGACAACATTGTACAACAGCTGGGAAAATAAAATGGGTGGGTCTGATGGGGCTGTCTTTGAGGACAGTGGATGCTGTGTTGTCCTGGAGGACAGTGCACCAGATGAGGCTGGTGTTGTCCTGGAGGACAGTGCACCAATGGGGCTGGTGTTGTCCTGGAGGAGAGTGCACCAGATGAGGCTGGTGTTGTCCTGGAGGACAGTGCACCAATGGGGCTGGTGTTGTCCTGGAGAACAGAGCACCAACTACAGACAGTGACCCTCGTGTTGAAACAGGTAAAAACAACATTGTACAATTTCCAGAAGTACAAAGTAGCAATACTGCTGGAGATTGAACAAAAGGGGATGGGATGATGCCCCAGGAAATAGTGTCGACACTTTACCAGTAAAACCTGGTGGAAGCACTGATGTCTGTACAGGAGCTGTAGGCAGTGGGGAAACAGAAAAAAAGTATACCAGTAAGAAACGCAGAAACAAAAAATCCCAGCAATCAAAAATTCAATCAATGCAGATTATATTCCTTGGGTATCTGCAGGCATGGTATATCTGGAAAAACAGGTGGGTCATGCACTTATGACCATCCCAAAAACTGCCGCACTCACCAGACAACAGGAGAGTGTAATTCTTCTTCTTGTAACTTATTTTACCCTGAAATGTGTCACTCGTCAGTCCACGATAGAAAATGCTACAACCTATTCTCTCAAGCACATCATCTAAAGGGGACAAGAAGATACAGATCACACAGACCATGGGAAACAAAAGAGGGGAGCCAAAACCTCTCTAGAGAAGGAGGTTTTTTAGTGCAGGAAGCAAAAAAGACTAGCAAGAAGTGACAGAATTCCTACAGCAATTCAGAACACTTCTGGAGCAGAGGCACAATTATTAGCCTCCAGTCCAGAACAACAGATAATAATGTAAACAAAGCCCCCCTAAATTCCATCAATATAACGACATTTATCTTTGCAAGCATACAGGGTCTTAGCCATCAACAAACAAGAAAATACCTTACATTAAGGGACTGCTAACAGGGTCAAATGCAATGTTTGTGGCTTCCACAGTGACCCACATAAGGGATCATTTTGACAATGAAATATGGATCCCGGATTATAACCAATTCAGATGCGACAGATTAAACAGGCAACAAAGTAGGGTTGGCCTGTGCATCAGAGAGACACTCACATGCTAAGAACTACTAAACAACTCAAATGATGTAGCTGAGGTTTTGACTGTAAGGATTGAAAACCGAAACCTTGTCATTGAGGATGTATACAAGCCTCCGGATGCAACTTCCCAGCAATTCCAAGAACAGTTTTTGATCACTGTCTGGAAAAATCTCCCCTCTCCTGCCCCAAACATCTTGCTACTGGAGGATTTCAACTGCAGATATCTTAAATGGAGGAGTGTAGCAAATAATGTTTTAGTAGAGATCACCCCAAAGGCAGCTCAGATGAAAATTCATATACACAGGAGAAGTAAATTTCTGCACCAAATTTACCTTAAGCCACCAATTAATAGAGTCTACAAGACTTGAAAATACACCGGACTATCTGAATGGTAATATAACCTTATCAAAGACAATGCACTCAGATCACAACACAATAGAGGTACAGACATGTATGTGCAGGGCTCCCTACTAGCAAATTAATGTGATCAGTAATGAAAGTGCCTTCAAAAAATTCAACTTCAATAACAAAAATATACCATGGGAACAAGTCAACCATGTTCTAAATGAAACAAGCTGGGAAGATATCCTAAACAGCATCTGAACCTTTGCCTAGAAAAAAATCAACTCTGTGGCACTTGAGGCCTCCTCAAGGCACATTCCATTAAGAAAGAGAAAAAGAAGATGTAAACTAGAAAGAGAGAGATGCTCTCTATACAAGCAAAGGCGAAGAATCACAGAGTTGCTGAGAGAGGCCAGAAACAGCAAATACCGAACTTAGGCTTAAGGAATCTTACAGGAGACAAGAATCAAAGAAAGAACTAAAGCCATAAAGGAAATTGAAAATAAAAATACTTCTTCTCTTATGGCAAATTTAAGGGAAAAACAACATCCAGTACTGGACCCCTGCTTAGACGAGATGGGACCTACACAAATGACAGCATATAAATGAGTGAGATACTAAAGTTCCATTTTGACTCAATGTTCAAGGAGCTGTTAACTTGACTAAGGGTCGACAATCTAAATTATTTTTTTTTTATGACCGAGGCCCAAATTTTGGTCATTTAAAAAATCTCTGATATTATCCTAACATCACAAGACTTCGAAAAGGCAATTAATGACATTCCCACTAGTCGAACTCAATGTACATCAAGAACTGCAAGAAGCCCCTGTCATGAACCTTCAGCATTCTGTGGAGAGGGAGCATCGACGCAGAGGTCATCCCACAGTCACTAAAAAACAACAGAGATAGACCAACTCCACAAAGGTGGCAGTGAAGTAAAGGCAAAGAAGTAGCACTAACATCCCACATCATAAAAATCTTTGAAAGGGTTCTAAGAAGCAAGATCACCAACTACCTAGATACCCATCAATTACACAACCCAGGGTAACATGGGTTTAGAGTAGGTCGCTCCTGCCTGTCCCAGCTATTGGACCACTGTGACAAGGTCCTGGATACTTTAGAGCATATATAAAATGCAGATGTAATATACACAGACTTTACGAAAGCCTTCGACAAGTGTGATCATGGTGTAATAGCACACAAAATGCGTGATACAAGAATAACAGGAAAAGTTGGTAGAACTATCTGTAACTTCCTAACAATCAGAAAACAAAGAGTAATAGTAAACTGAGTGAGGTCTGATGGGGAGGGGGGCTACAGTGAAAAGCACAGTACTTGCTCCCATCCTGTTCCTCATCCTCATATCCGACACAGACAGAGATGTAGTCTATAGCTCCGTGTCTTCTTTTGCAGATGGCACCTGAATTGCCATGAGAGTGTCTTCCAGCGAAGACACTGCAAGACTCCAAATAGACATCAACCAAATGGGCCACAGAAAACAATATAAAGTTCAATGAAGATAAATTTTAATTACTCGGATATGGAA
The DNA here is from genome assembly GCF_026875155.1 of Cherax quadricarinatus. Taxonomy (NCBI): domain Eukaryota; kingdom Metazoa; phylum Arthropoda; class Malacostraca; order Decapoda; family Parastacidae; genus Cherax; species Cherax quadricarinatus. The sequence goes on from NC_069467.1 coordinate 3,296,670, forward strand.
AACTTGAGGAAATTAAAACTGTATCAGAGTATATGACAAATTCTAACAATACAAAACAGCGAAAACTAATGTGAAAGACCTGGGACCGATACTGTCAGAGGATCTCGTGTACAAAGACCACAACAATGTATCTACCTCATTTGCTAGAAAAATTATTTGTTGGGTAATGAGAACTTTCAAAACTAGGGACGTTAACCCCATGATGATTCCCTTCAAATCGCTTGTTCTCTCTAAGCTGGAATACTGCTGTACACTAACTGCCCCCTTCAAGGCAGGCGAACCTGCTGACCTGGAGAGTGTACAGAAAAATTTCAAGGCACACTTAAGTAGGATAAAGCATCTAAATTACTGGTAACGGTTAAAGTACCTTCATTTGCATTCCCTGGAATAGAGGCGAGAAATATGCGTGATATTATACACTTGGAGAATCCTAGAGGGATCAGTACCAAAGTTGCACACGAAAATTACTTCCTACGAAAGCAAAAGACTCAACAGGAGATGCAACATTCCCCCAACAAAAAGCAGGGGTGAACGTGTACACTAAGAGACAACACAATAAGTGTCAGGAGCCCAAGACTTTTCAACTACCTCCCAGCATACATATGGGGAATTACCAACCGACAACTGGATATCTTCAAGAAGGCACTGGACAGGCACCTATAGTCAGTACCTGATCAGCCGGGCTGTAGTTCTTATGAGAGTTTACGTGCAGTCAGCAGTATCAGCCTGGTTGATCAGACCCTGATACACCACGAGTCCTGGTACCTGTATTTATTGCACAATAGTCATTTCATAACTCTGTATTCATTGCACAATACTCCTCTAACAATCCTAAAACACTCCAACACCCCCATTACACACCTGTGTTTAACTCCACCACCACACTAACCACCACTACCACCAACACCACCACAACGACCACCCGCACTTCCAACACCACTACCACCACCACTACCACCACCAATAACACCACCACTACCACCCTCACTATCACTACCACTACCACCACCATCACTATCACTACTACCACCACTACCACCACCACCACTACTACCATCCTCACTCTAACTCTCCATTTAATAACTCTCCTCTCCTATTTTTAACAGTCAAATCCATTTGCTCTCTCGGTTTCCTCAACTTATTAAACTCACTCCAAAACTTCTTACTTTTATCAAAATTTGTTGTTAACATCTCACTCATTCTCTCATTTTCTCTCTTTTTACATTGCTTCACAACTCTCTTAAGATCTCTTTTTCTCTCCACATACTTGTCCCTCCTTGCATCACTTCTGCTTCGTAAAAACTTCTCATATGCTAACTTTTTCTCTCTTACTACTCTCTTTACATCATCTTTACACCAATCGCTCTTCTTCCCTCCTGCACCCACTTTCCTGTAACCACAAACTTCTGCTGAACACTCTAACACTACATTCTTAAACCTACCCCATACATCTTCAGCCCCTATGCCTATACTCTCACTAGCCCATCTATCCTCCAATAGTTGTTTATATCTTACCCTAACTGCCTCCTCCTTTAGCTTATAAACCTTCACCTCTCTCTTACCTGCTGGTTCCATTTTTCCATCGACCTTTTACTCTCAATGTAGCTACAACTAAACAAGTGATCTGATGTATCTGTGGCCCCTCTATAAACGTGTACATCTTGAAGTCTACCCAACACATTTATCTACGATTACGTAGTCCAACAAACTACTGCCATCATATCTTGTATACTTATTTATCCTCGTTTTCTAAAAATATGCGTTACTTATAACCAAGCCCCTTTCTCTAGAAAGTTCAATCAAAGGGCCCCCATTATCGTTTACACCTGGCACCCCAAACTTACCTATATATATATATATATATATATATATATATATATATATATATATATATATATATATATATATAATATATATATATATATATATATATATATGACCCTGGTGTTGTCAATGAGTTTGTAATCCAATTCTTTGAGGAAACGCGTGGCGTTCTTTCCCTTTGATTCCATAGTCTCTCATTCCACTGGGACAACTTGATACTGATGGCTTAAGTCTCTGTACTTGTTGATCATGTACTTCGCCCTGTGATCCGCAGCTCCTCCCTGTGGCCCTACACTGCAATGAATTTAGGTATCAGCCAGCGTCGTCACGCTAGTATAGTCCCTTGCTAGAAACTTGCCATTCTTCCAAGGAGAGATGATGATCCCATCAGCGCTGTTTCCAGGATTGTGATTATTGCTGGATGCTACACAAATAGGTGAGTACACACACACACACACACAAACACACACAAATTCACACACACACACCACACACACACACACACACACACACACACACACACACACACACACACACACACACACACACACACACACACACACACATACGCCTCAGCGTAGCCATCCAGAGGAGAAATGCTTGCTGCATACTTGGCTCGCGCCCGGCTTCAGAGGAGCTGGAGGAAATTCATGATCTTTAATACATTGTACCATTGTATTCATGTTTGTGTTATTCTGCACATGTATTCTGTTTATCAATAAATGTTCACATAGAATATAAAATATATAGGGGATGGTAGGAGAAGAAAATATTCAAACAGCTCGGGGGAGAACCTTGAGTTTTCCGAGGTACGTTTATTGTCTTCACTGAGGATGAGGGTCCCCATTCCAGCTACAGAGGTGGTACCTCCCTATATATTTTACATATATATATATATATATATATATATAATATATAAAAAATATATATATATATATAAATATAATATATATATATATATTTTAAATATAAATATATATATATATAGAATAATATATAGGGAAGTACCATATATGCGCTGGCATGGCAAGACGTGTGGCGGGCTAACTGCGGGATTTTCAATTATAACTCCGGATCAAGAGGCTGACGGGGTTTAAGACTGAACGGGTCTTATTGTGAATACTCTGGGAAGATTCCAATGAAGCGAGAAGACATTTCGGTGCACCGTTTCAATGTAAATATTGGAAGTGTTGTGCAGTTTGTGAATGATGGTGAGTGGTGGTAGTGAGGAAGACGGCCAGTGCGGGTGGGGAAGAATAAGGCGTACACTGTGTGTCAGTACCGGCCAAGATTATCGTATATACAAACCTCGAAAAGCTCTTATAAAAACATCTATCTCCAGCACCATGCACCATGCTTCCAGTTAACTTAGAAATGATTGTGTCGATGCATGGACTATTTAGAGGCATATGTTATGGAAAAGCCATGTTGGATTAATGTTAACGAGGGAGTGACCAGTCAGTGCATCCTCCCCCACGCCACGGGGGTGGGTGGAAGAGGTGCGTTGTGTATCAAGATGGTGAGTGAACACATTGGTTCAGCAGTGCCCATACCCACATTGTTCATAGTGTACATGGGAAACAAATAATGTTGTGTATATTTTAAGACAGTGTGAACAATATATAGTGTGCAAGTCTAGTGAAATGTACTCCCCGGGATAACCCTACTCAAAAACCCTTTCGCCCCCCCCACCTGAATACCAGCGCCCCCCCCCCCAAATTTCCCCCAGGGGAAGTTTTCCCCTTCCCCTCCCAGCCCCTCAAACTCCACTAGGCCACCATGGCCAAGTGCACTACCTTCCACGCACCATACCCACCCAGCATGTCATACTCCACTCCTACTGTCTAGTATAGCAAGGATGCCAACCGGGAGAAGCAAGCAGCCAGGGAAATGACACGGCGGGCAATACAAGGAGAGGAAAGTGTCGGTCATGCTTACAGCTTCGTTGTCTCAACTCGAATGGTTTTCTCCGCAAACACGGTAGTTGCCCTGGTTCAGGATGTCCTCCTGTGGAAAGTGATGATCCAGAGCCACCTCAGGCACCTGAACCCACTCCAACAGATCTCATCTCTTCAGACAATATCTTGGAAGCAATTAAAGCAACAGGTACCAGGACACTCACACATATTCCCAAAACAGCGCATCCACACGCAGCTGGGAAACTTACAGACCTCCTGAAAAAAGTAAACGATGGTTCCACTATCCTAAATGCTCCACCAACCATCAAGGCATGGCACAACTTGCTACACTTTGGAAATGTCTGCTTAGCTGTGCCGGAAAGAAGGGGAAAGAGGCTAGCCTCAATGATAATTAAATCCTTAAGAGATTTTCCTAGAGCTGATAACCTCATTCGCCTTCCCTGTCAACACAAAAAAGGGAGAGGCAGACCCCCCACTCACTCCACTGACAGTGAAAAAGTCAGAGTCCAGGTGAGCAAGAAAATTGAAGAGGCAACACAGTGGGGGCAATCAGAATTATTACCCGTGAAGATACAGTTGCTCTCAGGATGCTGACACGGCTGAAGCACTTAGAGGAAAGCACCCTGCCAGGAAATCATTTGGCACCAACAGTTTCCAACACCTCTGTCCCCACTGTGGGAAACCATTTATTGTGGAAGACTCAGATATTTACAAAGCAATAATGTCGTTCCCATCTGGCTCTGCTGGGGGTTACACTGGAATAAGGCCACAGCATTTAAAGGAAATGGTTAATCCAGTTATTGGGGAAATTGCAAAGACACTGCTTTCAGAGATCACAAGGTTCGTCAACAATTCCTTAGCTGGTCTGATTCCTGATGAAATTAGACCTTTCTTTTTTGGTGTAACACTTTGTGCACTTAAAAAGAAGGATGGAGGAATTCGGCCAATTGCAGTAGGCAACACGTTATGCTGCCTTGTATCCAAAGATGTTTTCCGAAGTATTCGTGCACAGGCAGCCATGATGCTTCAACCAAACCAGCTTGGCTTTGGGGTCTCTCAAGGTAGTGAAGCAGCGGTTCAGCAACAAGGGCGTATATCAACAACCTACCTGAGGACAATGCAGTGGTAAAATTAGATTTCAAGAATGCATTTAATCCCCTGAAAAGAGACGTGGTATTAGCAGCAGTACAATAGCATTTCCCTGGTCTCTTCCCTTTTGTTTCAGCTGGGTATAGCAAGGAATCAATGCTTCTCTTTGGAGAGCATGAAATCACATCATCGGAAGGTGTCCAACAAGGGGATCCTCTTGCACCATTTCTCTTCTGTATAGCAGTTAGGGAAATCACAGTCAGACTGACCAGTTAGATAAATATCTAGTTTCTAGATGATGGCACACTAGCAGGTACAAAGGAGTCCCTCCTAGATGATCTTACACAGGTAAAGACATGGGACAGGAAATGGGTTTTCTCCTGAATCCATCCAAATGTGAAATCATCTCAATCAGTCAACAAGTGATAAATGCAGTGAGATCAAAACTACCAGGAGCAGCAATCATTGCTCCCACAAATAGTGTCTTGCTAGGAGCACCTCTGGGAAGAGATGCCATTGACACAATTCTCAGGAAGAAATTGGAAGAGTTAAGGAGAATGGAACAACGAATAGGCAATCTGGACACCCACGATGCCTTGTACCTTCCCCCAAAGTGCTTGATCTGCCCAGGGTTTACATATTTCCTAAGATGTGCACCTTCATATGATAACCCTATACTGCACGAATATGACAGTATTCTGAGGCAGATTTTTACGAAAGCGCCTAACCTTGCTCTACAAGACGGGCAGTGGAACCAAGCTATACTTCCAGTCAGACTAGGAAGCATTGGTGTCCGCAAGTCATCACAGACTGCACTACCTGCTTTTCTGTCCTCATGTATTGCATCCAGAGGGCTTGTAGTAGCGATTCTCCCTGAACGTCTTTGGGACAAGTTTTGAGTTGAGGGCCAAAAGTTCCTTTACGAAGCCATGATCTGGGATAATCTAACGGGCTCTGAAACCAGACCTGCTCCCCCCCCAACAACTACAAACAATCGCACTGGGATGGTCCAAAAGTGGAAAATATAGCCTCAACAATGCGTCAGAGTGTGTCAGGGAAGGATACAGCCCGCCTCCTGGCAGTGAGAGCCCCTCATGCTGGGGACTTTCTGATGGCTGTTCCCAATTCCAGCCTTGGCACACGCCTTGACACACAGACCATCCGCATCGGTGTTGCCCTTCGACTTACCGCCCCTATTCTCGCCGAACACAGGTGTATTTGTGGCAGTGAAGCAGCAGACCGATTCGGGTACCATGGTCTTGTGTACCGTAAATCCGAGGGAAAGATTGCAAGACATGAGGAGGCTAATAATATTATCAAGAGGAGCCTCACAACAGCCGGATGCTCAGCAGTATGGGAGCCACTCTAGCTATGCAGATCTGATGGCACCAAAGCGTCAGATGGGTCACCCTTAAGCCTGACAACGGGAACAGGTGGGGTGGGCCCCTCATGTTTGGGGCTTTCCTTGGCTATTCCCTAACCCCAAATTACACCCGGGAAAAAAATCCCACGGGGCCCTTTCCCTTCCGTTTTCCCCCAAAGGAAAAAAAAAATTTGTCAAGGGAAAGAGCCCCTTGGGCCCTTTGGCTTGTGAAAAAATTTCCTTAAGGGACTGGGAAAAAAATAATCAGGGAAACAGGGATCCCAGGGACCCCTTAGTTATCCGATCGGGGCGGGGTTTTCCCCCTTAAACCCTTTGGCCAAAGGGGTTATTCCTTGCTTTTTTTTTGGGCAACACCCCCAAAACCCGGGAAAAGGGGGGTGTTTTTTTGCCTTTCGGGATCCCAAAATGTAGAAAAATCCCTTTTATAACCAAGCCCTCTTAAAATCTTTTAACCTTTAAAGGGATAAAAAATATATAATAATAAAATATTATGTTAATATTTTCAAATAATTTTTATTGTGGCCAAACCCCCAAAACTGTAATTTTTGCGCCTTAAAATAAAGTCCCTTAAAATTTTCCCTTTTATAACGTTTGAAAATTTTTTTTTCCAAAATTTTAATGTAATTTTTTTATTTAAAAAAAATTTTAAAAATTATAATTTATTAAAACAAATAAATTTATTTCCTTCCCAATAAAAATTTTAGAAGTTTATTTTTAAAATTTAATTTTCAAAACAATTTTAAAATATATTTTTTTTTTATTAAGAAAGTTTTTTTTTAAATTTTTAAAACCAAAAAATTTAAAATTTTCCTAATCAAAATAACGGTTTTTTTTTGGGCCCAAACCCAATTCTTTTTTTGGAAGAAAATTTTTAATAAAAAAAATATAATATTTTTTTTATTATTAAATTTTTAAAATTTTTAATAAAAATTTTTATTTGTATTAAGATAACTGTTATTAAAAAAAAGTTTGAAAATTTTCCCTTGGGCAAAAAATAAAAAAAAAATTTAAAACAAAAATTTTGAAAAATTATATTTTTAACCATTTTTTAAAAAAAGGGGAAAATTTTTTCCCCGGCCAATAAAAAAAACCCCCCAAGGAACCAACAAAAAAATTTTTTTCCAAAAAATTTCATTTTTTGTGCAATTTTTAATCAAATTTTGACCAACAAGCCCCCCCGGCAAAAAAACCGAAAAAATTTCATTTAAAATTAACTTTTTGAATTTTTTTCTTTTTTTTTTCTTTTTTAAACCCCGTTTTTTTTTTCCATTTTATTGGGTTTTTAAGTTTTTACTTTTTTTTTACTGCGGGGCACCAACCTTTGTTTGACTGCTTTTGTTTATTTATTTGAGTGTGAATTTGTGGGAGTGCTTGGTGTGTGTGTGTGTGTGTTGTGTGTGTGTGTGTGTGTGTGTGTTTTGTGTAAATGTATGTGTGGTGTGTGGTGTGTGTGCGTGGGGAGGGGTGTGTGAGAATGTGTTGTGTTGTGTGGTGTGTGTTTTGTTTGTGTACTCACCTAGTTGTCCCTCACCTAGTTGAGGTTGCAGGGGTTTATCCAACCCTCCGGGCCCCGCCTCTTCACGGGTCGCTACTGGGTCACTCCCCTAAACCATGAGCTTTATCGAAAACCTCTGCTTAAAGCTATGTATGGATCCTGACCCCACTAAAACGTTTCCCAAACAATTCCACTTCCTGACTCCCCTGGGGCCCTAAAGAAATACTTCCAAACCCCTTTGATTCATCTGTGTTTTAAACTTCCAACTGGGGTCCCCTTTTTTACAGTTTCCAGGGTCTGGAACATCCTGCCCCTTTTGTCCCCCCTTGTCAATTCCCTCAGAAATTTTGAAAAGTCTTTATCATTTCCCCCCAATCTCCCTGTCCTCCATGCTTCGGGTTTGATTTCCCTAAAACCTCTCCTCAAACAAACCTTTTAAGCTCGGGACATTTCTTGTTCAAACCTTTCCCACTTTCTCTAGTTTTTTTAACATGCTTGGCTAGGTTGGGTTCCAAACTGGTGCCGCATACCCCCAATTTGGGCCTAACGTACACGGTGTACGGGTCCCAACCCAAATTTTTTTTTAAAAAGATTGGGAATGTTTGTTCTGGGGTTTTTGCTGGGGCGCCCAAATCGCGGGCAGTTATTTTTTTGATTGCGTTTCCCGGGAAAATTGTCCGGGTTTTTATACTCACCCCAAAACCCTTTTTTCCCTTAGTGGGGTTTGTACCGCCCCCCTGGGGGCCAACTTTTACCCCCATTTTTCGGGTCTTCTTTCCCCTTCCCCAACTTCATGACTTTGCACTTTGGTGGGATTGAACTCCAAACCCCTTTTGCTGGACCAGGTCTGCACCCTTTGTCCAGATCCCTTTGTATTTCTGCCGGGCCTTCGACGAAGAACTTTTCCCAAACAACTTCACGTCATTGCAAAAAAAGTGCACCGGGGGAGTTTTTTCCTTTCCCGTCAGTCTTTCACAAATCCCAGAAAAAACACGGGTCCAAAGGACTAAACCCCTGTGGGCCCTCCCCGGGCCCACAGGGCCCACTCAGACACCTCCCCGAAACCATTACTCGCTGCTGTTTTTCGGGAAAAGTATTCCCTGATCCATTGCAGTGCCTTCCCTTTTTTTCCTCTTGGTCCCCCCCATTTTTTTGCACAAAATCCTTGTGGGGTACTTTTCCCAAACCCTTCCCTTGCAGCTAAAAAATGCAATCCACCCCACCCCTCTCTCTCTTGTTTTAAACTGCTGTCACCATGTCATAAAAATCCAGTATTTTGACCGGGTTTTTCCCGTCTCTGAAACCATTTTGTTCTGGTAAATGAATCTTTTCCCTTTTCTAGATGCCCCACCATTCTTCTCCTAAACAATCTTTTCCATGTTTTTGCATGCTATACTTTCAGGACACTGGCTGTATTTTTAGTGCTCATGCCGTCTCCTTTTTAAAAGATTGGTCCCCAACATTTGCTGTTTTCCAAAGCCCACCAATCCCCCCTTTTTGGGAAAAAGTATTGAATATTTTTTGTTGGGGGAAACACAAAAGCCCTCTGTTTCCCTCCCCTCAGGCCCCCAGGGAGAATTTACTGGCCCCATTCCCTTTGAGGTTTTAAACTCACTCAGAAGCCTTTTTCACTTCTTCCTGGGTTTGTGTGTACGGGTCCCCACCATGGTGGGGGACCCCACCTCTTCGTCTTTCGGGCCCCCCCTTCGTCTCCTCTGTGAACACTTTTTTTAATCTCTTTTTGATTCCCCACTTTCTTCAGGGTCATTTCTTTTTCCTCCTCCTTCCTTCCTTTGCCTGATTACCTGGCCCCTTTACGGGTTTTTTCTTACTGATGGGGGTGTATAAAAGCTTCGGGGCAATTTGGGTTTTTCTGCTATGTCGTTTTTTAAAAAACTTGGGCCCCCCTTTTTTAAACTGGCATATTCCCTTTTTGGCTCAAAAGACTTGCCTTTTTTTTTTTTTTTTTCCTTTTTTTTTTTCTCCCCGGGGTTTCCCTTTTTCCTTCTATATTTCTTCCCCTTCCCTACACACTTTTTTTTTGCCCCCCTTGCATCTTTGAGTGAAACCTGGGCTCAACCTGGCTTTTTTTATTATTTCCCTTTTTTTCCCCTTTTTTTACAAACCCTCCCACCTCCTTCACATTGTGACTACAAATTCCATCATCTTTAATTTAAAAAGGGTTTCCCCCGCCATTTTTCTGCCCCCCCTGAACCCCATTCAGGAAGTTTTCCCCATTCCTGTATAGTCCCCTTTCCCCGTAAATTGGTTTCCCTTCGTCCGGGCCCTTTCCTTCTTTCCCCCCCCTTTACTTTTAGCCCCCTAAATGTTATTCGAAGCTCAAAAACCCCCTGATCGCTGGCCCCCCAAAGGGGCTTTCATATGTATTCCCCCAAATCTGCACTAAACCCAAAGGGGAATCTAAGTCCATTTTTTCTGGTTTCATCCCCTCCCTTTTCTCCTTTTTAGGGTCCCCTTACTTTTTTGGTACATAAGTTTTTCATACCACCTCCATCATCTTACCCCATTCCTTGGGGGGGCTTGGCCCCCCCGGGCTCCCAAGTTTCCCCTTCGATCTCCTTTGGTTTAAAATCGCCCCTGAATAAGAGTTTGCCCCGCATGTATTGGGAAAAACTCTTCCCGGGCCCCTGCACCCGTTTGTCAAACCCCGCTCTATTGCTCTCGCATAAATTTTTGCCTTGTCCCTCCTGCTGTTTTTGGGTGGGGTTTTACAAACACGCAAATTTCACCTTGGGACCTCCCCAATTTAAGCGTTCCCGCTATGCAATCACTTTCTTCTCTGCTGCTCCTCTCTCAGCTCATCAAAAATCCACGGGTTTTTTGGGTCAGCAATGGGCCCCTCCTCCCCCCCCCCTGTTCCTTCTTTTTTCCTCAGGTCTGGTATCCCCCTTTGGGGAAAATGGGGATCCCGTTATCATACCCTTTAACTTGGGTTTCGTGATTTCTAAGGGCTGGTGATGCCCCCTTTGACTCCTTTTTATTTCCCCCTCCCTCCCCCTTGTTTTTTTTTTCCCCCAGCGTTTGTGCACCATACCTTCAGTTTTTTCCTTTTCCCAAAACGTGGTTTGGGGGCATGTAGGGGTTTGGGGACCTTAGCATACGTGGGTTCTATGGTTTTGGGGGTTGGCTTGGGAAACTGGGGGGTAAAGGATTGTATTTGTGTTGGGGTGGGGTGAAAGGTTTTGTGGTTTTGAGATAGTTTTGTGTGTGCTTGCTCTTGCTGCCTGTTTTTCTCTGACTGACCTCTGCTGGTTCCATCCTTGTCTCCTTTCCTAGTCCTTTCGCCCCTTTTTTTTTCCTCTCCCCACCTGCTGGCCCCTTTTTTTTTGTTTTCTTCTCTGTCTAAGTAACACCAACTTTACTCTTCCCAGCTTCTCAAAACCCTGGTTTTTCTTGGAGGATCCTTTTTTGCACTGTTTTTTTGGGCCTGAGAATCACTTTATCGGTCCGGGTTTTTTTTTCCCCTTCAAGTACCCCCCTTCTCTGAAAATTTACAAACTCGTCCATGTCCTTTTCAAACCCCCCTTTTCCCTGATGAAATTTCCCCAATCTCCTTTCTTTCTTCCTGCCGCTTTCAGGGTGTGTCCTTTCCCCTCTCTCCCCCAAGCCCAAAGGAAAAAACACTGGGTTTTGGGCCCTTTTTCCCCCTCCCATTTCCTCTCCCTCTGTGCCTTTGGGGGGGGGTGCCCGTATGTGGTCATTTTCTCCCTTGATTTTTCCAGTGGCTCTTGGAACAAAGGTTTTTGCCTCACATTCGACTATCTCCCTCTCCCTCTGCACCCCATCCCGCTTTCCCCTTCCACCCCTGGCCCCTTCTTTGGGAGGGTGAAAGGACCTTTGCATTTTCATACTCCTTCCTTCCTGTTTAAAACCTCCCTTCGATGGGGTGTCTTCTCTGGTCACATCCCTGAGACTTTTCTTCACTGTTTTTCCCCCAAATTCAAAGGCCCTTTTCCCTGGCACTGCAGTTTCGACTTGTGCCTCCCCAATTTTTTCGTCTTCCCCTTTTCCAACCTCTTTTCCCATTTCACGAGACTCTTTTTCCCCTTTTTTCAGAAAGCTCTCCTAATTTTCTCTTTTCCCTTCTTGCTCAATCCTTTTCCCCTCTCCTCCATCCATTCCTCCCCACCAGGGACCATTGTCATCTGATCCCCGAATTCCCCGTGAGTCCCAACCCAAATTTTTTTTTTTTTAGTAAAAGAGAAATGAAAAAAAAAAAGGGGGGGGGGAGAGTGAAAAGAAAGGGGGAAAGAAAGAAGGGGGGATAGAAGGTGGGGGGAAAAGGGGGGGAAAGGGGAGAGAGAGAGAGAAAAGGGAAGAAAGAGGGGGGGGTGACAAGGGAAGAGAAAGGGGGAGAGGGGAAATAGGAAAGAAGAGAAAGAGAGGGAAAAGAGGAGGGGGAAAAGAGGGGGAGGGAGGGAGGGGAAGAGGGGGAAAAGGGAGGGAAAAAGAAAGAGTGAGAGGAAGAGAGAGAGGAAAGAGAGAGGAAGAGGGGGAAGAGGGGGAGGGAAAATAAGGGGGAAAAAAGGGGAGAGAAAGGGGAGAGAGAGATAGATTGGAAGAGAGGGGGAGAGGAGAGGGGGAGAGGCAGGGGGGGGAAAGGGAAGGGGTTAAAAGGGGCACTTCCCCAGGGAAAGGGGTGAAATCCTGTATATGGGGGTGTGTGTGTCTGTATGTGTGTGTAAATTTTGCGTGTGTGGTTTTTACCACCTAGTTGAGGTTGCGGGGGGGCGAGTCCGAGCTCCGTGTGGTGTTGTTTTTGTGTGGGCATGTGTGGTTTGTGTTGGTGTGTGGGGGTTTTTGGTGGGGTGCGTGTGTGGTGTGTGTGTTGTGGTGGGGGGGGGGGTGGGTGTGTGCGTGTGTATGTGTGCCCCCACCCTTTTAAGATCCTACTGCTAATAAATAAACAGTATAATATCCCCAATTTCTAAAACTAAAAAACCCGTGATTTTTTAGCACTTTTCACTTTTACTTATAAAAAACCCGAAAGTAATTTTGGTTTTAAAATTTAGCTTCCTTTTCAGCTTTTTAGGAGTGTCTGACGTCCCCCCCTCACTAGGGTTCCCCCCCGCTAGGCCTTTCTCCTCGCTAGTCAACACAACTCACCTTATCTATGTTTTCTGCTCACCCCTCGGGAATAGCTTTGCAGGAGGAAATGACCAGTATTAAAAGTGGAAACAAGACCAGGATTCAGAACCTTTACAACAAACCCCCAAAAGGTGAGTTAAAACTTAAGCTGGGAAATGATGCGATACAATTGCCCAATCTGAGGGCGTATCGTCGTACAAAACGGGCCCTTTTAAACACTATTTTAAAAATTTTTCACACCGATCTTATAACCGTAAATGCTCATGCATCCCCCGGGGGCCCTCAATGTCACCCTTTTGATAGAATACACTTTTACTTATATTGGAAAACACTTCACATTCGGGGTTAAACTTTAATTACAATGTCACACAACGTTGTGACCTTACGTTTCCCCAGCCTACTGCCACCTTCCCCCTTTTTAAATATTAATTTTTTCCCTTTTTACTTTTTCTTTTTTTAACTTTTTTTTACCCCCACGTAGGGGGCCCCACATTTCAATTTTATCCAATCCCGAATTTTTGAAAAAACCCCTTCCAAAACTCATTTAAACTTTTTTATATTTTTAATCTTGAACAACAAAGCCTACAAACCACTAACCCGGTTTTTACACTTTGAAAATTAAAAAGATTTCAGGCTTCCTCTCGCCCCTTTTTTTTTTAATAACTCTGGTTTTAAAAATCGTAGGGTTGTTCCCCTGACGTTGTCACTACCACTTATTCTGCTAGCAGTTTTCTGCACGAAAAAAAACCACTAAAGTTTTCGGGGCCCCTTTTGGGCCACCCTGCTACTGACCCGTTTGTGTGGTTGGGGTTTTTGTGTTTACTCACCAAATTTTACTTCCCCAAATTTTGGTTGCAGGGGCCCAGATCAGCTCCCGGCCCCGCCACTTCACTGATCGTTACTGGATCCTCTCTCTCTCTTCTTCCTGAGCTTTGTCATACCTCTTCTTAAAACAATGTATGGTTCCTGCCTCCACTACTTCACTTGCTAGGCTATTCCACTTGCTGATAACTTCTATGACTGAAGAAATAATTCCTAACGTCCCTGTGACTCGTCTGATCTTCAGCTTCCAGTTTGTGACCCCTTGTCCCTGTGTCCCCTCTCTGGAAAAATCCTATCTCTGTCCACCTTGTCTATTCCCCGCAGTATCTTGTATGTCGTTATCATGTCTCCCCTGACCCCTTCTGTCCCCAGTGTCGTCAGTCCGTTTTTCCCTTAACCTTTCCTCGTACGACATTCCCTTGAGCTCTGGGACTAGCCTTGTTGCAATCCTTTGTACTTTCTCTAACTTCTTGACGTGCTTGACCAGGTGTGGGTTCCAGACTGGGCTGCATACCCAGTATGGGCCTAACATACACAGTGTACAGTGTCTTGAATATTCCTTATTAAGTATCAGAACGCTATTCTCAGGTTTTGCCAGGGGGCCCGTATCTGCAGCGGTTATTTGGTTGATGGGGCCACCGGTGATGTGCTCGTGTTATGGTCACCCCAAGGTCTTTCTCCCTGAGTGAGGTCTGTAGTCTTTGTCCACCTAGCCATACTCTGTCTGCGGCCCTACTTTGCCCCTCCCCAATCTTCATGACTTTGCATTTGGCGGGAATGAATTCGAGAAGCCAGTTGCTGGACCACATGTCCAGCCTGTCCAGGTCTCTTTGCAGTCCTCCTCATCCTCGTCCGATTTAATTCTTCTCATCAACTTCACTCATCTGCAACAGGGATACTTCAGAGTCTTTTCCTTCCATCATGTCGTTCACATATATCAAAAATAGAAACTGGTCCTAGAACTGACCCTTGTGGGACCCCGCTCGTAACAGGCGCCCACTGTGATCCCTTTCTTCACGTACCATGACTCGTTGCTGCCTCCCTGTCAGGTATTCCCTTATCCTTTTCCCAGTGCCCTCCCTTTTACGTGCGCCTGATCCTCCAGCTTCTGCACTAATCTCTTGTGGGGAACTGTGTAAAGGGGCCTCCTGCAGTCTAGGAAAACGCAATCTACTCACCCCTCTCTCTCGTGTCTTACTTCTGTTACCATGTCATAAAACTCCAGGAGGTCGTGATACAAGTTTTGCCTTCCATGAACCCTGCTGGTTTTCATTATAATCATGTTCCTTTCCAGGTTTTTCGACCACTCTCCTCCTGATAATCTTCTCCATGACTTTGCACACAATACATGTCAGAGACCACAGGTCTGTAGTTTAGTGCCCGTTTCTGTTTCCTTTCTTAATATGGGACTACATTAGCTGTGTTCCTTTTCTCAGGTAGTTGCCCATTTTTTCAAGGGATGTGTTGAAGATTGTGGGTTAGGGGCACGCACAGCATCTCTGCTCCTTCTCTAAGGACCCCCTGGGGAGATGTTTTCCGGTCCCATCGCCATTGAGGTGTCAAGGGCACTTAAGAGCTTCTTCACCTCCTCCTCAGTTGTTCGTATGTCATCCAACCCCTTGTTGGTATATTCCCTCTTGATGTTCCCTTCTGTGCTGTCTTCCCACACCCCTTCATGTCTCTACTGTAAAAACTCCCTTAAAAACTCCTGTTCCAGCTCCTCACATACCTCCTGACATTTCTTGTGAGTTCTTCCACCTTCTGTCCTTAATCTGTCACCTGGTCTTTGACTGTTGTCTTCCTCCTGATGTGGCTATACAACAGTTTTGGGTCAGTCTTTATTCTCGATGCTATGTCATTTTCATACTGTCGCTGGCCTCCCTCCTTTCCTGTGCATACTCATTCCTGGCTCTGCGACTGATCTCCCTATTTTCGTGTGTTTTCTGCCTCTGTACTTTTTCCATTCTCTATTGCATTTTGTTTTTGCCTCCTTACACCGTCGGTAAACCAGGGGCTCGTTCTGGTCTTCCCGTTGTTATGTCCCTTGGGAATAAACCTTTCCACTGCCTCCTTGCATTTTGTGTTACAAATTCCATCATTTCATTTACTGGCTTCTGCCATTCTCTGTCCCACTGTGTGTGTGTGTGGTGTGTGTGTGTGTGTGTGGTGTGTGTGTGTGTGTGTGTGTGGTGTGTGTGTGTGTGTGTGTGTGTGTTTTGTGAATGTGTGTGTGAATGCGTGTGTGTGTGTTTGTGTGTGTGTGTGTGTGTTGTGGTGTGTGTGTGTGTGTGTGTGTGTGTGTGTGTGTGTGTGGTGCTCACCTATTTGTGGTTGCAGGGTCGAGTCTTAGC
>NC_069467.1:3317662-3382662 GCF_026875155.1 Cherax quadricarinatus
TGTATTATAGTTTAATTTGGAATAAAATGTAATTCCATCCTCATATACACTTCAGAGCTCTTCGTACAAAATAATTAAATCAATCCCTTGTAAAATATTGTTCTGTTTAGTTTATGTAAAGAACTTTTTCAAGCATTTTAATTTCATAGTTTATAATGTAATCGTTTCTGTTTAAGAATTTATTTTTGTACTGGTAAGTCTGATATGGGTTTGAGGAAGGTGAGAATAAGTCTACTGTTAAAGTTCTTGGGCTGTAGAGAAGTTGTCAGTTGGGTTACAGATGGTGGCTCTATTGTAAATGTTCCCATGATTTCTCTGTTAGAAACTCAGGTTAACCAAGACAACAGAGTGATGGCCTCTCTCGTTATATTGTGGAAAGCTATTGACTATTTATTTATGGTTCCAGTATCATAGGCTACCAATTTATTTCTGATTGTAAAGATTCCCAGGCACCATTACCTTTTTCTTTTTTGGACACTTTTCATCAATAAATGTTTACAGATATTAAGAAAGCCTTCAGAGAATTGCTAGCGAAATCATTCTTGTTTTTTATTTTTGGTCCAATTTCAATGAATTTTTTACAGTGATTTAAGCAGTATTTCGAGCCTACACACTGTGCTTGTAGTGACTTTTTGCCTTAAAAGATAGAAAAAATAAATTGTGACCTATTGTATAGGGCATAAAAGTCTCCCTTAGCTAAAAAAACTGGTAAGATATATAATGCTCAAGTTGATCTCAGATGAAAAATAAGGGCTAGATAATCTTGGTACCAACCCCGTTTGAGCGAAAAATGTAAATTTTCCCATAATAAAAAATGTTGATGTTAATTATTTTTTAAGGATTATTTTTGGAAAAAAATCAATAAAAACAAAGTAGTAAAAAATATCGCAAATCCACTGTGCATGTTAGTAGAACCATCATTACTCAACAATGTGTCCAAAAATCATGACACTTCTATAAATACTTTTCGCCATAAATGGAAAATAATGACAATTTATTCCTGAGTTATACATATAATATGTTGTCTGTAAAACTCTATGGTGACGGCACACAACATTTCAGAATGTTTCACACCTTTAACACATGTTGACAGCCCACAGGCGACTGAGCTGGTATCACTTCCTGAATTTGAATGGAGTCCTCAGAGAAGTTGCTATGTAGTGTACTTAAAATGAAACAATCATGAAAATCGTAATTTTTGGAGGAAAAAAAATCGAATTGCCATCATGTCTTTTTGAAGACACTAAGAAAAAAATAATTTTTTTTGGAAAAACATAATTAGAAATATGATAGAAAGAAGCTAATTACCTCAACATCTTGCCAGAATTATGCCCTATTTTTCGGTAAGAAGACATTTTTTTCCATAATTTTTCAATTTTCTTTTTTCATCACTCATAAAAAATTTGCACCTCCCTTCATTTACCTTATAGAATTCTGTTGTTTCCCAAATAATAATAATAAATGATGTGTTAATTATAGTAATTTCTAAGATTTTCTCATCTTTTTAGTTATCGCAGAAAGTCAACATTTTCCTTATTTTTGGATTTCAATTTCTGTTTCTTGAAGAGATTCCTTTGCCAATATCGTTAATCCTCCTTCTTTTATCTTCTGTGAGTAATTTCTGTCAAATATATCCTTATTCAAATATGTTTTTCCAGTTCGGTTTCAGTTAGACAAACTCTATCAGGTTTCTCTTCATTTATATTCCTAAGTGCTAATCATTCTGAGATTACTCCTTCTTCAAAGATGTGTTATTCTTGATAATGATTTTTCTCCATTTATTTTAAAATGCTTTTCATCTATCATTTAATGAGATGTATGGGATTGTTACTTTTTCACTTCCACCTTTACCTATCCTCCATAGAAAAATCTTGTCTAATTTTTATATCATCATAGACATCAGTTTCCTTGTTCTCAAAATTTTTGTTAAGAATTTTCCTCTTATTTTTTATCTGTAAAAATGTTTTTCTCATATTTTCCAAAACTCCATTTTACGCAAATTTGTTCTTGAAAGCTGAAATTAAAAATGTATTCTGTCATCTCATTTATGTTCTATTGTTTTTCTTTGATTCTCTCTATTCGCAATTTTATTTACTTTTGAAAACAGCCAGCAATGATACCGGTTTTATCTTCTTCCCTCTACTAATCCTTTAATTTATTTATCAACACACACACACAAACACACAAACATGTAGTACCCAGCCAACAGAGGACTCGCAGCAATGGTTTCAAGTTGGAAAAATTCAGATTCAGGAAGGATATAGGAAAGCACTGGTTTGGTAATAGAGTTGTGGATGAGTGGAACAAACTCCCGAGTACAGTTATTGAGGCTAAAACGTTGTGTAGTTTTAAAAATAGGTTAGATAAATACATGAGTTGGTGTGGGTGGGTGTGAGTTGGACCTGACTAGCTGGGTCTGGTACAGTGCTCCATCCTTGAGTGGGGATGACCAGACTGGGTGGGTCATTGGGATAATCCGGGGGGGTATTTGTCTAATCCGGGGAGGGACATGGACCTGCTCCGCGTGGGTCAGTAGGCCTGTTGCAGTGCTCCTTCTTTCTTATGTTCTTATGTTCTTATTTTTAGCCAGTTCCTTATATGTTACCTCTCTCTTCTCCATTACTTATATTTTCTCACTCTCCTCTACATTTGCTGTAAAGACTTTAAAACTTCGATTTACCTTTTTAATTTATTAATAGATCTTGCTTTACATGATTTTATTCAATTTAAGTTTTTCTATTCATTTTCCTCTGTTTTTATAGTCTGCAGACATGTAATCATATCTGTGGTCAAATCATGTTCCTTCTGCTATAATGTAATCAAATGTACAGTTGGAGAAAAAAGGTTATCGACTGTTTCCTCTGGCCAGAATTGATATCTGGCAACTCAGAAGTAGTAAACAGAGGAGTAGAGAATGTTTTCATGAATGAATTTACCCAGATAGTAATGATGATGGTAATTGGCTGACAAAATTAATTGCTGGTATGTTCTGTGTATCTTTTGTCTTTACTTAGGGGCATTACTTGGTAATTGATATTAATTAAATCACACGCTAATCATGCCTACCAGAAACTCCACCGTCCCAAGTTACTCACAGGTAGACTTCGCTAATTAATTAAGACGGGCTGTGTGAACACAATATCAGTACTTACTTCACTAAGGTGTCTTTGTCGACACTTAGCTCCTGGGTTCAGATCCAGACTCTGACTACCCAAGACACTGAGTTGTGGTTCACGTAGCCCCGTGCGGTTGCCACGTGACCCCTATGGTTATCAGACCCGGTTAATGAACTAGATATAACTGACCAAGCTAGGAAGTCTAGCTAACCTGTACAGGTATGGCAACTGACACTGGTGAGCTCCAAGGTCCGGTTGGTATTTTGACCCGGGATGGTTGCTGTACATGGTAACACGAAGTCACTGTTCTATAATGAACCATTAAGAACTCTTATGTCAAGAAATGCGATATTACACTACGTCCCTTCACGAGTGAAGAGGAAAGGAGAAAGAACGGGGATAATCTGGTCACTTACTTTTTCCATTTCCTCCCTTGGGGGAGTCTGGTTTTTCACCTCCCTCCCTCGTAGTTGGGATCAACAGCTGTTCGAAAATTCTACCATAGCATCTATTTGCAAGCAGTTTTATGTACTCACATATTAGGTGATTTAGCTAATGATGTGTTTTGCAGTATGAGTTTGGTCTCATGATTTTGATTAATTATTTCTGAATTCGAAGGTTGTTGACGTTACAGTTTCATAGACATACAGTGCCGTGTGTAATCAGATTTAGAGGTGACTGTGTAATCCATCTTTGTGTAATCCATCTTTTTGATGTTTGCATATTCTGTGACACAAAGAAATTCGAGAAAGGAAGACACAGTAATACTTGTTCTTTTCTACCGGGGTATGTAAAGTTACTTACACTGGAAAGTAGACTTGGAAGTAGCTAGGTTAGCAGCTCACTCAGTTTACTCAATCTGGTCCCTGGTTCGATCCCTGGTACAAGTGGAAACATTGGAAGTGTGTTTCCTTAAGACACCTGCTTCATGGGTGTTAGCTGATTGGTGGGGGTAGCATCCTGGGGGCAAAATTAACCTAACTTACCCGGAATGCTTTGTATAACAAAAAGTATGCAGTTGATATTAATTAGGTCTGTATAAGTTGTACATCATGTACTTGTAGAAATAAAGATTATTATTATTATTATTATTATTATTATTATTATTATTACTATTATTACAATGATGATGATGATGATATTTTATGACCTCTTAACACAGTGTCCATTGCAGTACCCGCTACGTCTATATTTTGGTTCATAAACAAGTCAAAATTATCCGAACTGGGTGTATTATCTGGAGAGCGAGGGCTCTCTCCTATAGACATCATTCAGTAACTATGCACAAGAAACCATGTGCACATGGTTTCCATGTGCAAATGGGAGAAGAATGGTGACCTTCACGATCGAGCCAGATCAGGAGCCCCCATGAAAACATCAGCAGAATGAGTCGAATCAATAAAGGAACTTGTGGAAGCAAATCCAATCACTAATGGGGTAAAAGAACGGCTGACAGACACCGTGAGCCTCGTCTGCACTTTGCACAACATAAGCTAGATAAATGAATGAACTTTCAGAGAATTATTATATAGATTGATGAAAAAACTTTAGTTCAACTTCCCACGACAAAATACACTGCGGGTAAAGGAATGTGTGTAGGTGCTTAATCAATGATATGATCAATCGTTTCTGAAACTAATTATGAAATACTAAATCATCAGACACATTTCACGGATACCTTCATTCAGTACTACTGCACTGTATACCTGGAGGGTGTTCTGGGGGTCAACACCCCCTCGGACCGGTCCATGACCAGGCCTCGGGGTGGATCAGGGCCTGATGAACCATGTTGTTACCGCCGGTACCACCGGCTGGGAAGGTACTGGGCCCCTGACACTTATTGTGTTATGTCTTAGTGCACTCATGGTACCCCTGCTTTTCAGTGGGTGAATATCTCACCGCCTGGCGAGTCTTTTGCTTTCGTAGGGAGTGATTTCCTAGTGTAGATTTGGGACTAGTCCCTCTAGGATTTTCCAAGTGTATTTTACAATGTTTCTTTCTCGCCTGCCTTCCAAGAAGTACAGGTCAAGGGACTTCAGCCGTTTCCTGTATTGAGGAGCTTTATTGTACTTATAGTGGGTATTTTACTTTTTTATACTAGAAATAACCATAACAACAACTATGAAGAGGCAAAGAATGGCCACGTAACCTGTAACACGTGGGGACGGATTAATTTTCAGTGTGAGACAGTTGGTCAATATGGAGCAATGGTTTAGTGCTGACTAGAATCTAGGGCATATGCTCACGTCTTTATTCATGATTATTGTCTTGTGTAGACTGCTTGGGTTATCTAGTAGGGTTATCAAAACAGAGGAATATCGACCATCTTCCATGGGCCAGTAAAGGTTGTGACATGAGCTCCATTGAAAAAATCCAATCTAACATAATGAACGTGTGAGAACTAGGAATGGATAGAACTTACGGCAATTACTACACATGAAAGGGAAGAGTAGGAGATTGTAGATGAATGGTTCACAGAACCGACACGTTGATAAATTAGACACATGTGCAACTCTTGGGTATCTTTACTGAGGAAACGTTTCGTCACACAGTGGCTTCATCAGTCCATACACAGGAGAAACTTGAAGAACAGGAGGAGAATGAGGTAATCAGTCCCTCAACATTGAGTCGATGTGGTCAGTCCATCAATCTTGAATAGAATACAGCATATGAGCGGAGAAGCAGCTTATAAACCGTATGGCAGGAGAGGTGCAGCAGTCATAGGTGGTGTCACATTTGTTCAATGTGGAAGTAGGTCGTGCCCAAGGGTTAGGCAAGCGAAGAATTCCCAAGTATTAAGATCCCGAGAAGTTGCAGTGTCTGTCAGGATTGTAGATGAATGGTGAAATAAATGAATGAATGAATGGTGTGGCGAAACGTTTCCTTAATAAAGATACCCAAGAGTTGCACATGTGTCTAATTTATCAAGAGTAGGAGATCCTGATGGTTGACAGTCTTGTTTATTACTACAAACAATAACACATTATTGCCGCAATAACTAATTAACTGAAGGCATGTATGTCGCACAAAGATCTTCTTAAAATATTTTAATGGTATGAAAGTAATGGATGAATATACTTTAAAATTAGACACTTACTTTTCAAGCTTTCATAAAATCTTTGCAATACCTATTAAAATGTTTGGTATAGGAATGAAAATGCACGTGATATGTATCTACAAGTTGCAATAATGCCTGCAAGTTGCCTATTCTGAATAAACCATTACTGTTTAAAAATAAATATTTAAGTTTTAGTTTATGAAGAGAGATTTCCTAGTAGTTCACTAGTGTCAGCAGATTTGTCGATAATTTCATCTGACTCACGATTTTCCTTTTCAACTGTCAGGTTCACCAGGGTTGCAGTGGTTCTTATCAGGTTCGTGACTAGAGGACAGAAATAAGGAAAAGGGTTGCTTGATTGACTGGGGTTGACTTTGGCATCGGTACTGGCCGAGGAATTGGTTAAAATAAGATAAAAACTGGCTAATTTAGCATATTTTAGCAGTTTTTTTGGTTGGTTATTAGGGTTAGATTGCTGTTTATTCTGTTGGAAACATACTAAGGTCGATTTCACGGCCGAAATGACTCAAAATGTGGGGTTAAATTGGCTTACTCCTGAAATATTCCTAGTATAACTGTCTCGTCAGCAATTGGTGGGACTGCCCAATAACCTGGACAGGATCTGTCACCAGAGAAATAAGAAAAACGCTGATTTAAATGGAGAGTAACTTAATCACATTAGAGGCCTGATGTCGTGAATAATGGGGCGCAACTTTATCACATTAGAGACCTGATGACGTGATTAATGGGGCGCAACTTTATCACATTAGAGACCTGATGACGTGATTAATGGAGCACAACTTTATCATAGTAGAGGTCTGAAAACGTGATTAATGGAGCGCAACTTGATCATAGTAGAGGTCTGAAGACGTGATTAATGGGGCGCAACTTTATCACATTAGAGACCTGATGACGTGATTAATGGGGCGCAACTTTATCACATTAGAGGCCTAGTGACGTGATTAATGGAACACAATTTTATCATAGTAAAGGTCTGAAGACGTGATTAATGGAGGGAGAGAAAATTGCTTTAGTGGCTGGTATCCCCACGATTTTTCTTTCCGGTACTGTTTTAAAACAGAAAATTGATCACTTTAGTGCAAAACTGATTGAATGGCAGAATTCTGTACAATTAATAGGTTGTTTTTGGGTTAAAATAGCCATTTCTTGCGATCCATTCTAATGCTTAAGTTATACTAGTGAAATAGTTTCGAGAATGGTTAATTTGATTATTGTAGTAGGCCAGAACTAAGCTTGAAAATAGAAAAATGAGTGTCATTGGCCGATTTCCCTCAGTGGTTTACTATTCAATGAACTATTTCTAGGTCAATATAGGCCTCTGCTAACACTCAAACCAAACTTAATAAATTCCCAATAATGCCGAAGGCACTACTACAAGGTGACGTAACTTACATATACTACTGCAAGGCGACATAACTTACATATACTACTGCAAGGCGACATAACTTACATATCACTACTGCAAGGCGACATAACTTATATATCATTACTGCAAGGTGACATAACTTATATATCACTACTGCAGGTTGACATAACTTATATATCACTACTGCAGGTTGACATAACTTATATATCACTACTGCAGGTTGACATAACTTATATATCACTACTGCAGGTTGACATAACTTATATATCACTACTGCAAGGTGACATAACTTATATATCACTACTGCAGGTTGACATAACTTATATATCACTACTGCAGGTTGACATAACTTATATATCACTACTGCAGGTTGACATAACTTATATATCACTACTGCAGGTTGACATAACTTATATATCACTACTGCAAGGCAACATAACTTATATATCACTACTGCAAGGTGACATAACTTGTATATCACTTCTGCAAGGTGACATAACTTATATAGCACTACTGCAAGGTGACATAACTTATATAGCACTACTGCAAGGTGACATAACTTATAAATCGCTACTGCAAAGCGACATAACTTATATATCACTACTGCAAGGTGACATAACTTATAAATGACTACTGCAAGGTGACATAACTTATAAATCACTACTGCAAAGCGACATAACTTATATATCACTACTGCAAAGCGACATAACTTATAAATGACTACTGCAAGGTGACATAACTTATAAATCACTACTGCAAGGCGACATAACTTATAAGTCGCTACTGCAAGGCGACATAACTTATGTATCACTACTGCAAGGCGACATAACTTATAAATCACTACTGCAAGGCGCTACAACTCAACTCACAAATCACTACTGCAAGGCACCATAACTCACGAATCACTACTGCAAGTCGACATAAATTATGTATCACTACTGCAAGTCGACATAACTTATGTATCACTACTGCAAGGCGTAACAAATCATAAATCACTACTGCAAGGCACCATAACTCACGAATCACTGCTGCAAGGCGACATAACATATGTGTCACTACTGCAAGACACCATAACTCACGAATCACTGCTGCAAGGCGACATAACATGTGTCACTACTGCAAGGCACCATAACTCACGAATCACTGCTGCAAGGCGACATAACATGTGTCACTACTGCAAGACACCATAACTCACGAATCACTACTGCAAGGCGACATAACATATGTATCACTACTGCAAGGCACCATAACTCACGAATCACTGCTGCAAGGTGACATAACATATGTATCACTACTGCAAGACACCATAACTCACGAATCACTGCTGCAAGGTGACATAACATATGTATCACTACTGCAAGACACCATAACTCACGAATCACTACTGCAAGGCGACATAACATATGTATCACTACTGCAAGGCACCATAACTCACGAATCACTGCTGCAAGGCGACATAACATATGTGTCACTACTGCAAGGCACCATAACTCACGAATCACTGCTGCAAGGCGACATAACATATGTATCACTACTGCAAGGCACCATAACTCACGAATCACTGCTGCAAGGCGACATAACATATGTGTCACTACTGCAAGGCACCATAACTCACGAATCACTGCTGCAAGGCGACATAACATATGTATCACTACTGCAAGGCACCATAACTCACGAATCACTGCTGCAAGGCGACATAACATATGTGTCACTACTGCAAGGCACCATAACTCATAAATCGAATTTGTATAGCAGACTTACAGACTCCTGGCTCTTGTGTCCTGGTTCAAGGGACATGACTCATAAGACCCTTAGAAATAAGGTGCATAATGTGCTTGCCTTACACTTGTAAATAACACTTTATTGCATGTTAAGCACAGTTCTCTAGCTTGCAAGAAAAGTCAAACCTCAACTGTCATTAACATGTCTCATCATAAATTTTCGAAATTTCATTACAAACACAGAGAAATCAGACCTAAATGACCTTAGAAAAAATTTACATATCATGACAAGAATTTAATAGATCCGAGGGATAATTTTAAGAAAAATTCTAAGCTTTAGCAACTCGATGGCGGTGTTAGTTTGGGCATAAACATAAATATTTTATTTGAATTCTGAGTCACTATTACTGGTAAATGCATAATAGAGTATATGGAACCCTGACGGACGGGTGGGGATATTTGCAGTTTTGACACACCTCTGGCAAGATAGTGATGGAGTGAGTGATGGTGGAAGTATTTTTTTCTTTGTTGTGACACCCAACCTCGGTGGAAGAGGCAAGTGTCAAAAAATGAATCTAAACAGACGATATTTGTTTATTTATGAAGATTACGAAATGTAATTTGCATGTAGCAAAGTATGCTGTGTATATACAGTGGTCCCTGGAGTTGCAGTGGTCCCTGGAGTTGCAGTGGTCCCTGGAGTTGCAGTGGTCCCTGGAGTTGCAGTGGTCCCTGGAGTTGCAGTGGTCCCTGGAGTTGCAGTGGTCCCTGGAGTTGCAGTGGTCCCTGGAGTTGCAGTGGTCCCTGGAGTTGCAGTGGTCCCTGGAGATGCAGTGGTCCCTGGAGTTGCAGTGGTCCCTGGAGTTGCAGTGGTCCCTGGAGTTACAGTGGTCCCTGGAGTTACAGTGGTCCCTGGAGTTGCAGTGGTCCCTGGAGTTACAGTGGTCCCTGGAGTTGCAGTGGTCCCTGGAGTTGCAGTGGTCCCTGGAGTTGCAGTGGTCCCTGGAGTTGCAGTGGTCCCTAGAGTTGCAGTGGTCCCTGGAGTTGCAGTGGTCCCTGGAGTTGCAGTGGTCCCTGGAGTTGCAGTGGTCCCTGGAGTTGCAGTGGTCCCTGGAGTTGCAGTGGTCCCTGGAGTTACAGTGGTCCCTGGAGTTACAGTGGTTCCTGGAGTTACAGTGGTCCCTGGAGTTGCAGTGGTCCCTGGAGTTACAGTGGTCCCAGGAGTTACAGTGGCGCATGGAGATACACTGGTCCCTGGAGTTACAGTGGTCCCTGAAGTTACAGTGGTCCCTTGAGTAACAGTGGTCCCAGGAGTTACAGTGGTCCCTGGAGTTACAGTAGTCCCTGTAGTTACAGTGGTCCCTGGAGTTACAGTGGTCCCTGGAGTTACAGTGGTTCCTGGAGTTACAGTGGTCCCTGGAGTTACAGTGGTCCCTGGAGTTACAGTGGTCCATGGAGTTACAGTGGTCCCTGGAGATACAGTGGTCCCTGGAGTTACAGTGGTCCCTGGAGTTACAGTGATCCCTGGAGTTACAGTGCTCCCTGGAGTTACAGTGGTCCCTGGAGTTGCAGTGGTCTCTGGAGTTGCAGTGGTCCCTGGAGTTACAGTGGTCCCTGAAGTTACAGTGGTCTCTTGAGTAACAGTGGTCCCAGGAGTTACAGTGGTCCCTGGAATTACAGTGGTTCATGGAGTTACAGTGGTCCCTGGAGTTACAGTGGTCCCTGGAGTAACTGGTCCCTGGAGTTACAGTGGTCCCTGGAGTTGCAGTGGTCCCTGGAGTTACAGTGGTCCCTGAAGTTACAGTGGTCCCTTGAGTAACAGTGGTCCCAGGAGTTACAGTGGTCCCTGGAGTTACAGTGGTCCCTGAAGTTACAGTGGTCCCTGGAGTTACAGTGGTCCCTGAAGTTACAGTGGTACCTGGAGTTACAATGGTCCCTGGGGTTGCAGTGGTCCATGGAGTTTCAGTGGTCCCTGGAGTTACAGTGGTCCCTGAAGTTACAGTGGTCCCTTGAGTAAAAGTGGTCCCAAGAGTTACAGTGCTCCCTGGAGTTACAGTAGTCCCAGGAGTTACAGTGGTCCCTGGAGTTACAGTGGTCCATGTATAAAGGACTTGTTTGGTAGACTGTAGAGCGGTGTGAATGATATATCTCTTCGGAAGGCTTCTTACTTTATTGTTAAGTAGTGGTGGGTTACACAGGCTTGTGTGTTTGTGCCCATGGCCCGGGCAGGGCCATGCCACGAGAGAGAGCTGGGAGTACTTGTGTCTTGATGCCAGGCCGCTGTGTGAGTGAGTGCGAGGCAAGTCTGGGCATACTGAAGTGGCAAGGCCTATAGATGGCAGCACCTTAGTGGCGCGAAATATCAACTAAGCTGGCAGACAGCATGGGCTGTCTGTGCAGACAGTACAGGCTGTCTACACATGGAGTTACAGTGGTCCCTGGAGATACAGTGGTCCCTGGAGTTACAGTGGTCCCTGGAGTTACAGTGATCCCTGGAGTTACAGTGCTCCCTGGAGTTACAGTGGTCCCTGGAGTTACAGTGGTCCCTGAAGTTACAGTGGTCCCTTGAGTAAAAGTGGTCCCAAGAGTTACAGTGCTCCCTGGAGTTACAGTAGTCCCAGGAGTTACAGTGGTCCCTGGAGTCACAGTGGTTCCTGGAATTACAGTGGTTCATTGAGTTACAGTGGTCCCTGGAGTTACAGTGGTCCCTGGAGTTACAGTGGTTCATGGAGTTACAGTGGTCCCTGGAGTTAGAGTGGTCCCTGGAGTTACAGTGGTCCCTGGAGTTACAGTGGTCCCTGGAGATACAGTGGTCCCTGGAGTTACAGTGGTCCCTGGAGTTACAGTGGTTCCTGGAGTTACAGTGGTCCCTAGAGTAACAGTGGTCCCTGAAGTTACAGTGGTCCCTGAACTTACAGAGGTCCCTGGAGTTACAGTGGTCCCTGGAGTTACAGTGGTTCCTGGAGTTACAGTGGTCCCTGGAGTAACAGTGGTCCCTGGAGTTACAGTGGTCCCTGAAGTTGCAGTGGTCCCTGGAGTTGCAGTAGTCCCTGGAGTTACAGTGGTCCCTGAAGTTACAGTGGTCCCTGGAGTTACAGTGGTCCCTGGAGTTGCAGTGGTCCTTGGAGTTTCAGTGGTCCCTGAAGTTACAGTGGTCCCTGAAGTTACAGTGGTCCCTGGAATTACAGTGGTTCATGGAGTTACAGTGGTCCCTGGAGTTACAGTGGTCCCTGGAGTTACAGTGATCCATGGAGTTACAGTGGTCCCTAGAGTTACAGTGGTCTCTGGAGTTACAGTGGTCCCTGGAGTTACAGTGGTCCCTGGAGTTACAGTGGTTCCTGGAGTTACAGTGGTCCCTGGAGTAACAGTGGTCCCTGGAGTTACAGTAGTCCCTGGAGTTACAGTGGTCCCTGGAGTTACAGTGGTCCCTGGAGTTACAGTGGTCCATGGAGTTACAGTGGTCCCTGGAGTTACAGTGGTCCCTGGAGTTAAAGTGCTCCCTGGAGTTACAGTGGTCCCTGGAGTTGCAGTGGTCCCTGGAGTTGCAGTGGTCCCTGGAGTTACAGTGGTCCCTGAAGTTACAGTGGTCCCTTCAGTAACAGTGGTCCCAGGAGTTACAGTGGTCCCTGGAGTTACAATAGTCCCTGGAGTTACAGTGGTCCCTGGAGTAACAGTGGTCCCTGGAGTTAGAGTGGTCCCTGGAGTTGCAGTGGTCCCTTGAGTAACAGTGGTCCCAGGAGTTACAGTGGTCCCTGGAGTTACAGTAGTCCCTGGAGTTACAGTGGTTCCTGGAGTTACAGTGGTCCCTGGAGTTACCGTGGCCCATGGATTTTCAGTGGTCCCTGGAGTTACAGTGGTCCCTGGAGTTACAGTGGTCCATGGAGTTACAGTGGTCCCTGGAGTTACAGTGGTCCCTGGAGTTACAGTGCTCCCTGGAGTTGCAGTGGTCCCTGGAGCTGCAGTGGTCCCTGGAGTTACAGTGCTCCCTGGAGTTACAGTGCTCCCTGGAGTTACAGTGGCCCCTGGAGTTGCAGTGGTTCCTGAAGCTACAGTGGTTCATGGAGTAACAGTGATCCCTGGAGCTACAGTGGGTCCTGGGGTTACAGTGGTCCCTGGAGTTACAGTGGTCCCTGGAGTAACAGTGGTCCCAGGATTTACAGTGGTCCCTGGAGCTACAGTGGCCCCTGGAGTTAGAGTGGTCCCTGGAGTAACAGTGGTCCCAGGATTTACAGTGGTCCCTGGAATTACAGTGGCCCATGGAGTTACAGTGGACCTGGAGTTACAGTGCTCCCTGGAGTTACAGTGCTCCCTGGAGTTACAGTGCTCTCAGGAGATTTAGTGTTCCCTTGTGTTACAGTGCTCCCTGGAGTTACAGTGCTCCCTGGAGTTACAGTGCTCCCTGGAGTTACAGTGCTCCCTGGAGTTTCACTGGGCTGTAGTTAAATAAAACTGAAGCTATAATTTATCCTCATAGAGTTACCATTATAAACAGGAGACACTACATACGTACAACAGTAGATTGTTGTTGGCGGAATTGTGGGCGAGAAGATTAAATAGTTTGATACTCTCAACACCTTACATACACTAACATCTCTCTGGTCAGAGTTCATAGACTCAAACCTAAACCATTATTACTTTCGCATTCATATCCTCATTATTATTATTATTATTATTATTATTATTATTATTATTATTATTATTATTATTATTATTATTATTATTATTATTATTACTTTTATTATTATTATTATTATTATTATTATTATTATTATTATTATTGTTGTTGGCACGGGTAGGTGGCCCTCAGCAAACCAGCAAAATAGCAATTTGCCTCTTGGGCAGCATGTGAGCCAATAGAAACATCAGCTCTTGTGTGGGATGTGCCTTAGCCAAGCAGCAATCTGGCAGTTTGTCTCTTGAAGAGCCTCTGAACCAATAAGAGTTGGGGTCTGTAAAGGTGGCTTAGCAGCCAATTGGTAATGGGGTTGAACTCTCTATGGTTACAACTCAGCCATTAGCAGAGTTTTCGCTACTGTTTATATGTTTACACTGCGGTTTGAAGATATTTCAGGTATTTCAACACTAATTCTGGATTATTTTCCTTTCATAACTTCACTTGCATGATAATTACACCATTTTTTCATTAAGAAGTCATCATGGTCCCTAAACTGCGTAGTGAACACGCCATTTCTCTGAAGCTCAAGGATAAAGCAGGTGGAATTGATGAAATCAAGAGAGAAATGTTATGGGAGGTGAGGATATATTTTTGGCTTATTTGTTCATTTATTCAGTAAATGTATGACAGGGTGGAAAGTACTTAGGGCTTAGCAGAGAGCATACATACTTTCTTTTTATAAAGAAATGCGGGATAAAAAGAGTGTAAGAATTATGTGGGATTAAGCCTGTTGAGAATAACAGGTAATGTGTGTCATAGAGTTATCATTGGAAGGATTAATGGAAAGACAAAGAGCAGGATCGCAGATGAACAAATAGATTGTAAGAAAGGTAGGGCATATGTAGACCAAGTGTTACAAGTGAACAGTATTTAGGTAAAGGTAAGAAAGTTCTTGTTGCATTTAAGAATTTAGAAAAGGCATGTGATATGATGGATAGAGAACAACTGTT
Source organism: Cherax quadricarinatus (assembly GCF_026875155.1). Classification (NCBI taxonomy): domain Eukaryota; kingdom Metazoa; phylum Arthropoda; class Malacostraca; order Decapoda; family Parastacidae; genus Cherax; species Cherax quadricarinatus. Next base: position 3,332,570 of record NC_069467.1, read on the forward strand.
CCATACACTGCAAGTGTATGGAACAGTTGGTAGGTTGCTGAGAGTATTTAGCAGTTTTTATGAAGATAGTTAAGGTCAATTTAGGATATGTAGGAGAGAGGGAGATTACTTTCCAGTAAAAGTAGGCCTTAGACAGGAATGAATGATGTCACTATGGTTGTGAAAAGAGTGAGTGCTTGGGTACTGAGGAGAGGTGTGAGATTGAAGGATAAAGAAACTAATAAGAAGCGAGAATTATCTATGTTACTTTTTGTTGATGACACTTTGCTTTTGGCAGATTCTGAAGACAAGTAGAAAAACTTGGTGGACAAATTTGGGAGGGGATGTAAAAGAAGGAAATTATAAGTAAACACAAAAAAGAGCAAGTTGATGAGGGTAACAAAAAAAATAGATAACGAAAGATTGGCTATCAGATTGGAAGGAAGGGTTATGAAGGAAGTGATTGTGTACAACTATCTGGGTCTATGAAAGGTCTATGAAAGACAAGGTGAAGCATAGAAATTGTGACGGGAAAATGGTGGGAGATACACTGAGGCATCTGTGGAGACAAAGAAAGTTATACATGCATGAAGGCGAAGAGGGAAATGTATCAAAGTACAGTGGTACGAACACTTATATGGATGTGAAACATGGATTTTTAAATCTTACAGTGAGAGTAGGACGTGCGTGGTTACTGAATGTATTAGCCTGAGCGTTGATGAATTATTTAGGTAGTTTGAACATTTACAGAGGATGGAGCAAAATAGGATGGCTTGGAGGGTGTTTAAATTTGTAGTGAAAAGAAGATGAGTTAGAGGTTATGCTGGGAAAGGCTGAAGTTTGTAAGGAAAGTTTTGAATGCGATAGGTTTGTATATTCAACTGATGTGTGTGAACATATTAGACAGGAGTGGTAGCAAGTGGTTTTCTTGAGTTGATGTGTTGTTACAGTGTGAGCAAGGTAACTCTTATGAACGGTTCTAAGGATACGGTTCTAAGGAACGGATCTAAGGATACGGGTCTAAGGAACGGATCTAAAGATGTGAGAATGATCTAGAGTGAACACATCCTCGAATACAAGGCCTTGCTGCATAGGTAAAATATATCTTCATTAATAAAGTAATGCTTAAACCAGTTAATAAATAATTCCGCTGAATTTATCTACACGTTTCAAAGCGGTCAAAACTTCCTGATGCATTGCCGCAAAGAAGCAAGGTGAAGCGATCTTTTCCTACCCTTAATTTCAGTGCACTTTTCTCTTGCTGACTGATGTAAATTCTCGTTAGCAGTTTCTTCCGAAACACACTTGTCTCATGAGTATTAAACACTTGCTGTGCCTCGTAGCCACCCTCAGAAATAATTTCCTGCAATTCAGCAGGGAAATTACTTGCTGCTGTGTGATCATCTGAAGCGCATTCACCAGAAAACTTAATATTATATAACCTATTATACAAGTTGATCTTGTGGCACCAGGCAGTGTTAACACACACACTTGTTCAGCCTTCCTTCCTTATCACACACTGTTTTATAGTACTATTAGGCTTTTTCTTTTATTATGATGAAATTAAGTGGAGCACCTTTCTTTATTTTTTTCTCAGTCTGTTTTATTTACCTGTTGTGACCTATTTGTCATTCATTTCAGCAGGTGACAACCTGTGTTATTCATTGCACAAGTCCATATATTTTCCTCATTCGTTTTAAGTGGACTCACTGATGCTTCAATAAGTTGATAATCTCTTGCCATCTCCACTATATACACACACACCACTCTAAGACGACTTATCTAATATTTCGATTCCTTCATAACATCAACTTGAATGCACAAACAAATACCTGATAATCGTATGTGACATGTATGAATGAACCACTTAGACGAGAGAGGTGGAACGAGAGAGGAAGCTTGGCCTCCTCCTCTCAGATAGGCTGGCTGGGCGCTAGCTCATGTGACGGAGGAAGAAGCTACCACTGTCCAGCCTTGCAACAGTCCAATTTTTTTCCCGTAAGTTGCACTGTCATAGATGAATTTCACGGAGTGATGATTGAGAATATGCAATAATCTTGCAATAGTCGTATATGGAAAATACTATAGAAAATCACATTTTTATCGATGATCTACGATGCAAGACAATTGTCACTAGTTTCAAGACAAAGTGAAAGAATAAAGAGTATAGGAACACAAAATAAATTCCAGTAATAATTAAGCAGCGACAGCTTACAGTTATACAATATACAAATTACAGTATTCTATGAAACGTAATTACAGACTGAACCTCACACATTTATTCACTCAACTTGTCCATCAAAATTATAATTCACATGAAGACAAAATACTGATGAATGACAATTACGGAACTTTTAATGAGACACTTCCCTTACAACATATTGGGTCACCTTTAAAAGTGAATTTTATAGTTTCATGACTGTAGATGTAATACATGAACTGTAGTTAATTCATGTCCTTTCCATAAATTTGCTTTTATATAGATATAAAAAAGGTACCAACAATTAATTCTGCCAACCATTCCCCATTGTCACTACAATCTGCATTAATTTTGCCAACCATTCCTCATCGTCACTACAATCTGCATTAATTTTGCCAACCATTCCCCATCGTCACTAGAAGCTGCATTAATTGATTCATAAAATTAGTCTTCACTTCTCTGTTTACTACACGTGAGATGGAAGATATTACTTCTTCCCAGCAGAGTGAATCGAGTAACTTTCTTGCCCAAGTGCTCCACTTTACTCTTGTTCTATTCTTTTTCTACTTGACCAGGCGAGGCCAGGTCATGTACTGGGTGGCAGGGGCTTTGACCCCCGGAACACCCTCCAGGTATACTCCAGGTAAACCCCAGAAAATGTTCCATATAAATAATTTCCTTCAATTTTGGGGGGACACAACTCACATAAAACAATATACTCCCTACACTATGAAACAGGGACAGTTCTTTTATTTTTTTTTTTGCCAGGATTCGGTGGGTGACATCTGTACTCCTCGGCTTCGTGTGTATGTGTGTGTGTGTATGTGTTTTGCATATGTGCACGCCCACGTGTGTGTGAATGTGTTTCATGTGTGTTTGAGATCATGCTCTTTTAAGAGTGTGTGATCATGACTTCCTGTATCCTCCCTATGAACAAGTGCGTCTGTGTACTTGCATGAATGTTTCACGCTTGTCTGAATGTCCCTGAGACTGTGAGTGATTAACCTCTGCTATTTAGGGCTTAAGGTCTTTCTTTACCCAGCTACAATGTCTTTTGTGTTTGTTGTTGCTCCTCAAGAATGATTAGCTGTGTATTTAGGTATGTGCGCTAATTTGTGCGCCGTGCTTTTGGTGCACTTGTGATCGTATGTTTACGTTTGCCTGTGGGTGTATGCGTGCTCGTTTATGCTCCTGTGTTTCCCTGCTGCCCGGCCTATTATATGATTGCTACACTTGCGTTCTGCTCATTAATAACACGTTATCAACTGCCAGACTTACTGAGCATGCACTACTGATGAAGCTTGTGACTGCAGTAGATATGGTATGAGAGAGAGAGCGCCAATGTTATGGTAACAACTGTTACGCGAGTGTGCGCTATCAACATCCCTCATTACCTCAGGCTTTCAAGCAATCTCCTTATATATTTCTTGACTAGTATTGGCTCTAGCAGCAAATTCGTGCGCTGTACAATCTTATTTTTTCTTCTAGTAATTTTTGCCAGACTATCTTCAGTTTTAGAGTTGCAATTTTCCAAACGTTTGATATCCTTCTCATAGCTATCATGAATATTTTCAGAAATATCCTGTACTAACCTCACCTAATTTTGTCTCATGCTTGGTTAGTTCTACTTAACTATCCTCGAATTTAATCTTTTACACAACTGCACTTTCATTTTTCTTGAACTACGATCCTTATTTTTTGCCCTATCCCTGATCAGTCACGTCTCTTTCCTTCATTACTTCAGCTTGTTCACTTAATGTCTCCTGCACATGTTGAACATTTTCCATATTTAACTTTTGGGTACTCCTTTTCAGATTTTATTTTGCTCAATTTTAGGTATTGTATCCATCAGTTCACTGGTTTTCTTGTCTGCAGATACATAAGCACAGAGGACCTGCAGTGTCGCCCTCAGGTAAACGTTACACCATTGTTACTTACTACATTAAATACATTGTACTTACTTATTTTCTTCCATTTTTCAACAACACTAACAAACAAACTTTACCCCCTTTTCATTACAAAAAAGGAAAATCGGCCTTACTTCCAAAGGTATAGGAGCTAACGTTCTTTCTTCCCTGTATCACACAGTGTGTGTGTGTGTGGTGGGGGGGGGAAGGGAGGTTTTTCAGATATATTTGTAATTTTAGGGGTTGAGTCACAACTCCTGGCCCCGGCTCTTTGCTAGTCGCTACTAAGTTGCACTCTCCAGATTGTTCTTTCGGACAACTCTAAGGTTAAAGAAATACTTCCTAAGATCTCCTTGACTCATCTGAGTTATCAGCTTTCACTGTATTTTAAACATCGTTATCATGTTTCCCCCTATCCCTCATATCCTCTAGAATTCAGTTTAATCTCTCCTCACAAGATACCGCCCTTAGCTCCGAGACTAGTCTTATTGCAAACCTTTGCACTTTCTGTTAAATTTTTGACGTGCTTGACCAGGCTTGACCAGGTGCTGCTTACTCCAATATGGGCCTGACATACACACTGTACAGAATCTTGAATGAATCCTTACTTAGGTGTTGAAATGCTATTCCTAGGTTTGCCAGGCGCCCATATGTTAAAACAGTTCTTTCGTTGATGTGCGCCTCAGGAGATGTGCTTGGTATTATATTCAACTCAACATCCTACTGCAGTTTTTACCCCTCAAGCATATACTCAGTCTACAGTCTTCTTTCACCTTCCTCAAGCTTCAGGAATTTGCACTTAGTGGGGTTAAACTCCAGGAGCCATTTATTAAAACACGTTTCCAAGCTGTTAAGGTTCCTATGTAATCTTACCTGATCCTCATCTGCTTGAATTATCCTCATTAGCTTCACATCGTCTGCAAAACAGGGACACCTATGAATCCATTCCATCCGTCATTTCATTCAAATATCAGAAACTAGGAATGGCCCTTGTAGAACCCTGCTCGTCACATGAATCCACTCTGACACATCTTCACATCCCATCACTTGGTGTTTCCTTCCTATCAAGTATTGTGTGTGTGTGTGTGTGTGTGTGAGTGTGTGTATGTGTGTGTACTCACCTAGTTGCACTCACCTAGTTGAGGTTGCAGGGGTCGAGTTCTAGCTCCTGGCCCCGCCTCTTCACTGGTCGTTACTAGGTCACTCTCCCTGAACCGTGAGCTTTATCATACCTCTGCTTAAAGCTATGTATGATCCTGCCTCCACTACATCGCTTCTTAAAATATTCCACTTCCTGACTACTCTGTGACTGAAGAAATACTTCCTAACATCCCTGTGATTCATCTGTGTCTTCAACTTCCAACTGTGGCCCCTTCTTGCTGTGTCCCATCTCTGGAACATCCTGTCTTTGTCCACCTTGTCAATTCATCTCAGTATTTTGTATGTCGTTATCATGTCGTCCCTATCTCTCCTGTCCTCCAGCGTCGTCAGGTCGATTTCCCTTAACCTCTCCTCGTATGACATACCCCTTAGCTCTGGGACTAGTCTTGTTGCAAACCTTTGCACTTTCTCTAGTTTCTTCACGTGATTGGCTAGGTGTGGGTTCCAAACTGGTGCCGCATATATCGTAGAGGTTCTTAAATGGAGATATCGAGGGTTGAAGGTAGACACACTTGTTGGATGGTAACGATATATTGTCAGACTCTGGTAAAGAGAGATGGAGCCCAGCCTTGCCGTGTTCTAGCCTGGATGTCTAAGTGTCGACTGAGAGGGTGGCAGAGGTACGAACGTACACATGCGCATCCCGTGACGCCACACAAACAGTCACAGGCCTAGGGATCCCCTATCTTAAGCACATGGATGATACTGATATGCTATACAACACAGGGATCAGCAACTATGCTGACACATACTCCAATATGGGCCTAACGTACACGGTGTACAGGGTCCTGAACGATTCCTTATTAAGATGTCGGAATGCTGTTCTTAGGTTTGCTAGGCGCCCATATGCTGCAGCAGTTATTTGGTTGATGTGCGCTTCAGGAGATGTGCCTGGTGTTATACTCACCCCAAGATCTTTTTCCTTGAGTGAGCTTTGTAGTCTCTGGCCCCCTAGACTGTACCCCATCTGCGGTCTTCTTTGCCCTTCCCCAATCTTCATGACTTTGCACTTGGTGGGGTTGAGCTCCAGGAGTCAATTGCAGGACCAGGTCTGCAGCCTGTCCAGATCCCTTTGTAGTTCTGCCTGGTTTTCGATCGAATGAATTCTTCTCATCAACTTTACGTCATCTGCAAACAGGGACATCTCAGAGTCTATTCCTTTCGTCATGTCGTTCACAAACACCAGAAACAGCACTGGTCCTAGGACTGACCCCTGTGGGACCCCGCTGGTCACAGGCGCCCACTCTGACACCTCGCCACGTACCATGACTTGCTGCTGTCTTCCTGACAAGTATTCCCTGATCCATTGTAGTGCCTTCCCTGTTATCCCTGCTTGGTCCTCCAGTATTTACACTAATCTCTTGTGTGGAATTGTGTCAAACGCCTTCTTGCAGTCCAAGAAAATGCAATCCACCCACCCCTGTCTCTCTTGTCTTACTGCTGTCACCATGTCATAGAGCTCCAATAGGTATGTGACACAGGATTTCCCGTCCCTGAAACCATGTTGGCTGCTGTAGTTTAGTGCTTCATGTCTGTCTCCTTCTTTAAAGATTGAGACTATATTTGCTGTCTTCCATGCCTCAGGCAATCTCCCTGTTTCGATAGATGTATTGAATATTGTTGTTAGGGGTACACATAGCACACTGCTTGCTCTCTCAGGACCCATGGGGAGATGTTATCCGGCCCCATTGCCTTTGAGGTATCTCGCTCACTCAGAAGCCTCTTCACTTCTTCCTCCGTTGTGTGTACTATGTTCAGCACTTGGTGGTGTACCCCGCCTCTCCGTCTTTCTGGAACCCCTTCTGTCTCCTCTATGAACACTCCTTTGAATGTCTTGTTGAGTTCCTCACATACTTCACGGTCATTTCTTGTTGTCTCTCCTCCTTCCTTCCTTAGCCTGATTACCTGGTCCTTGAGTGTTATTTTCCTTCTGATGTGGCTGTATAACAGCTTTGGGTAAGATTTGGCTTTCGCTGCTATATCGTTTTCATATTGCCGTTGGACCTCCCTTCTTATCTGTGCATATTCATTTCTGGGTCTACGACTGCTCTCCTTATTCTCCTGGGTCCTTTGCCTTCTATACTTCTATACTGTGTGTGTGTGTGTGTGTGTTTGAAAATGTCTGCTGGATCAGCCCGGCTGATCCGGCACTGCTCCGTCACAAAGGCAGCCAGAGGTCTGCACAGGACAATAATCATGCATAGAGACGATTACCTCAGGAAATGGGCTACCTTAGGCCCTAACAGAAGAAAGTATGACCTTTACTAGAATTTCTCCGACACCGTGGAAATGATCCATCCCATGTTATACGTTACCAATCAATCACCACTAAAACCGTAAATATACAACCATCATTGCACAAGACCGTGGCCCACAGTACAGATGTAGGAGAAGAGTCTCCTCCTTCTTCATCTACTGAGGAAAGTATATGGAATCCAGGACGGGGTGGCCCTGGCTTGGATACTGAAGATTATAGTGCAGTCCCAGAACCTGCAGAAATTGACAACACACCTCCCAACAATTCTCAACCAAAGGTGAATTTGTGCAAATATTATGCTTGGGGTATTTGTAAGCATGGAATATCAGGAAAAAAATGGGACATGCAACTTTGAGCATCCCAAAAAATGTAGCGACCTCCTGTCTAAAGGAGTGTGTCGTTCTTCTTCCTGTACTTTCTTTCACCCAAAAATGTGTCACTCCTCGGTCCTCCAGAAGCAGTGTTACAACATCGACTGCCCTGCATACCATCTAAAAGGGACCAGGAGGCACAGACCCCACAAGACAAACAATAGTAGCTACGACAACCCAACTCCAGGTGATTATTAGATGCAGGAAACGGAAAAAGAAAATGGAAAGAAATAACAAAAATAATCCACTTCCTTGGAGCCTTGTTGGACTGGAGGCGCAGCCAGTGGCCACCCATGGTCCTCCAGAACTACAACTACTGATGCCCAAAAGAAAATCCCCCCAACAAACATAGAATACAACCTCGTTCATATTTGCTAATATACATGGCCTTAAGCCATCCACCAACAACAAAATACCTTTTATCAGTGGACTTCTAGAGAAGTCTAATGCAATGTTTGCAGCCTTCGCAGAGACTCACACAAAAGATCACTTTGACAGTAAAATATGGATAAGTGGTTACAACCTTTTTAGATGCGACAGAAAGAACAGGCAACCAGGGTGGGTTGGCCTGTATGTCAAAGAGTCCCTCATCTGCACGGAATTGCTGAACACCACAAATAAGATAGTTGAAGTTCTATCAATAAAGATCGAGAACCAAAACCTAGTCATTGTGGTTGTATATAAGCCACCAGATGCAACCTCCCAACAGTTCAAGGAACAGCTACTGAAAATTGATTACTGTCTGTAAAGCTTTCCAGCTCCATCCCCAAGCATCTTACTGCTTGGTGATTTCAACCTAAGGCATACAAAATGGAAGAATGTAGCAAATAATGTTATAGCTGAAACAATCCCCGGAGGTAGCGCAGATGAAAGGTCACACACACATGAGCTACTAAGTCTCTGCGAAAAATACACCTTAAGCCAGCAGATAGTGGAGCCAACAAGACTAGAAAACACACTTGACCTTAACTTCACAAATAATGAGGACCTGATAAGAGACATAAGAATATCAAAAACAACTAATTCCTATCAAAACCTAATCGAAGTCCAGACGTACATGCATAGGGGTCCTGATCAGTAGAATACATGTACCTGTGAAGGTGTCTTCACAAAATACAACTTCAACAACAAGAACATCAACTGGGACCAGGTAAACCATGTCCTAAATGAAACATGTTGGGAAGATATCTTAAATGACATGGATCCAAACCAGTGCCTTGAGAGGATCAACTTCCTGGCAGCTGAAGCATGTTCTAGGCATATTCCCCTAAGAAAGAAGAAGAGCAGGAGTAAACTGGAGAGAGAAAGAAGACGACGAAAAGTCACTGAGCTCCTCAGAAGTGCTAGAATATCTGATACACGAAAGGAGGAGCTGACCAGGGAAGTGGAAACTATCGAACTTAAGTTAAATGACTCTTACAGGAACCAGGAGTGGCAGGAGGAGCTTAAAGCTATTAGTGAAATTGAAAGAAATTCGAAATATTTCTTTTCATATGCCAAAAACAAGGCAAATACCACATCTAGTATCAGGCCCTTACTCAGACAGGATGGGACTTACACAGATGACAACAAGGAAATGAGTGAAATACTGAAATCCCAGTACGACTCTATGTTTAGTGAACCACTAATCAGTCTGAGGATCGACGACCCAAATGATTTCTTCATGACTGAGCCTCATAACTCCATAAATGTATGCCAGATTTCCGACATTACCCTAACTCCGATAGACTTCGAAAAAGCCATTGACAACATGCCCATGCACTCAGCCCCGGGCCCAGACTCGTGGAACTCTGTATTCATTAACAACTGCAAGAAACCCCTCTCGCGTGCCCTAAGTACACTATGGAGGAGGAGCTTGGACATGGGTGAAATTCCAGTCACTTAAAACAACGGATATAGCCCCAATCCATAAGGGGTGGCAGCAAAGCAATAGCTAAGAACTATAGACCAATAGCTCTGACGTCCCATATCATAAAAATCTTTGAAAGAGTGCTAAGAAGCAGGATTGCAAATCACCTGGATTCCCAAAATCTGCACAATCCAGGGCAACATGGGTTCAGGGCATGTCGCTCCTGCCTCTCACAACTACTGGATCACTATGATATGGCCTTGGATGCACTGGAAGAAAATCAGAATGCAGATGTAATATACACAGACTTTGCAAAAGCGTTTGACAAATGCGATAATGGCGTAATAGCGCACAAAATGCGTGCTAAAGGAATAACTGGGAAAGTGGGGAGATGGGTCTTCAACTTCCTAACCAATCGAACACAAAGAGTTAAATCGGAGGCTGCTATAGTGAGGAGCTCTGTTGCATAAGGCACAGTACTCGCCCCCATCATACTCCTCATCCTCATATCAGACATAGACAGAGATATACACCACAGCACCGTATCATCCTTTGGGGATGATACTAGGATCTGCATGAGGCTGTCATCTGCTGAGGACGCGGTTAACCTCCAAGAAGATATAAACAAAGTTTTCCAGTGGGCAACGGAAAACAATATGATGTTCAATGAGGACAAATTCCAACTACTCCGTTATGGAAAACTGGAGGAGATAATAACTAGAACAGAATATATTACAAACTCTGGCCATACTACAGAGCGGAAAAATAATGTAAGGGACCTGGGAGTAGTAATGACTGAGGATCTCACTTTCAAGGATCACAGCAGTGCCACGATCACAAGTGCAAAAAAAATGATTGGATGGATAATGAGAACGTTCAAAACGAGAGATGCCAAGCCAGTGACGATCCTTTTCAAATCACTTGTTCTCTCTAGGCTAGAATATTGCTGTACACTAACATCTCCATTCAAAGCAGGTGAAATTGCAGATCTAAAGAGTGTACAGAGATCCTTTACTGCACGTATAAGTTCTGTCAAGCACCTTAACTACTGGGAACGCTTGGAAGCACTAGACTTGTACTCGTTGGAACGCAGGAGAGAGAGAGATATCATAATCTACACTTGGAAAATCCTGGAAGGAATGGTCCCGAATCTGCACACAGAAATCACTCCCTACGAAAGTAAAAGACTGGGCAGGCGATGCAAAATACCCACAATTAAAAGTAGGGGCGCCATTGGTACACTAAGAGAAAACACCATAAGTGTCCGGGGCCCAAGACTGTTCAACAGCCTCCCATCAAGCATTAGGGGAATTACCAATAAACCCCTGGCTGCCTTCAAGAGAGAGCTGGACAGATACCTAAAGTCAGTGCCGGATCAGCCGGGCTGTGGCTCGTACGTTGGACTGTGTGCGGCCAGCAGTAGCAGCCTGGTTGACCAGGCCCTGATCCACCGGAAGGCCTGGTCATGGACCGGGCTGCGGGGGCGTTGATCCCCGGAATAATCTCCAGGTAACCTCCAGGCTGTTGAACAGTCTTGCGCCCCGGGCGCCATTAATTAGTGTACTAATGGCGCCCCTTCGTTTCACTGGGGGTATGTTGCACCGTCTGCCAAGTCTTTTGCTTTCATAGGAAGCGATTTCTGTATTAAGATAAGGGACCAGTCACTCTAGGGTTTTATATGTGTAGATTATGATGTATCTCTCTCGCCTGCGCTCCAGTGAGTACAAGTTATGTGCTTCCAAGCGTTGTCAGTAGTTAAGGTGTCTGATGGTAGTTATATGTGCATTAAAGGTTCTCTGTACATTCTCTAGATCTGCCACTTCACCTGCCTTTAATGGAGATGTTAATGATCAACAGTATTCCAGCCTAGAGAGAACAAGTGATTTTAAAAGGATCATCATTGGCTCAGCATCTCGCAGTTGTGATCGTGGCACTGTTGTGATCCTTGAAGATGAGATCCTCAGACATTACCTCTCCCAGGTCATTCACATTACCTTTCCACTCTTTTGTGTGATTAGAGTTTGTAGAACATATAAATTTACTTCTACCTATTATTACCTCCAGTTTGCCATAACGGAGTAGTTGGAATTTGTCTTCATTGAACATCATACTGTTCTCCATTGCCCAGTGGAAAACTTGATTTATATCTTATATTCTATTATCTGTCTCAGTGCTGGAGGCAACGATGTTGGCAGACGTAGAATGAGGCCTGATTAGCAGGTATAGGTCAGCAATAGACATAATTAAGAAGGGTGGGAACCCTGTCATATGTGGTATTTTGCCAAGGAGAGGAGTTGGAAATGAATGGTTGTTCAGGGGAATTGGTGTCAACTGCTGTCTGGACAAATATTGTAAGGAAAATGCAGTAACATTCATAGACAACTGGGACCTTTTCTATGGCAGAAATAACATGTATGCCAGGGATGGGGTTCACTTATCTAGGTCTGTGGTGGAGGCACTGGCAACTGCAGTGGAGGGAGCTGTTAGGTCTTTAAACTAGGAATATGTAAAGTAAAAGGACACAAGTGCAACTAATGTGACATTTATTGTGGCAACGTTTCGCTCTCCAGGAGCTTTATCAAGCCATTACAAACAATACATGGACACAGAGGGTATATAAAGGCTCAGAGTGAGGTGAATACTAGTGAGGTACCATTTCGATGTTCACTAGAGGTAGTAGTAGTAGTAGTAGTGGTAGTGACAAAAGTAATACAATATGGTAGAGCAATTAATTCGTACATGAGTAAAAGGATATAAAAGCTATTAATTGCTTTACCATATTGTATTACTTTTGTCACTACCACTACTACTACTACTACTACCTCTAGTGAACATCGAAATGGTACCTCACTAGTATTCACCTCACTCTGAGCCTTTATATACCCTCTGTGTCCATGTATTGTTTGTAATGGCTTGATAAAGCTCCTGGAGAGCGAAACGTTGCCACTATAAATGTCACATTAGTTGCACTTGTGTCCTTTTACTTTACATATTGTCGGTAATTCTACCAACTTTATTACAAACTAGGAATAGTTAGTGGTATGGGTTTTGGCGGGAATACAGTGAAGTCCCAGTGTAGTAATATTACGAGTTTTACGACAACTAGTAATAAGCAGAATGAGGTGGATAATGGAAAAACCAGTGGCACTAGGTGACAAGGACAGTAATAGGTTTAGCAGAAAAACAGAAATGAGCAGGAAAGGTAAAGAGAAAGGAGGATCTTTAAAAATATATTTTGCTAATAGCCATAGTGATAGGAATAAGATGGACGAGCTGACATTAGTTGCTAGTGCAGGTAACATTGATGTAGTTGCCTTAACTGGTACGTGGTTTAATTCCAAAAGTCGGCACATGCCTTCAGAATGTCACATTCAGGGTTTTAAATTGTTCCAAGTAGATAGAAGTATCGGGAAGGGGGGTGGGGTGGCACTGTATGTCCGAGATAGCTTGAACTGTTGCATAAAAACTGGTATTAAGTCTGAAGTAACATATACAGACTATCTGGATAAAATTTTCAGAGGGCATGAAAAATTGATTCTAGGAATGATATACCGTCCCCCAAACTTAGACAGGGACCAAGGGAGATTACTATGGGAGGAAACTGTTAAGGCCACAAGGCACGATAATGTAGTAATTCTAGGGGACTTTAACTTTAGTCAGATTGATTGTAATTTCTTGACTGGGAATTTAGAATCAAATGACTTCTAAGAAGTAGTTCAGGATTGCTTTTTGAAGCAGTTTGTGACAGAACCTACAAGGGGAAATAACCTGCTTGACTTGGTACTAGCAAACAAGGAAACCCTTGTTAATAATTTAGAAATTGCAGAGGAACTCGGCACAAGTGATCACAAATCAATTACTTTTAGCATAGAATGAAAGTATGACAGTAGGGATAATTCAGTAATGGTCCAAGATTTTCGCTTAGCAGATTACAATGGGCTTAGAGAACACTTATCATCTTTGGACTGGGGAAACGAAGAGAGCTATCAGTATGGCAACTTTCTGAACACTATACATGCTGCCCGAAGAACATTTATCCCATATAAAGAAATTAGATCGAATAAAAATGACCCAAAATGGATGAATAATAGGCTCAAATATCTCTTAGGGTAGAAGAAAGGAATTTATAGGCGCATCAAAAGAGGTGAGGGTCATTTTATGAATCAGTATATTGGCGTTAAGAGGGACGTTAAAATGGGGATAAGAAAAGCTAAACGGGACTATGAAATTAAAGTTGCTAGGGATTCGAAAACTAACCCAAAAAGATTTTCCAGGTATATAGAACAAAAGTTAGAGATAATACAGGTCCCCTAAAAATAACTATGGGCATCTTACTGACAAAGAGAATGAAATGTGCTGGATTTTAAATAATTATTTTCTCTCGGTTTTTACACAGGAGGACACTAACAATATTCCAGTAATTAATTTTTATAGTGGGCTAGAAGAAGATATATTATGTAACATCACAGTCACTAGTGAAATGGTTGTGAAACAAATAGATCGACTGAAGCAAAATAAGTCGCCGGGTCCTGATGAGCTTTTTTCAAGGGTTCTTAAGGAATGCAGAATGGAACTCTTTGAATCATTAACTAATATTTTTAATTTATCTCTTCAAACAGGTGTAGTGTCTGATATGTGGAAAATGGCTAATGTAATTCATATTTTGAAAGCAGGAGACAAGTCGTTACCGTCAAATTACCACTCGATAAGCCTGACCTCAATTGTAGGGAAATTACTAGAGTCAGTTATAGCTGAGATTATAAGAAGCCATCTGGATAAGCATAATCTGAGTAATGATACTCAGCATGGATTCACGAGAGGCCGTTCTTGTCTAACTAATTTATTAACTTCTTCAGTAAAGCGTCTGAGGCTGTTGATCATGATAAAGAAATATTGTTTATTTAGATTTAGTAAGAGTTTTGATAGAGTTCCGCACCAAAGACTGTTAAAGAAAGTGGCAGCTCATTGCATTGGGGGAAAAGTGCTGTCTTGGATCGAGTCACGACTCACAGACAGGAAGCAGAGAGCGTGCATAAATGGGGTTAAATCCGAGTGGGGATCTGTAACAAGTGGCTTTCCAGAGGAATCAGTCTTGGGTCCGTTGTTGTTTATAATATATATCAATGATCTTGATGAGGGAATTACAAGTGATATGAGCAAATTCTCCGATTACACATTGATGGGGAGGATAACTGATTCAAACGTAGATATCCGGGAACTTCAGGAGGATTTAGACAAACTCAATACCTGGTCAGAAAAGTGGAAGACACTAACAATATCCAAGTAATTCATTTCTATAGTGGGCCTGAAGATGATAAATTATGCAGTATCATAGTCACTAGCGAAATGGTTATCAAACAAATAGACCGATTAAAGCAAAATAAATCCCCGAACCCTGATGAACTTTTTTCAAGGGTTCTTAAAGATTGTAAAATGGAACTTTGTGAACCATTGACTAATATTTTTAATATTTCTCTTCAAACAGGTGTAGTGTCTGATATGTGGAAGATGGCTAATGTAATTCCTGTTTTTAAAACAGGGGACAAGTCGTTACCGTCAAATTACCGCCCAATAAGCCTGACCTCATTTGTAGGTAAATTACTAAAGTCAATTATAGCTGAGATTATAAGAAGTCATCTCGATAAGCATAGCTTGATTAATGATACTCAGCATGGATTCACGAGGGGCCGTTCCTGCCTAACTAATTTATTAACCTTCTTCAGTAAAGAGTATACTTAAATTGGGTTAAATCTGAGTGGGGATCTGTAACAAGTGGCGTTCCATAGGCCCGTCGTTGTTTATAATATATATCAATGACCTTGATGAGGGAATTACTAGTGATATGATCAAATTCGCCGATAACACAGAGATAGATAGGATAATTGATTTAAACGCAGATGTCACGGAACTTCAGGAGGATTTAGACAAACTCAATTCCTGGTCAGAAAAGGGGCAGAATCAGTTCAGTGTAGATAAATGCAAGATTCTGAAGCTCGGGAGTGTCCATAACCCTAGTACTTATCAGTTAAATAATGTAGAACTTAACCATACAGATTGCGAAAAGGACTTGGGGGTTATGGTAAGCAGCAACCTTAAACCAAGACAGCAATGCCTAAGCGTACGTAATAAGGCAAACAGATTACTGGGATATATATCAAGAAGTGTAAGCAACAGAAGTTCAGAGGTTATATTACAGCTTTATACATCATTAGTAAGGCCTTACCTAGATTATGCAGCTGAGTTCTGAATGGACATAAATTCGTTAGAAAACACCCAGCGTAGAATGATTAAATTAATACATAGCATTAGAAATCTTCCTTATGAAGAAATATTGAAGACTCTTTAATTACATTCACTTGTTAGACGAAGAATGAGGGGACATGATCGAAGTGTATAAGTGGAAGATGGGTATCAATAAAGAGGAAATGAATAAGGTCTTCAAGATATCTCTCCAAGAGAGAACCCGCAGTAATGGATTCAAATTAGACAAGCTTAGATTTAGAAAGGATATAGGAAAGCATTGATTTGGAAATATGGCAGTAGATGAGGGGAACAGTCTCCCTGGTAGGGTTAACGAGGCTAAAACCTTGGGTAGTTTCAAATTTAGGTTGAGTGAGAGGGATTGGATTTGAGTAGGACTTGCACATGAGTTAATAGAATTATCAAAGTAGAATTGTCAAAGTAGAATTGAAAATTGGGTTTGGCAAATATTTTGTTGGTGGAATGGATTGTGAAGGACCTGCCTAGTATGGGCCAACAGGCTTGCTTATGTTCCTCTTTTCATAAGAACATAACAACATAAGAATGGAGGAATACTGCAGAAGGCCTACTGGCCCATACAAGGCAGGTCCTTATCAAAATGAACTCTACCCAAAGCTACCCAAGAATTTACTCTCGTACCCAGTGACACCAATCAAACCCAGCCCCTCACACTCATATATTAGTCCAATCTCTTTTTAAAGTTGCCCAAAGTCCTAGCCTCTATCACCCTACTGAGAAGATTGTTCCACGCATCTACAACTCTGTTAGAAAACCAGTACTTACCTATGTCCTTTCTAAATCTAAATTTATTCAACTTAAATCCGTTATTCCTGGTTCTTACCTGATTCGACACCCTCAATACTTTATTAATATCTCCTTTGTTTATGCCCGTCATCCACTTATACACTTCAGTGATATTTCCCCTCATTCTATGTCTCTCCAGAGAGTGGAGATTTGAGGCTTTTAGTCTGTCTTTACACCGGAGATTCCTTACACAGTAAATCATTTTAGTAATTCTTCTCTGTATGTTATCCAATGAATCTATATCCATCCTGTAGTAAGGAGACCAAACCTGAGCGGCATAATCTTAATGAGGCCTCACTAGTGATGTATAGAGCCGTTAAATAACTTTTGGGCTTCTGTTACTTATACTTCTTGAGATAAATCCAAGTAATCTGTTAGCCTTGTTGCACACAAGTAGACACTGCTGTTTTGGCTTTAGATTTCTGCTTACCATGACTTCCAAGTCTTTTTCACATTCTGTATGATCAAGCTCTACTTCACCTAGTTTATAGCTTCGAGGGTTATTTTCATTACCAAGGACTAGTACCTTACGCTTATCTGTACTGAACTTCATCTACCATTTTTCAGACCAAGACATTAATTTGTCCAAATCCTCCTGGAGTTCATTGCTATCCTCCTCAGAATGAATCATGCGGCCTATCTTTGTACATCAGCAAATTTGCTCATGTCACTCGTAATTCCTTCATCAAGGTCATTAATGTAAATTATGAACAAGAGAGGGCCTAAAACTGATCCTTTTGGAACGCCACTAGTGATTAATCCCCATTCAGATTTGACCCCATTAATAGAAACTCTGCTTTCTATTGGTAAGCCATGCCTCTGTCCATGCTAGAACTTTACCTCCTATACCATGAGCTGCCACTTTTCTTAAGAGTCTCTTGTGAGGTACTCTATCGAAGGCTTTACTAAAATCCAGATAAACAATATCATATTCTTTATCACTCTCTACTGCCTCAAATGTTCTATTAAAGAACGTCAGTAAATTTGTCAGGCAGGAATGACCTCTTGTGAACCCATGCTGAGATTCATTAATTAAAGTATGCTCTTCAAGGTGACTTCTAATAATGTCAGCTATAACTGATTCTAATAACTTGCCCACTATAGATGTCAGGCTTATTGGACGGCAATTTGAAGGAACGAACTTATCCCCTGATTTGAATATAGGAACCACATTAGCCATTTTCCACAACTCTGGCACAACACCGGTAAGGATGGACGCATTAAACACACTCGTTAATGGTTGAGTAAGTTCCATCTTGCATTCCCTAAGTACCCTGGAAAACAACTCGTCGGGCCCCGGGGACTTATTTTGCTTCAGTTTCTCTATCTGTTTGATAACCATGTCCCTCGTGGCAGTAATATTAGTTAATTTGAATTCATCAGGAGCTGAACAATTTTTAATTTCTGGATTCTCATTTGTGTCTTCCTGTGTAAAAACTGACAAAAAATAGTCATTAAATAAGAAACACATTTTCAGCTCGTCATCCGTCAGTTGTCCATTCCCACTTTTCAGAGGTCCTACTTTTTCCTTCACCTTCGTCCTATACACTTGAATGAGCCCATTTGGAGTGGTCTTTGATTCATTAGCAACTCTAATTTCATAGTCACGTTTAGCCTTTCTAATCGCCTTTTTTACTTCTCTTTTAAGCTGAACATATTGGTCAGTAAGGTTAACCTCACCTCTTCTGATGCATCTATAAATTTCCCTTTTCTCCCCTAATAGATGCTTTAGCCTCCTGTTAACCCATTTAGGATCGTTATTATTAGACCTAATTTCTCTCTGGAGAATGTATATACTCTGGGCACGGTGTACATTATTAAGAAAAAAATAATAAATGCAGATCCCTTCATAACCATAAGTATGATCATCGTCAATAAAATCATTAGCTAGATAACCCCAATCGAGATTAGACAGGTGTTCCCTAAGTCCATTGTAATCGGCAGAACGAAAATCAGGGATTTTTTACCGTATCATTATTCTTGTATTCCCAGTTAAT
Source organism: Cherax quadricarinatus (assembly GCF_026875155.1). NCBI lineage: Eukaryota > Metazoa > Arthropoda > Malacostraca > Decapoda > Parastacidae > Cherax > Cherax quadricarinatus. Next base: position 3,351,356 of record NC_069467.1, read on the forward strand.
GCTAAAAGTGATGGATTTGTGATCACTTGTGCCAAGCTCTTCAGTGATCTTCAAATTATTTACGAGTGTTTCCTTATTTGACAAGACTAGGTCGAACAAATTATTACCCCTGGTAGGCTCTGTTACACACTGCTTCAGAAAACAGTCCTCAACTGTTTCAATAAAGTCACTGGACTCCAGATTACTGGTCAAAGAATTCCAGTCACTTTGAATAAAGTTAAAATCCCCTACTATCACTAAGTTTATTGTGTCTAAGAAGCCCTAACAATTTCGTCCAAAACAAGTCTCCCTCTATCGTGATCCAAGCCTGGAGGTCGGTATATTACACCTAAAATTAGTTTTTCTTGACCTTCTACAAACTCTACCCAAACGGATTCTGTTACTATTCCATTTATTTTTATACCTGTTTTTATGCAACAATTAATATTTTCTCGAACATATAATGCAACTCCTCCCCCCTTCCCATCACATCTATCCACATGGAACAACTTAAACCCTTTAATATTACACTCAGCAATCATATCCTGACTTTAAATTATACCACGTTTCAGTTAATGCAATGATATCAAAGTTCCCAGCACATGCTACCAAACATAGTTCATCAATCTTATTTTTTTTACTTTGTTAGCATAAAATACCCTCATATGTTTTTTCTTCTGCACATTTTTCCTATTCACTTTTGCTTCTACACAGTTTCTGAAATCATTATTACCCACCGTTACTCCATGACTGTTATTATTAAGATTCATAATATCAAAGCCTAAGTCAAAATATCCACATTCTTTATTTTTAATTTCTAAACCCATACCTCTAACTAATCCTAGTTTAAAGTCATAACAACCCCCTCAACTGAGCTAGCAAGAAAACCCACACCTGCCCTTGATAAGTGAACCCCATCCCTGGGATGCATGTCATTTCGGTCATAGAAGTGGTCCCAACTGTCATTGAATGGTACTGCATTATCCTTACAGTGTCTGTCCAGCCAACAATTAATACCAATTGCTCTGGGCAACCATTCATTTCCAACACCCCTTCTTGGCAAAATGCCACATATAACACGGTGCCCCCCCTTCTTCCTAATTATGTCTATTTCTGTCCTGAACCTTCTAACTAAATCCTCACTTCTACACTTGCCAACATCATTGCATCCAGCACTGAGGCAGAAAATAGAATTGATCCCATTACCGTTCATGATATTGTCAAGCCGGCTAACAATATCCTCCATCCCAGCCCCAGGAAAGCAAACCCTCTGTCTCCGATTCCTATCCTTCAAGCAGAAGGCCGTATCCATGTTCCTAACCTGGCTATCCCCAACAACAACAATATTCTTACCTTCATTATTGTCGTTCGTCGTGACGTTCCCAGAAGTCGACTCACATTCGTCGGGTACCACGGAGAATGCATTAGATGTTTCCACAACAGTTTCAACAGCAGTCTCTTTCTTGTTCATTGTTTCTACCTTTCCATTCGTCTTCTTGATCGTCAACTTCGTTCCATGCTGTCCAGCCACTGTCCAGGTTCCTTCTTGACCCAAGGACTCACAACAGGAGAACTACTACGAATCTTCTCGCTTTCCTTAGCCAATCGCCATATCTTTATCTTCGCTACCCTCAATTCTTCCTTAAGCTGCTGGTAAAGTTGCTCGATGGAGGGCATCTTGGTTCAGTCCAGGGAGAGTACACTAGACACGTCCTCACTGGGCTAAGTACAGGTCACCACTGAGCTAAGTACAGGTTCTTGGAGATTAACCGTGTCCTCAATGGATGACAGTCTCATGCAGGTCTTAGTATCGTCTGCAAAGGATGACACGGTATTATGGCTTAAATCTTTATCTCTAATATTAGGATGAGGAACAGGATGGGGATGAGTACTGTGCCTTGTAGAACAGCTGTTCACTACGGCAGCTTCCGATTTAACTCTGTTTACCACTACTCTCTGTGTTTGAGTGGGTAGAAAGTTGAAGATCCACCTGCCCACTTTGCCAGTTATGCCTTTTGCACGCATTTTGTGCGCTATTTCAACATGATCGTACTTGAAAGGCTTTTGCAAAATTTGTGTATACTAAATCTGCATTCTGTTTGTCTTCCAGTGCATCTAAGACCATGTCACAGTGGTCCAATAGTTGTGAGTGGCAGGATCGACCTGTTCTGAACCCATGTTGCCCTGAATCGTGCAGTTGTTGGGAACCCAAGTGGTTTGTAATCCTGCTTCTTAGTACTCTTTCAAAGATTTTTATGATGTGGGACGTTAGAGCTATTGTTCTATAGTTCTTAGCTATTGCTTTGCTGCTACCTTAATGGAATGGGGCTATATCCGTTGTTTTTAGTGACTGAAATTTCACTCGTGTCTATGTTCCTTCTTCATAGCATACTTAGGGCACGCAAAAAGGGTTTCTTGCAGTTCTTAATGAACACAGAGCTCCACAAGTTTGGGCCTGAGGCTGAGTGCATGGGCATGTTGTCAATGGTTTTTTCAAAGTCTAGTAGAGATAGGGTTATGTCAGAAGTTTGGCGTTCATTGATAGGATTTTGTGGGTCTATCATGAAAAAATCATTTGGATTGTCGATCTGTGTAATCTGTGTATGTTCCATCTCGTCTGAGCAATGGCCCAATACTAGATGTGGCTTTCGCTTTTTTTTTTTTTTGACATTTGACAAGAAATATTTCGAATTTCTTTCAATTTTACTAATTGCTTTTAACTCCTCCTGTCTCTCCTGGATCCTGTATGAATCCTAAAACTTAAGTTCAGTATTTTTCACTTCCCTGGTTAGCTCTGCCTTCCGTGTTTCAGATGATCTAGCGTCCTTGAGGAGCTAAGTGAGTCTTCGCCTTCTCCTGTAGAGGGCTCATCTCTATGCAGTTAACTTTTCTCTTCTTTTATCTTAGGGGAATATGCCTTGAACATACTTCAGCTGCAGGAAGTTGATCTTTTCTAGGCACTGATTAGGATCCATGTTTAAGATATCTTCCCAACATTTAGGACATGGTTTACCTGATCCCTGTTGATGTTCTTGTTGTTGAATTTGATGAAGTCACTTTCGTAGCTGTGTGAATGTTGTTGATCAGGACTCCTGTGTATGTAAGTCTGGACTTCGATTAGATTGTGATATGAATTAGTTGTTTGTTATGTTGTTATGTTTCTTAACAGGTCCTTATTATTTGAGAAAATAAAATCAAGTGGGTTGTCCAGTGTTGTTGACTAAACTATCTCCTGGCTCAGGGTGTGTTTATTGCAGAGATTCAGCAACTCATCTGTTTGCGACTTTTCATCTGAGCTGCCTCCAGGGATTGTTTCTGCTATAACATTATTTGTTACAGTCTTCCGTTTTGATGTCTTAGACTGAAATCATCATGCAGCGAGACGTTAGGGGATGGAGCTGGAAGGTTTTCAGACAGTAGTCAATTTTCAGTAGCTGTTTCTTGAACTTTTGGGAAGATGCATCTGGTGGCTTACATACAAGCCCAATTACTAAGTTTTGGTTCATGATCTTTATCGTTAGAACTTCAAATAATGTGTGTGTTTTTGCGAGCTTATGTGAGCGCGCGCGTGTGCACTCGCCTAATTGTGGGGAGTAGGGGTCGAGTCCCGGCTCCAAGTCCCGTTTCGCTACTTGCCCCTCCTAATTTTTCTCCTCGCTGAATGAGCCCTGTCATACGTATTGTTAAAGCTATGTATGGATTCTGCCTCTACCATTTCGCTGTCTAGCTCATTTCGCTTCCTAACTACTCGAAGGTTAAAGAAGTATTTCCTAACATCCCTGTGACTAATCTGTGATTAATTAAAACTTCTAGCTTTGACCTCGTGTTCTGACGACTGTCCCTCTCCACACTCTCAATTCCTGAATATTTTGTACATTGTTAACATGTCACTCTACAGGTCATACCCCTCTGCTCATGGATTAGTTTCGTTGCAGTTCTTGGCATTTTTTCATCGTCTATACATGCTTAATCAGACGTTAGTTCATATTGGTTCTGCATACTACAAGATGGGATTGACTTGTGTTCTATATCACTAACGTCTTGAATGCCTCTTTGCTCATGCTCCTGAAAGTTACCCTTAAATTTGCCACTCTCGAATTTGCTGCAGCAGTTATATCGTTGATGTGTTGCCTCATGTAAAATGCTCACTCTGAGGTCCTCCTAAAGGGAGATTTACAGCTTTTGTTCCCCAGGTCTCTATACTTTCCCCTGACGTCCTTTCCCCTCTCTGATTATCATGAATTTGCATTTGCTGGGAGTTTACTTCTAGTGGCGACTTATCAGACCAATCTTCTAGCTTATTAAGGTCGATTTGAGGTCTTTTCTGATCAACCCCTGTTGACACTGTCGACAATAATTTCACTTAGATTTCCTTTGTCATGTCATTCTCATAATTAAGAAATAGTACTGGTACAAGGAAGAGCTTCTGTATCTGCTACTACATTTATTGATTCTTCTACCTGTTTCGTATTTTCTCCTTCAGTTGCTCTTTCTACTGGAAATCCCTGACGAGGCACACACAATATTATCTGTTAACATCAACAGTGTTTTCCATCTCAAGCTCGTGTTTCGTGCCATTTCTGATGTCAGTGACAGATTGATCGTTCGTATTTTGTCCTTTAAGGACTTCCCTAGGCTCTAAATATTTGCTGCCTCAGTCTTACCACCAGTTTATTCAGTGATGTTATGAACCTCACTTTCACCAAATGCTAATTTTGCATTAGTTGTCACATGGATAATCAGCGACCGCCTCCTTTTCCTCCTGCTTCACCTGCACCTCCCGGTTTCCTGAGAATATTTCTCTAAGTCTTACTTGACTCCTTTGCCCTCCATTCTACCTCTACACCTACTGAAATTGGTACTGTCTCCACTTCACGCCTCACAAACCTTTATTTCCTTCTGCCTTCACTCTTTGAGATCTTCTTTCAGGCGATCCACCTTTTGCATCTGTCTATTGTGATTCGCATGCTTCTAATGCTCGCGTCATCTTACCCTCCATTATTATACAAAGCTTTGAAGTTTTTCCCCATTCTTCGTCCATCATGTGTTTCATCCCAGCCCTCAACATTTTCTTCTCTGTTCGTGGACACAGACCAAATAAGCTTGGACTTCACGCTTATTTGGTATCTGGTTTCCCATTTCTCTACTCTCGAGTTTTGCCACTGCCCACAGTAGGTAAAAGCACTCTTACTCCTACCCAAATCTTTATACTTATCTATTTGTACTTACCTACTTGTAGTTGCAGGTATCGAGTCCCAGCTCCTGTCCCTGCCTCCTCGCTGATCGCAACTAAGTTCACTCTCTCTCTGCTTCAAAAGCTTTCTTTATCGTACCTTTTCATTGTGTGTCTGTGTCTGTGTACTCACTTATTTGTGGTTTACTTACGTATGTGTCTGTCTGTCTGTCTGTCTGTCTGTCTGGGTGTGTGTGTATGTGTGTATCTGTCCATATATAAGTGTGAAAGTACAGGAGTGCCTGTGTAGGAGCATGTGTTTATGCTGCTAGCGGGGCAGAAGTGTCAGCGTCCCATTAATCACTGTCTTCCCCTTCCTTGCGTTAATCCTACTATTTCCTTGTGTATTTATCCCAGACTTAGGGCAGTGGAAAAACAAAGTTTAATTTGAAACTCTGTTGATTCTCACAAACTTGTTTTTGCTCTCTTTTTATTTTTTTTTATTTGTTTTTTTTGGGGCTACATAATTAAGGTTTAAGTTGTGATTAGAAATGTATTACTAATTCTAGTTTACTTTGCTTAACTCTGCTGCTTCTCACAGAACTATTTGTGCTCTATTTATGCCTCTTACGTAATTACTGGTCTAGTGAGTGTAAGAAATGGTCATCATAAATAGCATTCCTACTGCTACCTCACAGTGTGTATGTATGTATGTATGTGTGTGTGTGTGTGTGTGTGTGTGTGTGTGTGTGTGTGTGTGTGTGTGTGTGTGTGTGTGTGTGTGTGTGTGTATGTGTGTGTGTGTGTGTGTGTGTGTGTGTGTGGTTGTGAACAAAATCCTGGAACTTGAAATCTCTCAGCATCAGGTAGGGGCACCAGTGACAGGTTAGCTAAGGAAACCAGTTAAGGAAATGCACTTATAACTCATCCTGTTCTCATTGATTTGATCCTGTTGATAAATCCCTAATGAAGGAGTCTTAATTCTTGAAAAAATAAGACGCTGTCGTCTAACCTATCGAATACAGTCATAAGGAGAAATTTCCTCCTACCTATATATTCCACATTTATCACAGAATTTCCTGATCTCTTATATTCAAGGATTTTTTTTTATAATTTGAATCAAGAATACGCTTTTCTGTTTACTAATCACCCCAGTTATCTCTTGATTAGCGATGCTATCATGACAACACCGCCTAGGGTATCTCCCTCACAGGCGGCCGTCGCTGCCGCACTAAGATATAAGATATTGTCGGGAGATTTAACCCGGAGGGTTAGCCACCCAGGAAAACACATTAAAGTCACCGTAGTGACAACTAACTTATTCCCATTGGCATTCTTTAATCTTGTCTCCCAGGATGCGACCCATGTCACAAGGAATGATGCCCAACGTTTCACCCATGCCGGGTGAAACATTGGACATCCTCTTGTTTCTATATCCTATCTCTGAACATTTTGGCTCTGTTCAGCTTGTCAATTTCTCTCAGTATTTATACGTCGTCATCACGTCCCATCTATCCTTCCTGTCCTCCAATGTCGCCAGGTTGAGTTTCCTTAACCTCTCCTCTTAGGGCATACTCTTCAACTCCGGAACCAGTCTTGTTGCAAACTTTAGCACTTTTTCCAATTTCTTGACGTGTTTGATTAGGTGTGGGTTCCAAATTAGTGCTGCATACTCCAGTATGGGCCTAACGTATACGGTGTACAGTGTCGCGAATGACTCCTTACTTTGATGTCGAAATGCTATTCGTAGGTTTGCCAAGGGCCCATATGCTACAGCAGTTATTTGATTGATGTGTGCTTCAGGGGAAATGCTCGGTATAATGCTTACACAAAAATCATTTTCTAACTCAACCTGTACTCCATCTGCAGTCTTCTATGGCCATCACCAATCTTCATGACTTTGCACTTGCTTGGGTTAAACTCCGGGAGCCATTTGTCGGACCAGAATTCTAACCTATCCAGATCCTCTTGTAATCTTTCCAGACCCTCGATCGCTTGTATTCTCTTCATCAATTTCACATCATTAGCGAACAGCAATACTTCTGAATCTATTCCTTCCATGATGTCATTCACGTATACAAGAAACAGCACCGGACCTAGGACTGACTCTCGTGGAACCCCACTCGAGACATGCCCCTACTCTTTCACTACATCACGTACCAACACTCGTTGTTTCCTTCCTGTCATGTATTCCCTGATTCATTGCTGTACTTACCCTACTATTCCTGCCTGCTCCTCCATTTTTTGAACCAGTCTCTTGTGTGGTACTGTTTCACAAGCCATCTTACAATCCAAAAAGATGCAATCTACCCATCCCTCCTCTCTCCTGCCATACTTCTGTAACCTTATCGTAGAACTCAAGTAGATTTGTGACACAGGATTTCCCATACCTAAAGCCGTGCTTACTATCAAGTATGAGCCCAATCATTTCAATGCACTCCACTACACTTCTTCTGATAATTTTTTCCATTACTTTACGTACTGTACATGTCAGTGACACTTGTCTGTAGTTTAACGCTGCCTGTCTGTCTCCTTCCCTAAAAAATGGAACAACATTTGTTGTCTTCCACGCCTCAGGCAATTGCCCTGTTTCGATAGATTAACCCATGATTGCTGCTAGCGGCACACAGTTCCTCTGCTTCCTCTCTCAGGACCCATGGAAATAAGTTAGCTGGGTCCACTGCTTTCGAGGTATCTAGTTCACCTGGCAGTTTCTCCACCTCCTCCTTGATTATGTGTACTGTGTCCAGCACTTGCTGGTACACCCTACCTCCTCCCTTTGCTGGAAGCATTACTGTCTCTACTGTGAAAACTTCTCTAGATCTTATGTTAAGTTCTTCACATACTTTCTGATCACTCCTCTCCTTCTTTCCTCATCCTGATTACCTGGTCTTTGACTGTTGTTTTCCGCCTAATGTGACTGTATAATTTTGGTTCTGATTTGGCTTTTGATGCTGTTATTTTCGTATTGCCCCTGGGCTTCTCTCCTTATCCCTGCATATTCGTTTCTGGTTCTTTTGCTTAACTCCTTGTTTTCTTGAATCATTTGCCTTCCATACTTTTTCCATGCTCTAGCACACCTGGCTTTGGCCTCTTTACACCCCCTTACCATTTTTTCTGTTACCCTTTGGTATGGACCTCTCTGCCTCCCTGCGCCACTAGTTCCATCATTTCATTTACTGTTTTTTCCTCTAGTTATCTTTCCCACAGTAATTCATGCAGGAATGTCCTTATGCCTATGTAGTCCCTTTTTGAAGTTTGGCTTCTTCCGTCCTTCTTGTGTTGCTGCATTCTCCACTGTTAACTCTGCAAGGTATTCAAAACTCAGGACGTTGTGATCACTTGTGCCAAGGTGTCTTTCGTGTGTGATATCCACTATATCTGAAATGTTCAAGGTGAATATGAGATCCAGTCTTGCTGCAACATCTACTCCTCTCTTTCTCTGGCTGTATCCCTAACATGTTGTTGCATGAAGTTTTCCAATACTGTCTCCAGCATTTTAGCCCTCCACGTTTCAGGTTTTCCCAGCCTGTCTCTTCACGATTGAAATCACCCATAATGAGTAATTTTGTCCTACCCATATGAGCCCTTCTGGCCACTTCAGTTAGTTTATCCCCCATTGCTCTATTGCACTCATCATTCTTTTGTCTTGGCATCCTGCTCATCAGTGGTGGGCTATACATCACTGCTATCATTACCTACAATGAATTCACCTGCTTGTCCTCTGTCCACTCATCCCATTTCCTCAAAACTCCACTGGTTTTTGATGAGCAGTGCCATTCGTCCTCCTCTTTTGTTCTCTCTGTCTTTCCTCAGGATCTGATATCCAGGTTGAAAGACTACATCTGTTATCACCTTTGTATGTTTTGTCTCTGTTAGTGCTATGATGTCAGGGGATGCATCAATGATTCGTTCTTGCCACTCCTCATTCTTATTTGTTATTCTATCTGCATTGGTGTACCATATCTTTAGCTTCCCTTCCAGAAATGTATTTTGGGAGGTGGAAGAGGATGGTGCAGGCTGGGGATGTAGGACGCAGGGTGGAATATTATAGGAGGCTGCTGTGACTGTGAAATTAGTGCTTGGGGGGGTAAAGGGCTGTGGAACGTAATTTAACTCTGGCTATTGTGTTTGGTTGGTATGGGGTGACAGTGGTTGGGGAGATTCTGTAAGCATTTGCGTTTGGTGTTTACCCAGAGGCTGAGGTTTCCTGTCTATCGTTGCCTGTGCTGCCTCTCCTTCCACTGGTTTCTTCTTACTCTCAGTAGTTCCCCTTCTTTTTTATATTATGTTTTGATCGAGGTACACTTATTGATATTCTTGGGAGTTTTTAACAGTGGGTTCTGTTGTAGTATCCTGTTCCATATCACTTCTATCTTGAATGTCAATTTGATTGATCAATTTTTTTCCATCGAATGCCCCCCAGACTGTGCAAATTTTCTACTTGAGACATGTCTTTCTCTCCTGTTATTGCAATGATGATCTTAATCTCAATTTCCTCCCAATGCTTTCTTTCATCATAAGTCTTCCCTTTAGCCTCATGAAGCCCCATGAAACCCATGAAAAAATAATGACCTCTTCCTCTCTTCTTTCCATTTCATTTCCCTCCACATCTCTGGAACTGATTTAAGCATCTCCTTTGTTGTTTCCCTTATCTCCTGGATTCCCTGATGATCTGATATTACTTGTACAAGGGACTTCTTACCTCCATCCCCTACTTCAGTCCCCTCGTCTGTCTACTGATGCTCCCTTCAAACCTCATCTTTATTTCCTGCTTCAACACATGCAGTTACAGCTTGTGATTCCCACTTCTTGCTCTCTGCAGATAGCTTCTCTAACATGTTACAGCAAAGCTCATTTAACCTTTTTCCCCATTCTTGATCCATTTTGCTCTTGAGTCTTTCATCCCATTCTTATTTTTCAGACCAGCCATCCTTGGTTCCATTTCCTTTTCGTCCTCCATTTTGAGATCCCGTTTTTTTATTCCTGTTAGGATGCTCTAGCTCCTGCACCTTTGTGTAAAACTGTGTGTGTGTGTGTGTGTGTGTGTGTGTGTGTGTGTGTGTGAGTCGTGGATGAGCGGAACAAACTCCCGAATGCAGTTATTCAGGCTAAAACGTTGTGTAGTTTTAAAAATAGGTTAGATAAATACATGAGTGAGTGTGGGCGGGTGTGAGTTGGACCTGACTAGCTTGTGCTGCTGGGTCTGGTGCCGTGCTCCATCCTTGAGTGGAGGTGACCGGACTGGGTGGGTCATTAGGCTAATCCGGGATGGGTGGGTCATTGGGCTAATCCGGGGGGGGGGACATGGACCTGCTCTGCATGGGTCAGTAGGCCTGTTGCAGTGTTCCTTCTTTCTTATGTTCTTATGACTTTTGTTTTCCTCCTGATGTGGCTGTACAACAGCTTCAGGTCAGATTTGGGTTTCGCTGCTATGTCATTTTCATGTTGTCGTTGGGCCTCCCTTCTTACCTGTGCATAGTCATTTCTGGCTCTGTGACTGCTCTCCTTATTCTCCTGGGTCCTTTGCCTTCTATACTTCTTCCATTCCCTAGCATACTTGGTTTTGGCCTCCCTGCACCTTTGGGTGAACCACGGGCTCATCCTGGCTTTTTCATTATTCCTGTTACCCTTGGGTACAAACCACTCCTCAGCTTCCTTACATATTATTGTTACATATTCCATCATCTCGATTACTGACTTCCCTGTCAGTTCTTTGTCCCACTGAACCCTGTTCAAGAAGTTCTTCATTCCCGTATAGTCCCCCTTCTTGTACTTTGGCTTCATTCATCTGGCTTTTCCTGTTACCCCTTCAACTTAACTCTGCTGTGTATTCGAATCTTAAACCACATGATCGCTGGCCCCAAGGGGTCTTTCATATGCAATGTCCTCAATATCTGCACTACTCAAGGTGAATACTAGGTCCTGTCTCGCTGGTTCATCCTCTCCTGTCTCTCTGGTAGTGTCCCTTACGTGTTGGTACATGAAGTTTTCCAGTACCACCTCCATGTTTCTTGGCCCCCATGTGGCTCCAAGTTCTCCCAAACGATTTCCTTGTGGTAGAAGTCACCCATGATCAGTAGTTTTTCCCTGCTTGCATCAACCCTTCTTGCCATTTCAGCGAGTGTGTTAATCATCCCTCTATTAATCTCATCATACTCTTGCCTTGGCCTCCTGCTGTTTTGTGGTGGGTTATACATCACTGCAATTACCACCTTGGGACCTGCAGACTGAAGCGTTCCTACTATGCTTCTTGCTACTCTTGCTTCTCCACTGTCTCTTCTCTCCAGCTCATCAAAATCCCATCGGTTTTTGACCAGCAGTGTGTGTGTGTGTGTGTGTGTGTGTGTGTGTGTGTGTGTGTATGCATATTATCTAACCCACGAACGAGTGGCATTGATCAATAACAACACTGCGACTAGCCAATGAGTCAAACCCATGCTGTCTTGGCTTGCCTAATGGTGAGCGAAATACAGATGACGTTCAAGTCCACGGGACCACACAATTCTCAAGAATGACGCATACAGCCAAGCTAGATGTTGTACCCATCAGACCCATACTCATGTATGGGCCTGACGTACATGGTGTACAGACTCTTGAACGATTCCATACTGAAATATAGGAATCCTATTCTCAAGTTTTCCAGGTACCTATATGCTGCAGCAGTTATCTGGTTGATGTGCATTTCAAGAGATGTGCTCGATATTGTACTCACCCCAAGATCCTTTTCCCTGAGTGAGGTTTGCAGTCTTTGGCCACTTATCCCATACTCTCTATGCAGTCTTCTTTGCCCTTCCCCGATTTTCATGACTTTGCATTTGGCGGGGTTAAATTCTAGGAGCCAGCTCCTGGACCAATCTTCCAGACTGTCCAGGTCTCTTTGTAGTCCTGACTGATTCTCATCTGATTTAACTCACCTCATTAACTTCATATCATCTGCAAACAGGGACACTTCTGAGTCTCTCCCTTCCCTTAAGTCATTCACATATTCCAACAATAGCACTAGTCCTATGATTGACCCCTGTGCCACCCTGCATGTCACAGGCGCCCACACTGATACCTCGTCACGTACCATGACTCACTGTTGCCTCCCTGTCAGATATGCTCTGATCCAATGCAGTCCAAGAAAATGCAATCTACCCTCCCTTCTCTCTATTGTCTTACTTCTGTTACCTTGTCATAAAACTCAAGTTGGTTTGTGACACAGGATTTGCCTTCCATGACTCCGTGATGGTTGTCGATTACAAGCTTGTTCCATTCAAGGTGCTCCACCACGTCAGTGACACTGGTCTATAGTTTAGTGCTTGGTGTCTGTCTCCTTTCATAAAATTGGGGACTACATTTGCAGTCGTCCATACCTCAGGTAGTTGCCCAGTGTCAATGGATGTTTGGAAAATTATTGTTAGTGGCACACACAGCGTTTCTTCTCTCTCTCTACAGACCGATGGAGAGATGTTGCTCGGGCCCACAGCCTTGGAGGTATCAAGGTCACTTAGCAGCTTTTTCACCTCCTCCTTGGTTGTCTGTATTTCATCCAACACTTGTTGGTATATCCCTTGTTGGTGTACAGCCCTGTTCTGACTTCTCGGAATCCTTTCTGTCTCCTCCTTACATACTTTCTTAAATCTCATGCTGAGCTTCTCTCATACTTCCTAGTGGTTTCTTGAGAGCTCCCCACCTTCTTTCCTCAGCCTGATTACCTGGTTCTTGATTATTGTCTTGATCCTGATGTGGCTATACAACAGCATTGGGTTAGATTTGAGTTTTGATGCTATGTTGTTTTCTTACTGTCACTGGGCCTCCCTCCTTAACAGTGCATACTCGTTTCTGACTGTTCGACTGATTTCTTTATTTTCCTGGGTTTTTTGTCTTCTGTACTTTTTCCATTCTCTAGTGCACTTAGTTTTTGCCTCCCTACACCTTCGGGTAAACCAAGGGCTCGTTCAGGTCTTCCCATTATTTCTGTTACCCTTGTTAACAAACCTTTCCTCTGCCTCCTTGCATTTTGTTGTTACAAAGACCATCATTTCGTTTACTGACTTTCTTACCAATTCTCTTTCCCACTGAACCTCCTGCAGGAAGTTCCTCATACCTGTGTATTCCCCCTTTTTGTAGTTTGGCTTTTTCCAATTTTACTCCCTTAACCCTCTCCACCTGTAACTCTGCTATAAATTCAAAGCTCAGAACCACGTGATCACTAACTCCAAGGGGCCTTTCATATGTGATGCCCTCAATGTCCGAGCTACTCAAGGTGAAAACTAGGTCCAGTCTTGCTGGTTAATCCTCCCCCCCTTCTCTTTCTGGTAGTGTCCCTAACATATTGATGCATGAGGTTTTCATTACCACATCCATCATCTTGGCTCTACATGTTTCGGGACCCTCATGTAGCTCCAGGTTTTCCCAATCAGTAGTTTAATATAAAATGGTGTGTGTTCATTGGCTCCAAGATCAATGACGCCATGAACTCTATTGAAGGGAGGAGACGAGGACTCGAACATCACTTAACTAAAGTGACAATTGTAATAAAGTTGGTAGAATTACCGACAATATGTAAAGTAAAAGTACACAAGTGCAACTAATGTGACATTTTATTGTGGCAACGTTTCGCTCTCCAGAAGCTTTATCAAGCCATTACAAACAATACATGTATGTATGTATAATGTTCGCCAAAACCGTAGTCCGGGCACGGGTCTCAATCTTGCGATGACCCGTCTCTGGCTCCCGAAGGAGAAAGGTTTCTACGATGATGCGACGTATGCTGCTCAAGCACTTTTCTGGTCAGTTCAACTGGTGCATCTCATAAGCGACAACACCATATGTACTCCTAACTGTGGACACTAGCGAGGAGGAGGATATGTCGTTATCACAGGTAACAGCTTGTCTGGTTCGTTGACTCCATGGTACACTAGTGTGGCGCAGTCATCTCTGGGTCCTCTTCGGGAGGTAATATCACTCCTAGTTGCCTGCGGAGTGTCTCAGTAACTTCGCACTCCATAAGATAGTGTGTTAGGGGCCGCTGGACAACGTGCTGACAGTACGGCACATCTCCTCCTCAGCCTTGTCTACCATCATCTTGGCTGTGGAAAGCCCAAACGAAGCCGATGGATGCGGTACACTGCGCTCTGGACCAGCTTCTATCATATGGAGGGGGTTCTCCCTGAGTCGCTGCTCGGTACCACTGTTGAGATGGGGTATCACCTAAGACCTCCCCCATAAGTTTCATGGCTCTGGCAGCCACCAGTTTGGTCTGTCGTAGGCTGATTGGGACAGTAATCCCAACATGTGGATAGTCTGTTGCTGCCTTGGCTGCATCATCTGCCGCCTCATTTCCCCGGATGCCAGCATGGCTGGGGATCCAGTTCAATGTCGATCTGTTACCCTGAACGTCTAAGGCTTCCATTATGCTCAGGATCGATGTGATGAGGTGAACATTGTCCTGTGGTTGAGGATGGGAGAGGGCATTGATTGCATAGGTGGAATCAACATGTATGACAGGTCGGAGTCGATGTCGTTGGGCATGTAACAATACCTGCTGAATCGCCACCAGCTCAGCTTGAAGGATTGTGCAGTGGTCAGGGAGTCGCCAGCCTTGTGTGTGACCATTGTGCTACAGTCCAGCTGCTGCTCTCTTCCTGTCAGGGTCGACAGAACCATCTGTGAAATACACTGCACATGTGCCTCCCTCTGCCAGTGCCATGCTTGTCTCAGCATGATTGCTGAGGGTGTCTTGACTGCAGAGACGCTTAGAGATGGGTAGCTGCATGATGCAAACATCGGCTGGATCTGGGCGCCAGGGAGGTGGTGGATGGTACCCAGCAACAGGAAGGTCACAACTCTTCTCAAGGAGTATTGTATAGGCAGCAGCTTCCGCCGCAGCAGCAAAACGAACGAATCCAGGAGCAGTCCGTGAAGAGTGTGGGATCTTGTGCCATGGTTGTCAAATCCGTCTCCTTAGTGGGGTACCTTGCTGCCGGTGCAGAATCGTGGCCACTTTGCAGGCGTTTATGTATCTTACTCTGTCAGCCAAGGAAGGAAGCCGGGCCTCAGATCTGAGACATACTGTGTTGGTCCAGATGGGGGCACCAAGCATAGTTCTTATCGCCTGATTTTGTACGACCTCCACCCTTTGTCTGCTCTGCGGGAAGAGATGAGCTAACGCAGGTGCACCGTAGTCAATGAGCGAGCGTATAGCTTGTATACAGTACAAGCGAAATACATCTTTGCTTGCCCCTGCACGGTGCCTCGTCATGGCTCTCATGGCGTTGAGTCTGAGTAGAGCACGTGACCTGACATACTCGGCCTGTTTCTGAAAGATCAGCTTTTTATCATCGTAGATTCCCAAGTACAGGTAGGAGCCTCTCCACTCAAGTTCTACATCCTGAATACGTAATCTATTCACAGGATCTGGTCCCTTGAACATCATTGCAAGAGATTTCTCGGCCGAGATCTTGAGGCCTAGTTCCTTGCAAGACTGCGTAATTAGGTCCAAAGCTCTCTGAGCCTGTCGTTCTAAATTGCCTTTCCAATTCACTACGAGTGCAAGATCATCAGCATAGCTGAGGAGCTGTGTACCACTATGAAAGGGAAGGCTCACAAGTTCCTGCATAAGGATGTTAAACAGGGTAGGACTGAGCACACCTCCTTGTGGTGAACCGTTTTCCAGGGTTTTAAAGGAAGAGTAGTGTCCCTGAAAGCTGACACAGGCCTGCCTGCCCCTAAGGTAGGACTCTATCCAGGCCAGGAGGCGTCCTTTGATTCCCTTCCGAGCTAGTATTGCCAGAATTGCTGTGGGGCTGGCTAGCTCAAATGCCTTTACAAGATCGAGGTAGACGACGATACTAGGTTTTTTGTTACTGTCAGCAATCTGGCTTAGTAGAGTGATTATGCACTTTGCTGTACCCACTCCTTTGGTGAAGCCAAATATGTGATGATGAGAGGGTCCAAGTTTCCATAGGAGGCGGTTTAACACCATCCTCTCAGCAGTCTTGGCTAAGCAGCTGGTCAGCGATATGGGTCTCATACTGCCTGGGTCCTTGGGCTTTGGAATTGGTGCGATGGTAGCTTTCTTCCAAGCTGCTGGGAGTGTCCTGGCCCTCCACGACTTGTTAATGACGTGTAGTATGGCCTCCCATCCACTCTGCCCAGCCCGTGCAATCATGGAGTATGTAACACCATTGATGCCCGGGGCAGTGTCACCTGTGTTCTTAATGGCACGTCGGAGTTCCAAGTCCGTGAGGTTTTCATCAGTCACATCTTCCGACTCACATGCAGCTTGTATCGTTAGCTGGCGCTGTGGCAGAAGATCCGTCTGTATATTCCGGATGTCCTGTGAGAGCTGAGTGGAGGCTCCCCTGGAAGTGAAAAGCTCCACTAGTTTCTCAGCTTCTGGGATGGGTTCGGGTGTGCTGGTGGCCTCGCTTGCTCTTGCCAGTTGCTATGTTGAGCTTGCCCATATCTCAGATAAGGTGGTGTGATGCCCGAATGTTGAGCACCACTCCAGCCATTTCTCAGTTTTTACTCTGAGAGAGACTCTGTGGGCATGCTGCACAATGGCTCTCAGAGTATTCCTGTTCTCTGCCGTAGGGTTACGCCTGTATAGCTTCCTAAAAGAGTTGATGCGGTGGTTCTGCTCCCGCACCTCATCGTTGTAGAACCACCAGTCTCTTTTGTGAGTGCGTCCAGCGGACTTCTTTGGAATTGCGCACTCTGCTGCCTGGATGAGAACAGTGATTAGCTCCTGTTCAGCCGTATCACAGTCTTCAGATAGAGAGTATGTGGACCACCAGTCATGAAGATAATCCTGGAACACCTTCCAGTTGGCCCTCTTTACGTCCCATCTAGGAGGCAGCACAATTGTGGGAGGCCTGTTGATGTTGAAGGTGGTGATCACTGCAAAGTGGTCACTGACAAGGTGAGGATGAGTTTCCCATGTGGCTCCTGCTGCGAGTTGTCTTGACCGAAGGTAAGGTCGAGGCAGCCACCCAACAGGTGTGTGGGGTCTCCATTGTTTAGCAACTTTACCTCTGGAATATCGTGCAGGAGCATTGCTATGTGTCTGCCAGCAGCATTGGTTGCTGAGTGAGAGTGCAGCATTGGGTGATGTGCGTTGAAATCTCCACCCACAATAATACACTCAGTGCGTGCTAGTGCGAGGAGCTCTGCAATGTCGAGGGTGTGTCTTGGGTTCTTGTAGATGTTATAGATGTAATGGGCACCCCAGGTATGTGCACAAGGATGGCCTGTACCTCGACATCCTCCCCACAGTCCACAGGGTTGGCTATAACCTCGTGAGGTATTGTATTGGATACAAATACAGCTGTGCCTCTGCAGTGAACGCCCGGGTCCATGTGCCGAAAATACCCAGTCGGGACAGTCAGAGTTTCTTGTAGCAAGACGATGTCAACCCGATCCCGAATTACTTCCTCCAGCAAGAGGTGCTGTTTGCCCCTCAGGCCCTGAATGTTCCATTGTAGGACCTTGAGGGTGTGATTTGGTACCGAGGTTATTCCATCGCTGTTGTTTCCTGAGTTGGAGACTGAGTCCTGCCCGCTCTGAGAACCTGCAAATTCATGGCATCCATTGTCTCCTCTTCGGTCAGTAAGCACACTCTCAGGAGCGTATTGAGCATCTGCCGGAATGCGCTCTGTTGTTCCGTGGAGTTGATTGTGTTGCAAATATGATCCGTGAACACCTTGATGAGTGCTACGAGATCCTCCCTGGTGAGGGCCTGCTTTGGGGTTGGGTTCGAAACAGTGGATATTATCTGGGCTGTTGTGGTCTGAGGGTTGGATTTCTTTATTGTATGCACCGTGGTCTGTTGCTGTATACCAGGTTGGGTAGCCGGGATCTGCTGGTGAGGCGCCAGTTGAGTCTGCAAAGCGCCTGTGCCGGGTAAGGAGTGCCTGAGTTGTCGTGCTATGGCCTGTAGGGGCTCGTTTAGTGGCGCCTGCTGATCGCATTTACCAGATGTATCCTGTTGACGCCTCCTGTTCCTCTTGTTTCTGTTTCTTCGTTGAGGAAGGGGTGCAGGAGGTTCTTGACCTTGACGCCTGGTTGAGGCTTCGAGGGTTGGGAATTCCTGGGCATTGGCTTGGGTTAGCTGCTGAGAGATCTGCGGGTTCTCTGCACCCATCGTTTGCTGAGAGTGATGATCCGTCGTAGCCTGTTGCCGAGTTTTTGGCGTCTTCCAGACACTCGGGGCATCGAGGATTCCATGCATCGTGTTTCTGCCAGCAGTTCGGGCATTGTGGAGTGGGTGGCGATGCATTTTTCAGCTTGGTGATGCATTCCACGGTAGGGTGGTGTTGGCTGCAGACACCACAGATTACTCTGTTCGGACAGAGTGCACCCAGGTGTCCATAACGCTGACACTTGAAACAGCGAACTGGTTCTGCTGTGAAGGTCCTGACATCGTACCTGCCCCAAGAACCGAGGTCCAGCTGGGATGGCAGTGGTCCTACATGCTGAATGAGGACCTGTCGGGTTGGTGCGTTGCCTGCCGTCTTTGCCTTGAGACGTTGAGCTGACACCACACTGGGTTGAGCTGCTACTGCCTCGATGGGCATCATCAGCGGGTATCGCATTACTACACCCTTGGTGATCTTCTGCCGAGAGTCCAGTTCCTCCAGGGTGAATGAGCGATCTGTCTCCATGACTCTCTTCAAGGTGGTATACATTTCCTTGTTGAGAGGAGTCAATACTGGTTCTCCCCTCAAGTTGAACCATATCTTGAACTTCAGGTTGTGTCGTGATTCCAGGTATGAAACAACGCCGTAGTGGGTTCTGTGGTCCCCGTAAGACTTCACCTTGAATTTGCCAGGTCGGTTGAGCTGGTTTGCCTGCTCCTTGGACGGACGGCGCTTCTTCTTGTTGTCCACAGTGTTCCATCCCTCTTGGTTTTCGGGGGGTGGGGTGTTTATTTCCTCCCCTGTTTCCATTGTCGCTGGTTCCATGGTTGGAACTGTCAGATCTGCTACAACGTGAGCAGGATCTTCCTCTTCCTCTCGCAACTTCTTCCTAGAATTGCGCACCACATTTCCAAATCCGAGTCCTCCGTCGTGTTCATGGAGCATCGTGGCCTCTTCTTTTCGGCAGAAGCCATGTGCCTATCTTGTGATAAGGTCGTGAACTCCGTGAACCGAGTGTTGCTAATGTTGGTACACTTGACACGTTGTAATGATGAATCCTAATCCGGAAATTAATTTCCGGAAACTAATTTCCGCAGACGCAAGTGCCTCGAATCAGCACTGATCGCTGTTTCGAATACAATTAAACAAAACAACGGCAGCTTCACCATCTCTGAAGTCTTAGCAAGAATCCTCCTGAAAACAGTAAACCCTGCCATCACATAGTCTCTCCTGTTATACTACACAAAGCACATTACAGAAAGTGAACACTGAAACAGGCTGCCTCTATCCAGTCTATATTTGTCCAACATATTTTTATGTTACCCAAGTAATAGCTTTTATCCTTTTACTCATGTACGAATTAATTGCTCTACCATATTGTATTACTACTACTACTACAACTTTTGTCACTACTACTACTATTACTACTACTACTACCACTAGTATTGCACCTCACTCTGAGCCTATATATATCCTCTGTGTCCATGTATTGTTTGTAATGGCTTGATAAAGCTCCTGGAGAGCGAAACGTTGCCACAATAAAATGTCACATTAGTTGCACTTGTGTACTTTTACTTTACATATTGTCGGTAATTCTACCAACTTTATTACAATTGTCACTTTAGTTAAGTGATGTTCGAGTCCTCGTCTCCTCCCTTCAATAGAGTTCATGGCGTCATTGTTCTTGGAGCCAATGAACACACACCATTTTATATTAAACTACTGTGGGACGCTTTAATCAATACTGGCTGCATGAGTTAGAAATAATCACAGTGGATGGATTATGAAGGATATGAAGCTACCCTAATTAATATTAACTAAATTAGAATGAAATGATAAACAAATGAATAAATTCTCATATACTTTGATAAAATACAGTCCAGCCTTCATCCCAGTAGTCAAATTATCATTATTAGTGAAATAAAAATGGTAAATTTGAATACTGGATGCGCGCGCGCACATACACACACACACACACACACACACACACACACACACACACACACACACACACACACACACACACACACACACACACACACACACACACATACACACATACACACACGAGGGCCAGGAAGAACTATAAAGGGATCTGGACAAGCTGCAGACCTGGTTCAGAAACTTGATCCTGAAGTTCAAACCCACCAAGTGCAAAGTCATGAAGATTTTGAAGGCCAAAAAAGACTGCAGACTGACTACAGTCTAGAAGGCCAAAGACTACAAACCCCACTCAAAGAAAAGGATGGTGGGGTGAGTATAACACCGGGCAAATCTGAGAAGCGCATCAGCCAAATAACTGCTGCAGCATATGGGCGCTTAGCAAACATATGAATAGCATTAAGACATCTCAATAAGGAAATCGTTCAGGACCCTGTACACTGTGTATGTAAGGCCTATATTGGAATATGCAGCACTAGTATGGAACCCACACCTAGCCAAGCACGTACGGAAATTAGAGAAAGTGCAAAGGTTTGCAACAAGACTGGTAGCGGAGGTAATGGATATGTCCTATAAGGAGAGGTTAAGGGAAATCGACCTCACGACACTGGAGGACAGGAGAGATAGAGGGGATATGATAACGACATATAAAATACTGAGATGGGACACAGGATCAATGGGTCGCAGTTGGAAGTTGAATCACTGGGATATTAGGAAGTATTCTTCACTCACACAGTTTTCAAGAAGTGAAACAGTCTGGGAAGTGATGTAATGGAAGCAGAATCCATACATAACTTTAAGAGGCATGATAAAACTCATGGAGCAGCAAGAGTAGCCTTATAGTGGGCAGTGAAGAGGCGAGACCAGGAGTTGTGAATCGACCCCTGCAAACACAGCTACCTGAGTACAACTGGGTAAGTACACACACACACACACACACACACTAACAAAGAAACGAGCACACAAACAGATGGACACAATAGCGCTCTCTTTCGAGCACAAACACACACACACACACACACACACACACACACACACGACATGAACGACATGACGGAAGGAATAGACTCTGAGGTGTCCCTGTTTGCAGATGACGTGAAGTTGATGAGAAGAATACACTCGATCGAAGACCAGGCAGAACTACAAAGGGATCTGGACAGGCTGCAGAACTGGTCCAGCAATTGGCTCCTGGAGTTCAATCCCACCAAGTGCAAAGTCATGAAGATTGGGGAAGGGCAAAGAAGGCCGCAGACGGAGTACAGTCTAGGGGGTCAGAGACTACAAACCTCACTCAAGGAAAAAGATCTTGGGGTGAGTATAACACCAGGCACATCTCCTGAAGCGCACATCAACCAAATAACTGCTGCAGCATATGGGCGCCTAGCAAACCTCAGAACAGCATTCCGACATCTTAATAAGGAATCGTTCAGGACCCTGTACACCGTATACGTTAGGCCCATATTGGAGTATGCGGCACCAGTTTGGAACCCACACCTAGCCAAGCACGTAAAGAAACTAGAGAAAGTGCAAAGGTTTGCAACAAGACTAGTCCCAGAGCTAAGAGGTATGTCCTACGAGGAGAGGTTAAGGGAAATCAACCTGACGACACTGGAGGACAGGAGAGATAGGGGGGACATGATAACGACATACAAAATACTGAGAGGAATTGACAAGGTGGACAAAAACAGGATGTTCCAGAGATTGGACACAGTAACAAGGGGACACAGTTGGAAGCTAAAGACACAGATGAATCACAGGGATGTTAGGAAGTATTTCTTCAGCCACAGAGTAGTCAGTAAGTGGAATAGTTTGGGAAGCGATGTAGTGGAGGCAGGATCCATACATAGCTTTAAGCAGAGGTATGATAAAGCTCACGGTTCAGAGAGAGTGACCTAGTAGCGATCAGTGAAGAAGCGGGGCCAGGAGCTTGGACTCGACCTCCGCAACCTCAACTAGGTGAGTACAACTAGGTGAGTACACACACACACACACACACACACACACACACACACACACTCATTTTGTCTATGAGATTTGACTATGAAGACCTGGTTAAATATTATTATCCAGATACCGTCTGTTATTACTGTTGGCTCAGTTTACTGCCTATTAAATATCTGGCCAAGAACAGCACAAATTCCAAGTCTCAGGTCAAACACTGAGGGTTAGTTTGTGATGCTCTCTCTTCCATTGAATAATCTCAGCGTGAAAATGTATTTATAAATTTAATAGAGAAAGTTATTGTTGTAGCTGATGGATAAGTAATTTTTGGAATATGTTGATATATGGCTGGGTAAGAATAGATTAGTATAACTACTGTAACTGTAATCCTTGAAATAATGCCTCAAAATCTGTACTTATCACTTGACCATGAATTTAACGACGATGATTGTAATAATATATAATGATAATAATAATAATAATAATATAATAATAATAATAATAATAATGATAATAATAATAATAATAATAATAATAATAATGATAATAATAATAATAATAATAATAATAATAATAATAATAATAATAATAATGATAATGCTAATAATAATAATGATAATAATTAATAATAATAATAATAATGATAATAATAATAATAATAATAATAATAATAATAATAATAATAATAATAATAATAATAATGATAATAATAATAATAATAATAATATAACAATAATAATAATAATAATATAATAATAATAATAATAATAATAATAATAATAATAATAATGATGATGATGATGATGATGATAATAATAATAATAATAATAATAATAATAATGATAATAATAATAATAATAATAATAATAATAATAACAATAATAATAATAATAATAATAATAATAATAATAATAATAATAATAATGATGATGATGATGATGATAATAATAATAATAATAATAATAATAATAATAATAATAATAATAATAATAATAATAATATGAATAATAATAATAATAATAATAATAATAATAATAATATAATAATAATAATAATGATAATAATAATAATATAATAATAATAATAATAATAATAATAATAATAATAATAATAATGATAATAATAATAATAATAATAATAATAATAATACATATATACTTCATATTGCACATTATACATGTTTTTTATTTTGCTAGTTTTACTACAGTCAACTTAAACATCATTGTAAGCGCAATTTTCATAAATATCTCATAGGATTCATTAAATTTAAAATTTTAAATTGGGAAATTTTAAATATTTCTTTCGATTGAGATACACAAAATTAATTTCCCTGAAGCTATAATATTTGGTTGTAGATGAATGGTTCAAAGAACCGACATGTTGTTAAATTAGACACATGTGCAACTCTTGGGTATCTTTATTGAGGAAACGTTTCGCCACACAGTGGCTTCATCAGTCCATACAAGGGATAAACTTGAAGAACAGGAGGAGAATGAGGTAATCAGTCCCTCAGCCTCGAGTCGATGTGGTCAGTCCATCAATCTTGAATAGAATACGGCATAGGAGCGGAGAAGTAGCTTATAAACTGTATGCCAGGAGAGGTGCAGCAGTCGAAGGTGGTGTCACATTTGCCCAATGTGGAAGTAGGTCGTGCCCAAGGGTTAGGCAAGCGAAGAATTCCCAAGTATTAAGATCCCAAGAAGTTGCAGTGTCTGACAGTGACAGTGCCTAACTCTTGGGCACGACCTACTTCCACATTGGACAAATGTGACACGACCTACGACTGCTGCACCTCTCCTGCCATACGGTTTATAAGCTGCTTCTCCGCTCCTATGCCGTATTCTATTCAAGATTGATGGACTGACCACATCGACTCGAGGCTGAGGGACTGATTACCTCATTCTCCTCCTGTTCTTCAAGTTTATCCCTTGTATGGACTGATGAAGCCACTGTGTGGCGAAACGTTTCCTCAATAAAGATACCCAAGAGTTGCACATGTGTCTAATTTAACAACATAATATTTGGTACCTGAAGTTTGGTTCTCCTTCACATGTTGTAAAGCTGAGAGGCTTAAAGCAGTCACTTCAGGTAATGGTTTACTTACCTCAGTTTCAGTTTAAAGATGATTGAAGTTAATTTACTTTTCTTGTTTAAGATATTTCTCAGCTGAAACTTTCAGTGCTTCTTGGACGGCTAATATATATATAATTTTATGTTGTTTTGATGGATTATCATTTTTCATCGCAGAAACACACACTAATTAGCAATATTGTCCTGCTTGTTCTGTCTGGCAGCCTCTTACTAGCGACAAAAAACATTAGGCAAAATTTCCTTCAAAGTAACTTCACTCACGAAATTTGTAATGACACGATTGCAAACAAACCAATTCCACGGGTGGGGTTAGAACCAGCGATACCATTGGTTAATCTTTTTAAAATATCACTACAAACTGGCATAGTGACTGATAAGTGGGAAATGGCAAATGAAATACCTATTTACAAGCCTTACCTCCATAGTGTGAAAATTTATGGAATAAATAATTGCCGAAGCAATTCGTAAGCCATCTTGATAGGCACAGATTGTTTAATGAATCTCAACACGGTTTTACAAAGGGCGTTCCTGTCTTACGAATTTACTAACTTTTTCACTAAGGTGTTTGAGGAGGTAGATCATGGTAATGAATATGATATTGTGTATATGGACTTCACTAAGGCTTTCGATAGAGTTCCACATCAGAGGCTATTGAGGAAACTTAAGGCACACGGAATAGGAGGATAATTTTTTCCTGGGAAGAGGCATGGCTGACAAATAGGCAGCAGAGAGTTTTGCATAAATGGGAAGAAATCAGAATGGGGGCACGTCACAAGCGGTTGTTCCTCAGGGGTCAGTGTTGGCCCGTTGTTGTTCACAATTACATAAACGACATAGATGAGGGAATAAATAGCAACATAAGCAAATTTGCTGATGACACCAAAATAGGCCGTCCAATTCATTCTAATGAGGACACTAGAGCACTCCAGGATGATTGAATAAAAATGATGTAATGGTCGGAAAAGTGCGATGCAGTTTAAAATTGACAAATGCAAAGTTTTTAAAAGTGGACAGTTAAATAACATGCCACATATAAACTAAATAATGTAGATCTTAATACTACTGATTGCGAAAAAGGATTTAGGAGTTCTGGTTAGCAGTAATCTAAAATCAAGACAACAGTGCATTAGTGTTCGCAATAAAGCTAACAGAATTCTTGGCTTCATATCTAGAAGTATAAAAAATAGAAAGTCCTCAGGGGTGTTCTTCAACTCTATATATCCTTGGTTAGGCCCCATTTAGACTATGCTGCTCAGTTCTGGTCACCGTATTACCCGAATGGATATAAATGCTCTGGAAAATGTACAGAGGAGGATGACAAATATGATCCCATGTATCAGAAATCTTCCATATGAGGATAGACTGAGGGCCCTGAATCTGCACTCTCTCAAAAGGCGTAGAATTAGGGGGGCATATGATCGAGGTGTATAAATGGAAAACAGGAATAAATAAAGGGGATGTAAATAGTGTGCTGAAAATTTCCAGCCTAGACAGGACTCACAACAATGGTTTCAAGTTGGAAAAATTCAGATTCACGAAGGATATAGGAAAGCACTGGTTTGGTAATAGAGTTGTGGATGAGTGGAACAAACTCCCGAGTACAGTTATTGAGGCTAAAACGTTGTGTAGTTTTAAAAATAGGTTAGATAAATACATGAGTGGGTGTGAGGGGGGTGTGAGTTGGACCTGACTAGCTTGTACTGCTGGGTCTGGGGCCGAGCTCCATCCTTGAGTGGAGGTGACCAGATTGGGTGGGTCATTGGGTTTATCCGAGGGGGTGGGTCATTGGGCTAATCCGGGGGGGACACATGGACCTGCTTCGCATGGGTCAGTAGGCCTGTTGCTGTGTTCCTTCTTTCTTATGTTCTTATGTTCTTATGTACTCTCTGATCGCGGATTCTAACCCCATCCGTGGTATGGTTTGTTTCCTATTAAGTAACCTCGTAGATTCTGTCTAATACGTAAAGAACCCTACATTCCTTTGCTTAAATGAGAAAGATATTTCTTCGTAAATCAGATTTTCGGCACTCTTTCGCCCAGCATTTTTTAATGCATTTTTTTAATAACAAACTCCCCGTATCCCACAGAGGAAGTATGACCAAAAAAGAAAAACGATTCATCCAACTAGGTATATTTATACACCATAGGGAGGTTAGCATAGGCACCACTGTAACCACAAATGCAATTTTTTTTTCAGATGAATCTATCGCCAGAGCGGCTGTTACGAACTCTAGCTCAAATCCCCTCAAAGTCATCAACATGACTTGAACTAGAGTTCGTCACAGCCACGCTGGAGGGAGTTTTATCTGTAAAAACTTAGATTTGTGGTGACAGTGGTACCTATCCTAACATTCCTATGGTGTATAAATATACCTAGTTGGATGAATCTTATTGTAGCCAATTAATCCAGTGGTTAACGCGTTGGTCTGGAGTTTTACGGCTCGCCGGTAGTTCAACCCCCGCCCGTGGTATGGTTTGTTTGCAATCGTGTCATTACGATATCGTGAGTCAAGCAGGAGAAATAACAAAGAAGCCATATCCAGGCATTTTTGATGTTTCCTGCAACAAGTATGCCGAAAAAAGTCAAAATTGTGAATATCTGGAGTTCTACGTTAAGGTAAAAGAAGCAAAACAGAGGAGAGAGGGATATGTAAACTGCACTCTCGTGGAGACTGGTACAAAAGCTAAAGGAGCAGGAAGAAATAAGATAAAAAAATGCAATGGATAAAAGGCATACCTAACAAAAAGGAAACGAGTGATGGTCCGGGAAGAGGTGTTGAAATGAGTGCATGTGACGAGTGCGGTTCCAAAAAGATCAGTCCAAGGGCCGGTGCTGTCTCTTGTTTGTGAATGACATGACAGGAATAGTCAGAGAAATCCCTTTTTGCAGATGACGTGAAACTAATCAGGAGAATGCAATTGGACTAGGTCCTGCAAAGGCTGCAAATGGATCTGGAATGGCTGCCTGACTGGTCTGACAAAGGCTTATGAATGTTAACCCAACCAAATGAAAGTCATGAAGGTTGAGTACAAAGAATATTACACTGTGGGTCCTTAGAGAGGGAGTAGAGACACTACGTGTGCCTCTAACCTAAATCTTCAACACTTCCCTTGAAACTGGGCAACAACCTGAAGTATGGAAGAAGGCAAATATAGTCCCCATCTTTAAGAAGAGAGACAGAAATGAAGCACTAAATTATAGACTAGTGTCACTGACATGTATAGAATGCAAAGTCATGGAGAAGATTATCAAGAGGAGAGTAGTGGAGCACCTGGAGCGAAACAGGATTATTAAAGGCAGCCACCACGGATTCATGGAAGGCAAATCCTGTGTCACAAACCTACTAGAGTTTAATGACAAGGTAACTGAAGTAAGAAATGAGAGGGAGGGGTGAGCTAATTGTATTTTCTTGGACTGCAAGAAGGCCTTCGAAACAGTTCCTCACAAGAGATTAGTACAGAAGCTAGAGGAACAGGCACATATAACAGGAAGGGTACTGCAATGGATCAGAGAATACCTAACAGGGAGGAAACAGCGAGTCATGGTCCGTGATGAGGTATCCCAGGGGGAGCCGGTGACGAGCGGGGTCCCACAGGAGTCAGTCATGGGACCAGTGCTGTTCTTGGTATATGTGAATGACATGACGGAAGGGATAGACTCAGCAGTGTCCCTGTTTTCAGATGATGGGAAGTCAATGAGGAGAATTAAATCAGATGCGGACCAGACAGGTCTACAAAGAGACCTGGACAGGCTGGATTCATGGTCCAGCAACTGGCTTCTATAATTTATCCCCACCAAATGCAAAGTCATGAAGATCGGAGAAGGGCAAAGAAGACCGAAGACAGAGTATATGCTAGGAGGCCAAAGACTGCAAATCTCACTCAAGGAGAAAGACCTAGGAGTGAGTATAATACCGAATACATCGCCAGAAGCACACATTAACCAGATAACTGCTGCGGCATATGGGCGCTTGGCAAACCTGAGAATAGCGGTTCGGTACCCCAGTAAGGAATCGTTCAAGACTTTATACACTGTGTACGTCAGACCCATATTGGAGTACGCAGTACCAGTTTGGAACCCACTTCTGGTCAAGCACGCCAAGAAATTTGAGAAAGTGCAAAGGTTTGCAACAAGGCTAGTTCTAGAGCTAATGGGAATGTCCTATGAACAAAGGTTAAGGGAAATCGGTCTGACTACACTGGAGGATAGGAGGGTCAGGGAAGACATAATAACGACATACAAAATACTGCGTGGAATAGACAAGGTCGACACAGGTTGCTCCAAAGATGGGACACAGAAACAAGGGGGTCACAATTGGAAGCTGAAGACTCAGATGAGTCAAAGGGATGTTAGGAAGTATTTCTTCAGTCATAGAGTTGTTAGGAAGTATAATAGTCTGGCAAGCGATGTAGTGGAGGCAGGAACAATATATAGTTTTAAAACGAGGTATGATAAAGCTCATGGAGCAGGGTGAGGGAGGACTTGGTAGTGGTCAGTAAAGAGGCGGGGCCAGGAGCTGAGTCTCGACCCCTGCACCCACAATTAGGTGAGTACACACACACACACACACACACACACACACACACACACACAAATAAGAAGTGTACTTACCAAAAGTGAAGTGTAAATTACAAAAGTAGCAATATACAAGAGATAAGTGTGATAAATGAGGACTCAAACGGGCAATGAGAATAGAATAATTGAAGAGGTCAGAGGCGGAAGGGCGAGGAGTACGAGAGTCATCGTACAGCGAGCATCGTACAGCGAGCATCATACAGCGAGCACCGTACAGCGAGCATCATACAACGAGCATCGTACAGCGAGCATCGTACAGCGAGCATCATACAACGAGCATCGTACAGCGAGCATCGTACAGCGAGCATCATACAACGAGCATCGTACAGCGAGCATCGTACAGCGAGCATCATACAACGAGCATCGTACAACGAGCATCATACAGCGAGCACCGTACAGCGAGCATCATACAACGAGCATCGTACAGCGAGCATCGTACAGCGAGCATCATACAGCGAGCATCGTACAGCGAGCATCATACAGCGAGCACCGTACAGCGAGCATCATACAACGAGCATCGTACAGCGAGCATCGTACAGCGAGCATCATACAGCGAGCATCGTACAGCGAGCATCATACAGCGAGCATCGTACAGCGAGCATCATACAGCGAGCATCGTACAGCGAGCATCATACAGCGAGCATCGTACAGCGAGCATCATACAGCGAGCATCGTACAGCGAGCATCGTACAGCGAGCATCATACAGCGAGCATCGTACAGCGAGCATCATACAGCGAGCATCGTACAGCGAGCATCATACAGCGACCATCGTACAGCGAGCATCATACAGCGAGCATCATACAGCGAGCATCATACAGCGAGCATCATACAGCGAGCATCATACAGCGAGCATCATACAGCGAGCATCATACAGCGAGCATCATACAGCGAGCATCATACAGCGAGCATCGTACAGCGAGCATCGTACAACAGGCATCTGGATGGACGTCCCCTCTGAGGAGTAACGTACAAATCACCTGTTTGTGGTTAACGGGGAAGTTTGAGTGGTAGAGCCGGCCCTAGATCACTGGTAGCTGGCTGTCACAAACCCTGTTCCAGAGAGATTATCATACACACAGCACCCAGCAGTAGTAGGAAGATAAAATTTGTAGGAGCAAGGAATAGGTGAACTTGGTAGGAGTAAGTGGGGGCCAATAGGACTACAGACCTGACAACAGTTTTAAGAGATAAGTTTTTAAGACACAAAGACAGTACAATCTGAGCAGCAAGTATTGGGTACACATGTAGTAAAAGGTAGTACTTACGTGGGCGAAGGAAACACTCGTCAACACACACTACTATTATATTCATTAGATTTACTGTTATTATTAATGGTATCTTATTAGTATTATGGATAAATAGAAGAGAGGTGCATTATTTCTGGGACTTATAAACAACCGGCGTGCTCACACACACACTCACTCACTCACACACACACACACACACACACACACACACACACACACACACACACACACACACACACACACACACACACACGGGGTCAGGAGCTGAGTATCGACCCCTGCAACCACAATTAGGTGAGTACACATACACACGCTCATACCCTCGCTCACACACTCACAGGTTAAGGATTCCTAACCTTATTGGCAAAGCTAAGAGCTGTTACCTACATCAGCTCATTTGAAAGCATTTTTATTGTTATGAGACATACAAGTAGGGAACAGGATGAAGTTGGAGCCATCTGTGGGCCAGCATTTTCATTTGATCAACTGACTTTATCTCGTTGACATCATTATGCTGTACGAATGTGTTCCATACTCGAGTCATCCTGGGTATATATGATCTCAGATGGAGTGATGTTCTGGAGAAGGGTACAGCCAGAGTGAAGATGCTGCTTTCTGCCCATCTTGTGGCATAAAAGCTTGTTTCACGCTGTCCTCGAAGAGGATCCAAGTGTGGTACTTTCACAATATTGGCCTTGTACATAACAGTAAGGCCTCCCACATCCCTCCTATGTTGAAGGCTCTGCTGAAATGACAGATCTATCCAGGATGGGTCCAGGCGAGAGATGAGACGTCTTGCTCTGTTCTCTACTCTGTCAAGCAGTCGCGGATGAAAGGGGGGGGGGGGGCAGGCAAACCAACAAAGTGGAGCATACTCAAGGTGTGAGCATACTTGTGCCTCGTACAGAATCTTGCAACCCCTACTGTCAAGCAGATGCGAGATACGGCGAAGTGCTGTAAGCTTCCTGGCTGCCTTGTTTGCAAGATTTACAACATGGTTCTTCATGGTTAGTTTGGAGTCAAATTTCACCACAAGGATATCAACTTCTTCTCCAGGTGCCAACACCCTCCCATTCATCCTTACTACTGCACCAGCATTACCATCATGGTGCCTAGAGACGATCATCATTTGCGTTTTCTCAGGTGCAAATGTTACTTGCCATCTTTTTTCCCAAGCTGATATAGCTCTCAGCTGGTGATTGATGTAGTTTAGAGCAACTGGCATTTCTTC
>NC_069467.1:3385162-3392662 GCF_026875155.1 Cherax quadricarinatus
TCAGTGTATAGTCGTCTGCATATGCATGGGATTCTGGGATGAGATGAAGAAGGTCATTGAAGTAGACATTCCATAACAATTGTCCCATCACGCTTCCTTGTGGAATACTTGCCCCAATAGGATGTCTTGCTGATTCCAGTCTGCTCCGATTTCGTTCTCTCTCTCTCTCTCTCTCTCTCTCTCTCTCTCTCTCTCTCTTCTCTCTCTCTCTCTCTCTCTCTCTCTCTCTCTCTCTCTCTCTCTCTCGCTCTCTCTCTCTCTCTCTCCCCTGTTTTCTCTGTGGTAAAATACATAAGCTTCTTTCTGTGGTAAGAAAAAAAAATGGGTTACCCTAGAGGGCGGAAAACCAGAGATCTGGTGGACGAACCAGGGAGGAAAGATTGGGAGTTAGAGCTCCAAAAAAGGAGAAAGAGTGGGGAAGGAAGATAGAAGAGCTTGGCAAGATAATGGAGGAGAGGATAGCTGAAGAGTGCAGGACGTGGGAGCTACAAGTCTTAGTAGCAGAAGCTAGGATACTGTGCTTAGAAGAGTAACTATAAAACCTAAAACAGATTAGAGAGACAAATGATAATTCAGATGCGACTTCAGGAAATTCTATGTCAGGCACAGACAAGGAGACGGTAAGAAACAAAGGATATATGCCGTATGTGAAGGCCTTATCAGACCCACGTGGGGCCAGGGAAAAGAAGAGGAGCACTCTGAGATCAAATGACAGGTCTGAAGACAATGAAGGCATGTTATATGCAAAGACTCTAACAGCCAACTGCAGTAGCAAGGAACAGTTGATCATGAAAGACAGTTCAATGAGCATAGAAGTTCCAGCAAGGACAGGGATTGAAGGCAAGATCATTTCAATTGAAGGAACTAAAACACCTAAGAGGATGCAAATGGAGACTCAGTGGGAGGAGGAAAGGGAGAGGTCAGTTTTTGTCTACGGGCTCCAAGAAGCCAAAGGGGACAACTTCGAAGAAACAAAACAGGAGGAAAAAATGATTGAAGGCATCATGAAAACAATAGGTGAGGGCAATATGACCCAGGTGACAAATTTTCGGAGAATTGGGTTGGTTGTGAGTGGAAGGAAAAGGACTGTCAAAGTAATTTTCAAGGAAGAATCAGCCCGAACCGGGATCCTGCAAGAGAAAGCACTACTGAGGGACAAACCGTGTACCAGAGAGTATACCTCGATCGCGACAGAACACAAGAAGAAAGGACTACACTGAAAGAGAGGGTACAGAGATGCAAGGAGTAATGAGGGAAAATGATGAAGATGAGCAGGACCCAGACAAAGGAGGAAGGGGAAACATACCCTGCAGAAACTCCCGCAGAAGGACTCCAACCGCGACAATCCCAACGCAACTGAGCAATAAAAACCAGAACCCACACATTGTTCCCTCTGCCACCAACCCCCATATCACAAACCTCACCCCAACAGCTGCCCCCTATAGGCATTCTGACCCCACCCTCCTCATCACAAACCCCACCCTCACCACAGCCTCCCATTGGCCCCCACCAAGGCTCTCACTCCCCCAACCCCAATATTCTCCCAATACCACAGTGATAGAAAAGAAGCTGAAGGTTTGGTACACAAACGCGGACGGAATAATGAATATATATGAGGAGTGGCGCGAAAGAATCAGCGAGAAATCCCCAGACATCATAGCAGTCACAGAAACGAAACTCGCTGAGACAATAACAGTTGCAATCTTCCCACTGGGATATCAGATCCTGAGGAAAGATAGAAGGAGTAGAGGGGGAGGAGGAGTTGCACTGCTCATAAAAAACCGATGGAGATTTGAGGAAAGAGAAGACATGACATGATTGGAGAAAGGGACTACATAGTAGGTACAATTCAGACTGGAGAACATAAAGTAGTCATTGGAGTGATGTATAACCCACCACACAACTACAGGAGGCCAAGAGAGGAGCACAAAGAAAACAACAGAGCGATTGTGGACACAATGGCTGAGGTGGCAAGAAGAGCTCACTCGAGCAGAGCAAAGTTACTGGTAATGGGCGATTTCAACCACAGGGAGATCGACTTGGAAAACCTGGAGCCACATGGGGGTCTCGAAACATGGAGAGCCAAGATGATGGATGTGGTACTTGAAAACCTCATGCATCAACATGTCAGGGACACTACCAGAGAGAGAGGGGAGGATGAGCCAGCAAGACTGGATCTTGTGTTCACCCTGAGCAGTTCAGACATTGAGAACATTACTTACGAGAGGCCCCTTGGAGCTAGCGATCACGTGGTTCTGAGTTTTGATTATATAGTAGAGTTACAAGTGAAGAAGGTAACAAGAATTTAATGGGAAAAGCCAGACTATAAAAGGGGAGATACACAGGTATGAGGAACTTCCTGCAGGAGGTTCAATGGGACAGAGAACTGGTAGGAAAATCAGTAAATGAGATAATGGAATATGTAACAACAAAGTGAAAGGAGGCAGAGGAAAGGTTTGTTCCCAAGGGAAATAGAAATAATAGGAAAACCAAAGCGAGTCCTTGGTTACCTGAAGGTGTAGAGAGGCAAAAACTAAGTGCACCAGAGAATGGAAAAGGTACAGGAGGCAAAGTACCCAGGAAAATAAAAAGATCAGTAGAAGAGCCAGAAACCAGTATGCACAGATAAGGAGTGAGGCCCTGCGACAGTACGAAAATGACATAGCATCGAAAGTCAAGTCTGACGCGAAACTGCTGTATAGCCACATTAGGATGAAGACAACAGTCAAAGACCAGGTGATAAGGCTGAGGAAAGAAGGTGGGGAACTCACAAGAAACAATCAAGAATATGTGAGGAGCTCAACATGAGATTTAAGGAAGTATTTACAATGGAGACAGGAAGGCCTCTGGGGAGACAGAACAGAGGGGGACACCATCAAGGAATATACCAGCAAGTGTTGGATGACATGCATACAATTGAGGAGGAGGTGATGAAGCTACTAAATGACATCGACACCTCAAAAGTAATGGGACCAGACATCTCCCCATGGGTCCTTAGAGAGGGAGGGGATATTCTGTGTGAGCCACTTACCTCAATCTTCAACACATCCCTGGAAACTGGGCAACTACCTGAGGTATGGAAGATGGAAAATGTAATTCCCATTTTTAAAAAAGGAGACAGAAAAGAGGCACTAAACTATAGACCTGTGTCACAGACGTGTATAGTATGCAAAGTTATAGAGAAGATTATCAGGAAGAGAGTAGTGGAGCACCAGGAATGGAACAAGAGTATAAACACCAACCAGCACCGATTCATGGAAGGCAAATCCTGTGCCACAAACCTTCTGGAGTTCTATGATAAAGTAACAGAAGACACGAGAGAGAGGGGTGAGTTGATTGCATCTTCTTGGACTGCAAGAAGGCCTTTGACACAGTTCCTCACAAGAGATTAGTGCAGACGCTAGAGGATCAGGCACGTATAACAGGAAGGGCACTGCAATGGATGAGAGAATACCTGACAGGGAGGCAACAACGAGTCATGGTAAGTGATGAGGTATCACAGTCGGCACCTGTGACGAGTGGGGTCCCAAAAGAGGTCGGTCCTAGGACCAATGCTATTTTTGGTATATGTGAACGACATGATGGAAGGATTAGACTCAGCAGTGTCCCTGTACGCAGATGATGTGAAGTTAATGAGGAGAATTAATTCAGATGAGGACCGGGCAGGACATCAAAGAGACCTGGACAGACTGGACACCTGGTCCAGCAACTGGCTTCTCGAATTTAACCCCGTCAAATGCAAAGTCATGAAAATCGGGGAAGGGCACAGAAGAACGTAGACGGAGTACAGGCTAGGTGGCCAAAGACTGCAAACCTCGCTCAAGGAGAATTATCTTGGGGTGAGTGTAACACCGAACATGTCTCCGGAAGCACACATCAACCAGATAACTGCTGCAGCATATGGGCGCCTGGCAAACCTGAGAACAGCGTTCCAATGCCTTAGTAAGGAATCGTTCAAGACACTGTACACTGTGTACGTCAGGCCCATACTGGAGTATGCAGCACCTGTTTGGAACCCGCACTTGATCAAGCACGTCAAGAAATTTGAGAAAGTGCAAAGGTTTGCGACAAGGTTAGTTCCAGAGCTAAGGGGAATATCCTATGAAAAAAAGGTTAAGGGAAATCGGCCTGACGACACTGGAGGACAGGAGGGTCAGGGAAGACATAATAACGACATAAAATACTGTGCGGAATAGACAAGGTGCACAAAGACAGGATGTTCCAGGAAGGGGACACAGAAACAAGAGGTCACAATTGGAAGTTGAAGACTCAGATGAGTCAAAGGGATGTTAGGAAGTATTTCTTCAGTCACAGAGTTGTCAGGCAGTGGAATAGCCTAGAAAGTGATGTAGTGGAGGCAGGAACCATACATAGTTTTAAGACGAGGTTTGATAAAGCTCATGGAGCGGGGAGACAGAGGACCCAGTAGCAACCAGTGAAGAGGCGGGGCCAGGAGCTAGGACTCGATCCCTGTGACCACAAATAGATGAGCACAAATAGGTGAGTACACACACACACACACACACACACACACACACACACACACACACACACACACACACACACACACACACACACACACACACACACACACACACGCCTCCCAACAAGGTGAACCCCAGTGCAACCAAGCACTCTAAACCAAAACACCCATGCCACATCCAATGCCCCCACCCACTGCATTACAAACTCCACCCCCACAGCAACCACCCATAGTTCCTTATCAGGTCTCCCACTTCCCCAACCCCAATACACCTTCCAGACCACAGTCTTAGAGAAGAAGTTGAAGGTGTGGTATACAAATGCAGATGGAATAACAAATAAGTATGAGGAGTGGCACGAAAGAATCAAGGAGACATCCCCAGACATAATAGCACTCACAGAAACAAAACTCACCAGAATAATAACAGATTCAATCTTTCCATCGGGATATCAAATCCTCAGGAAAGACAAAGGGAGGAGAGGGGGAGGAGGAGTTGCACTGCTCATTAAAAACCAGTGGGGTTTTGAAAAAATAGAAGAAATGGATGGCACGGGCGAAAGGGACTACTTAGTAGGAACAATCCAGTATGAGGGACATAAGATGATAATTGCAGTAATGTACAACCCACCACAGAACTACAGGAGGCCAAGAGAAGAATACGATGAGAGCAACAGATCAATGGTCGACACACTAGCCGAGGTGGCCAGGAGAGCACACATGGGGGGAGCAAAGTTACTAGTTATGGGTGATTTCAATCACAAGGAGATTGACTGGGAAAACCTGGAGCCCCATGGAGGTCCCGAAACATGGAGAGCCAAGATGATGGATGTGGTACTGGAGAACCTCATGCATCAACATGTTAGAGACACTACCAGAGAGAGAGGAGAGGATGAACCAGCAAGACTAGACCTGGTATTCACCTTGAGTAGTTCGGACATCG
Organism: Cherax quadricarinatus; assembly: GCF_026875155.1. Classification (NCBI taxonomy): domain Eukaryota; kingdom Metazoa; phylum Arthropoda; class Malacostraca; order Decapoda; family Parastacidae; genus Cherax; species Cherax quadricarinatus. The sequence goes on from NC_069467.1 coordinate 3,390,586, forward strand.
AGGATATCATGTATGAAAGGCCCCTGGGAGCTAGTGATCACGTGGTTCTGTGCTTCGACTACATAGTTGCGCTCCAAGTGGAGAGAGTAGCAGGAATAGGGTAGGAAAAACCAAATTACAAAATGGGAAACTACCCAGGCATGAGGAACTTCCTTCAAGACATTCAGTGGGAGAGGGAACTGACAGGAAAACCAGTACAGGAAATGATGGACTATGTGGCAACAAAATGCAAGGAGGCAGAGGAGAGGTTTGTTCCCAAGGGAAACAGAAATAATGGGAAGAACAGAACGAGTCCTTGGTTCACCCAAAGGTGTAGGGAGGCAAAAACTAGGTGTACTAGAAAATGGAAAAGGTACAGAAGACAGAGAACTCAGGAAAATAAAGAGATTAGCCGAAGAGCCAGAAACGAATATGCACAAATAAGAAGGTAGGCTCAGAAACAATATGAAAATGACACAGCATCAAAAGTAAAGACTGACCCGAAGCTGTTGTACAGCCACATCAGGAGGAAAACAACAGTCAAGGACCAGGTAATCAGACTGAGGAAGGGTGATGGGGAATTCACAAGAAACGACCGAGAGGTATGTCAGGAGCTCAACACAAGATTTAAAGAAGTATTTACAGTGGAAACCAGTAGGACTCCAGGAAATCAGAACAGGGGGGTACACCAACAAGTGCTGGATGAGGTACATATAACCAAGGAGGAAGTGAAGAAGCTGCTATGCGAACTTGACACCTCAAAGGCGGTGGGACCAGACAACATCTCTCCGTGGGTCCTTAAAGAGGGAGCAGAGATATTGTGTGTGCCATTAACAAAGATCTTCAACACATCATTTGAAACTGGGCAACTCCCTGAGGTATGGAAGATGGCAAATGTAGTCCCAATTTTTAAAAAGGGAGACAGACATGAGGCACTAAACTACAGACCTGTATCACTAACGTGTATAGTATGCAAGGTCATGGGGAAGATCATCAGGAGGAGAGTGGTGGAGCACCTGGAAAGAAACAAGTGTATAATTGACAACCAGCACGGTTTCAGGGAAGGAAAAATCCTCTGTCACAAACCCTACTAGAGTTTTATGACAAGGTGACAGAAGTAAGACAAGAGAGAGAGGGGTGGATCGACTGCATTTTTTTGGACTGCAAAAAGGCCTTCGACACAGTTCCTCACAAGAGGTTACTGAAAAAGCTAGAAGATCAGGCACACATAACAGGAAAGGCACTGCAATGGTTTCAGAGAATACCTGACAGGAGGCAACAACGAGTCATGGTACGTGACGAGGTGTCAGAGTGGGCGCCTGTGACAAGCGGGGTTCCACAGGGGTCAGTCCTAGGACCTGTGCTGTTCTTGGTTATGTGAACGACAAACGGAAGGGATAGACTCAGAAGTGTCCTTGTTTGCAGATGATGTGAAGTTAATGAGAAGAATCAAATCGGATGAGGATCAGGCAGGACTACAAAGAGACCTGAACAGGCTACAAGCCTGGTCCAGAAACTGGCTCCTTGAGTTTAACCCTGCCAAATGCAAAGTCAGAAGATTGGGGAAAAGGGGAAAGAAGACCGCAGACACAATATAGTTTAGATGGCCAAAAGACTGCAAACCTCACTCAAAGGGAAAAAGATCTGGGGGTGAGTATAACACCGAGCATATCTCCTGAGGCGCACATAAATCAGATAACTGCTGCGCATACGGGCGCCTGGCAAACCTACGGATTTGCGTTTCCGATACCTCAATAAGGAGTCGTTCAAAACACTGTTATACCATTTACGTCAGGCCCATACTGGAGTATGCGCACCATTTGGAATCCACAAACCTAGTCAAGCACGTCAAGAAATTTGAGAAAGTGCAAAGGTTTGCAACAAGACTAGTCCCAGAGCTACGGGGATTGTCGTACGAAGAAAGGTTGAGGGAAAACGGCCTGACGACACTGGAGGCCAGGAGGGTCAGGGGAGACATGATAACGACATATAAAATACTGCGCAGAATAGACACGGTGGACAAAGACAGGATGTTCCAGAGATGGGACACATACACAAGAGGTCACAATTGGAAGTTGAAGACTCAGATGAATCAAAG
>NC_069467.1:3397662-3434321 GCF_026875155.1 Cherax quadricarinatus
GTGGATGGACTTAGAGACAAGACTGGTGGATGACTTAGTGACAAGTACTGGTGGATGACTTAGTGACATGACTGGTGGATGACTTAGTGACAAGATGGTGGATGACTTAGTGACAAGACTGGTGGATGACTTAGTGACATGACTGGTGGATGACTTAGTGACATGACTGGTGGATGACTTAGTGACATGACTGGTGGATGACTTAGTGACACGACTGGTGGATGACTTAGTGACAAGACTGGTGGATGACTTAGTGACAAGACTGGTGTGAGCTTAGTGACATGACTGGTGGATGACTTGTGACAAGACTGGTGGATGATTAGTGACAGACTGGTGGATGACTTAGTGACATGACTGGTGGATGACTTAGTGACCAGACTGGTGGATGACTTAGTGACAAGACTGTGGGATGAACTTAGTGACACGACTGGTGGATGACTTAGTGACAAGACTGGTGGATGACTTAGTGACAAGACTGGTGGATGACTTAGTGACAAGACTGGTGGATGACTTAGTGACAAGACTGGTGGATGACTTAATGACAAGACTGGTGGATGACTTAATGACAAGACTGGTGGATGACTTAGTGACAAGACTGGGATGACTTAGTGACATGACTGGTGGGTGACTTAATGACAAGACTGGTGGATGACTTAGTGACAAGACTGGTGGATGACTTAGTGACAAGACTGGTGGATGACTTAATGACAAGACTGGTGGATGACTTAATGACAAGACTGGATGATGACTTAGTGACAAGACTGATGGATGACTTAGTGACAAGACTGGTGGGTGACTTAATGACAAGACTGGTGGATGACTTAGTGACTAGACTGGTGGACGACTTATTAACAAGACTGGTGGATGACTTAGTAACAAGACTGGCTGATGACTTAGTAACAAGACTGGTTGATGACTAAGAAACAAGACTGGTTGATGACTAAGAAACAAGATTGGTTGATGATTAAGAAACAAGACTGGTTGATGACTAAGAAACAAGACTGGTTGATGACTAAGAAACAAGATTGGTTGATGATTAAGAAACAAGACTGGTGGATGACTAAGAAACAAGACTGGTTGATGACTAAGAAACAAGACTGGTTGATGACTAAGAAACAAGACTGGTTGATGACTAAGAAACAAGACTGGTTGATGACTAAGAAACAAGACTGGTTGATGACTAAGAAACAAGACTGGTTGATGACTAAGAACAAGACTGGTTGATGACTAAGAAGCAAGACTGGTTGATGACTAAGAAACAAGACTGGTGGATGACTTAGTAACAAGACTGGCTGATGACTTAGCAACAAGACTGGTGGATGACTTAGTAACAAGACTGGTTGATGACTTTGTAACAAGACTGGTGGATGACTTAGTAACAAGACTGGTGGATAACTTAGTAACAAGACTGGTTGATGACTTAGTAACAAGACTGGTGGATGACTTAGTAACAAGACTGGTTGATGACTTAGTAACAAGACTGGTGGATGACTTAGTAACAAGACTGGTTGATGACTTAGTAATAAGAATGGTGGATGTCTTAGTAACAAGACTGGTGGATGACTTAGTAACAAGACTGGTTGATGACTAAGAAACAAGACTTGTGGATGACTAAGAAACAAGACTGGTTGATGACTAAGAAACAAGACTGGTTGATGACTAAGAAACAAGACTGGTTGATGACTAAGAAACAAGACTGGTTGATGACTAAGAAACAAGACTGGTTGATGACTAAGAAACAAGACTGGTGGATGACTAAGAAAAACAAGACTGGTGGATGACTAAGAAACAAGACTGGTGGATGACTAAGAAACAAGACTGGTGGATGACTAAGAAACAAGACTGGTGGATGACTAAGAAACAAGACTGGTTGATGACTAAGAAACAAGACTGGTTGATGACTAAGAAACAAGACTGGTGGATGACTAAGAAACAAGACTGGTTGATGTCTAAGAAACAAGACTGGTTGATGACTAAGAAACAAGACTGGTGGATGCTAAGAAACAAGACTGGTTGATGTCTAAGAAACAAGACTGGTTGATGACTAAGAAACAAGACTGGTGGATGACTAAGAAACAAGACTGGTTGATGACTAAGAAACAAGACTGGTGGATGACTAAGAAACAAGACTGGTGGATGACTAAGAAACAAGACTGGTTGATGACTAAGAAACAAGACTGGTGGATGACTAAGTAACAAGACTGGTGGATGACTAAGAAACAAGACTGGTGGATGACTAAGAACGAGTGTTGTGATAATCACATAAGTTATTAGTCTCTTACGTGATGTACTTATAAAATGCTGTGTAACCATTGTGGGTCATACAGATTTAAGTAATTATGTAACAGTCATATAATTATATAATGATTATAATATTTATTTATAGAATGGGAATTAGGAAAAATCTCCCTTTGATCATTCTTAACTAGAGAATTGAAATCTCTGTCTCTTTCTCTCTAGGGGAATTTAAAATTAAGTGGTTAATAGTTAGTAGATATTTTTTTTGGTAGGTTAGAATGTGGGTTTGTTGTCGAAATAAGAGATTATGAATATTGCCAGAAGAGACTTTGAAGACTATGTTTTTTCCGAATTAAATCCATGGAGGTACAGATGAATAGAAAAAATATTTCCTTTCTGAGAAATCTTTAAAAAGGGAGATGCTGAGTAAAATTAGTTCTGGTTTCCTGAGGCGAGGACGTGGTCCGAAGTGCATCTGTCCTTCAAACACTCGACAGGTCATACGTGGTACCTAGAATTTCAAACAGCTCCCAACTTGAACAATTATGTATGTGCAGTTTTGTAAGTGCTTTTGCTAGTGTATTTTTGGGGGTTTGAAACGGTCTAATCTGATTTAAATTATTCCATATGGGAAAAAATTCATTCGTTAACGGTACTCGAACAACCTTCTGGAACGAATTAATTAAGGCCGATGTTTGGGGTTATACTACATCAGAGATAGATTTTTGTCTTTTCAGGGTTTTTTGTCGTCAGGAATTCCATAGGAATACAACTTAACAACTTTTGTAGGTATCTAAGTCATCAGAAGACTTAGAGGGTCACACCGTGAACAGAAGTTAGTTTTAATTAAGAAAATCCTCAAAGGATAAGAGGGGCGGGGCAGATGGCAGACCAGAGGCCTAGCTTCTCCCTGCGAGCCCCGTGAGGGCGGGGACTGTGGCTAGGCCTGGGGACACTTGGTCCTAAAGATGAGGGGGTACTTGTACCTCCTCCCATGGGAGACTTAGGTCTCGAGACACTCCTCAGATAGGAAGCCAAGGCCAGGTCACAACTTTTGGAAAAGACCCGGACCGGGAGAGTACCGGCGAATAAATAAAAAAGAAAAGGAAAGGGACACATTAATTTATATTGATTTTTAAGTCACCTAACTACCTAGACTTGATCATAATTTTGTATAAACAATCTAGAAAGATATACTGGATGTTATTGAGTTTTTACCTGTTATACATACATACGTATGTATGTGTGTGTGTGTGTGTGTGTGTGTGTATATATATATATATATATATATATATATATATATATATATATATATATATATATATATATATATATATATATATATATATATATGTATATATATATATATATATGTCGTGCCGAATATGTAAAACTGGTCAATTAGCAAGAACTCATTTAAAATTAAGTCCTTTCTGAAATTTTCTTTTATACGTTTAAAGATACATTTTTTTTTCATTAATGTTAATGTAAAAAATTTTAATTTTGCACTAAAAGAATCTTAGAAAACTTACCTAACCTTATTATAACAAGAACAATTTATTTTAGCCTAACCCAACTAAATATATTTTAGATTTGCTTACTATAATTTAATACTAAATAAACAGTGAAATATATTTTTTTTCGTTAGGTTCATAATGATTTTGGCAAAATTATTGCATACACAAATTTTCGCTTGTCCTATATGGCAAGATGAGCGTTGCTATTTAAGCCAAGATCACAAGTTCTGCCTATTCGGCACGACATATATATATACATATATATATATATATATATATATATTATATATATATATATATATATATATATATATATATATATATATATATATATATTACTGTAACCACGAGAGAGTGGTAATGATCAATAACAACACTGCGAGTACCCAAGGAGTCGAACCCATGCTGCTTTGGCCCGCCTCATGGTGAGCGAAAACACATGACGCTCTAACCCACAGGACCATGCAATCCTACAAGAATGAAGCACCAAGCCAAGCTAGGTATTTTACCGTCATCAGAGGACATACGGTGGTGTGGGTGCCTCTGAGCCGTATGTCTAAATATTTTGGAGGAAATATATTACCTGTAATTACCTTGGAGATATGTCTTTGTCTAAAGTAAAAGAACCTTTGCAAAGAACCTTGTTTACCTCGAGAATATAATAAGATTTTTGCATGTGAAAATAATTGCCTAAAATAATATTTAATATTTTGTTTTGAAAGCAATTCTTAATCCTGTATGTCCTGGGAAAAATCTTTATAGATATTGCATAAACTTTGTTCACAATATTTTAGGCTACGCAGAATAAATATTTATTAGAGAGAGAGAGAGGGAGAGAGAGAGAGTGAAAGAGAAAGACAGAAGAGAAAGAGAAAATGGAGAAAAAGAGGGGAAAAGAAGAGAAAGAAAAAAGAGAGAGAAAGAGAAAAGAGAGTAAGATGAAAGAGAGAATGATAAGAGACAAAGATAAAAGAGAGAAAGAAAACAGAGAGAAGATTTTGATACCCAGGATAATCCAAAATTTGTTAGTTTCAGTATGGATAAAACATTACAATAATACTGATACATGGACATGATTAACTTTGTTTTCTCTACTTAATGAATATTTGCAGTATAACTTTTATAATGATAACTTATCTGCATATTTAATAACTCTAATGATCTAAATAATATTACAGAAATGTTATCTGTGTTTCTTTGTTTTATCTACGTTAGTTATGACTTAACATTTATATCTTTATGAATAAATCCTGTAATGAGGTTTTATGTATCACGATTTGTGTACCAAATCAGAAATATTGAGATTGTAATAAGAATTTACCTGTGTGGTCTTATATTATTTATCACTAATTATGACACCTAATGAGGGTCTGAAGACTATCTCTTATTTATTACTTAAGTATGTTGTAAACTTATATGAAACACAATAAAGGTCTTACGACAACGTCTTTTCCAGTTTTCCTTGCTTAACAAAGGTCTTTCTGATCTTAACAGATTAAAGAATCAAGATTATCTCTATTCACTGCGTATAAATGAATGAATCAAATTCGAGATTAAATAAGGAAAGAAACTTGGTTAGAATCGCTGCAGCCACAACTCCGCCAGGCCGAGCCACTAACGTTCCTCAGAGAGTCAAGTTCTCCAACACTCTGAAGCCCAACTTAGTGGGATCGGATCCTTTTATTCCTCGTATCAAGCATTTTCCTCAGAGAGTCAAGTTCTCCAACACTCTGAAGCCCAACTTAGTGGGATCGGATCCTTTTATTCCTCGTATCAAGCATTTTCCTCAGAGAGTAAGTTCTCCAACACTCTGAAGCCCAACTTAGTGGGATCGGAGCCTTTTATTCCTCGTATCAAGCATTTTCCTCAGAGAGTCAAGTTCTCCAACACTCTGAAGCCCAACTTAGTGGGATCGGATCCTTTTATTCCTCGTATCAAGTATTTTCCTCAGAGAGTAAGTTCTCCAACACTTTGAAGCCCAACTTAGTGGGATCGGAGCCTCTTATTCCTCGTATCAAGCATTTTCCTCAGAGAGTCAAGTTCTCCAACATTTTGAAGCCCAACTTAGTGGGATCGGATCCTTTTATTCCTCGTATCAAGCATTTTCCTCAGAGAGTCAAGTTCTCCAACATTTTGAAGCCCAACTTAGTGGGATCGGATCCTTTTATTCCTCGTATCAAGCATTTTCCTCAGAGAGTCAAGTTCTCCAACACTCTGAAGCCCAACTTAGTGGGATCGGAGCCTTTTATTCCTCGTATCAAGCATTTTCCTCAGAGAGTCAAGTTCTCCAACATTTTGAAGCCTAACTTAGTAGGATCGGATCCTTTAACTCCTCGTATCAAGCATTTTCCTCAGAGAGTCAAGTTCTCCAACACTCTGAAGCCCAACTTAGTGGGATCGGATCCTTTAATTCCTCGTATCAAGCATTTTCCTCAGAGAGTCAAGTTCTCCAACACTCTGAAGCCCAACTTAGTGGGATCGGAGCCTCTTATTCCTCGTATCAAGCATTTTCCTCAGAGAGTCAAGTTCTCCAACACTTTGAAGCCCAACTCAGTGGGATCGGAGCCTCTTATTCCTCGTATCAAGCATTTTCCTCAGAGAGTCAAGTTCTCCAACACTCTGAAGCCCAACTTAGTGGGATCGGATCCTTTAATTCCTCGTATCAAGCATTTTCCTCAGAGAGTCAAGTTCTCCAACACTCTGAAGCCCAACTTAGTGGGATCGGAGCCTCTTATTCTCGTATCAAGCATTTTCCTCAGAGAGTCAAGTTCTCCAACACTTTGAAGCCCAACTTAGTGGGATCGGAGCCTCTTATTCCTCGTATCAAGCATTTTCCTCAGAGAGTCAAGTTCTCCAACACTCTGAAGCCCAACTTAGTGGGATCGGAGCCTCTTATTCCTCGTATCAAGCATTTTCCTCCAGAGAGTCAAGTTCTCCAACACTCTGAAGCCCACTTAGTGGGATCGGATCCTTAATTCCTCGTATCAAGCATTTTCCTCAGAGAGTCAAGTTCTCCAACACTCTGAAGCCCAACTTAGTGGGATCGGAGCCTCTTATTCCTCGTATCAAGCATTTTCCTCAGAGAGTCAAGTTCTCCAACACTCTGAAGCCCAACTTAGTGGGATCGGAGCCTCTTATTCTCGTATCAAGCATTTTCCTCAGAGAGTCAAGTTCTCCAACACTCTGAAGCCCAACTTAGTGGGATCGGAGCCTCTTATTCCTCGTATCAAGCATTTTCCTCAGAGAGTCAAGTTCTCCAACACTCTGAAGCCCAACTTAGTGGGATCGGAGCCTCTTATTCCTCGTATCAAGCATTTTCTTAACTTACCGCTTTTCTATGGAGGTCTTAAGAATATCTCTTCTTTTCAGAGGAATTTGTTGACAACATAAATATGAAAATATAAGAAATAAAATTGATATTATATGTAAAAACTACATAATATCACGTTTTAAGTCTGCAATTCTAATCACTTTTGAAATTAGTCTTAAAAATATAAATGAAAAAAATAAAAAGAGCAGTAAAGGGAAATAAGAAATAAAAGGGACATGAAGTGAAGAATATAGGTTAGAGCAGCAGCAGCAGCAGCAGCAGCAGCAGTAGCAGCAGCAGCAGCAGCAGAAGCAGCAGCAGCAGCAGCAGCAGCAGAAGCAGCAGCAGCAGCAGCACCAGCAGCAGCACCAGCACCAGCACCAGCAGCAGCAGCAGCAGCAGCAGCAGCAGCAGCAGCAGCAACAGTGAATGAGACTTCGCAACTTATACCACTAAAGCAACACCAAAATTTTACCGACCTAAGCTCATTCCCCAGAGAATGATTCGGGAGCAGCGGGAAGCCTGTTACTCATAGTGGGAACGGAGATCCCTAAAAAAAAGTATTAAACATAGCGGGATTCAGCACGCTGCCTTAACCCAATACTTGCATGTGTTTTTCTTCTTCTTCTTTGTGTGTGTGTGTGTGTGTGTGTGTGTGTGCTTATTCTTACGTATTTGTGGTTGCAGGGGGTCGAGTCATTACTCCTGGCTCCTCTTCTTCGCTAATCGCCACTAGATACACACTCCCTGCTCTATAAGCTTCATCGTACCTCCTAAAGCTATGTCTGGACCCTGCCTCCACTACATCAGTCTCCAGACTTTTCCACCTCTTGACAACTTAGTGACTAAAGAAGTAATTCCTAACATCCCTGTGACTCATCTGAGTTTTCAGCTTCCAGCTGTGACCCTTTGTTGTTGTGTCTCATCACTGAAACAGTCTGTCCGTATGCACCTTGTCAATTCCTCTTAGTATTTTATATGTCATTGACATGTCCCCCTTCTCTCCTGTCCTCCAGTGTTGTCAGGTTGAGTTCCCTTAAATTTTCCTCTTAGGACATACCGCTTAGCTCCGGGACTAGTCTTGTTACAAATCTTTGCACTTTGTCTAATTTCTCGACATGTTAGACAAGGTGTGGGTTCCATACTGGTGCTGCATGCTCCAGTATGAGCCTGACGTACACATTGCACAGTGTCGTGAATGACTCCTTACTTAGACGTCAAAACGCTATTCTAAGGTTTGCCAGGCGCCCATATGCTGCAGTAGTTCTTTGGTTGATGTGTGTCCAGTATGATGTGCTCGGTATATTACTCACCCCAAAATCCTTTTCCCAGAGTGAGGTTTGCAGCCTTTGACCGCCGAGTCTGTACACCGTCTGCGATTTTCTTTGTCCTTCCACACGTTTGATAACTTTGAATATGATGGCGCTAAATCCCAGGAACCATTTGTCGGACTAATCTTGCAGCCTATACAGATCCCGTTGTAGTATTTTCTGATCCTCGTCCGCCATACTCCCATTAGTTTTACGTTTCCTACGAACTCAGACACCTCTGACTCTGTTCGTTCTGTCATCTCATTAACATATGCAAGAAACAGCACCGGTTCCAGGACTGACACTTGTAAAACTCCACTCGACTCATACCCGTTCCGACACCTCGTCATTTACCATCACTTGTTTCATTCGTGTCAGGTATTCCCTGTTCTATTTCAATGATTTTCCAGCTTTTCCTGCCTGCTTATCTACCTCTTGTATTAGTCTCTCGTGCGATACTGTCTCGAAATCCTTCTGAAAATCTACGTAAATGCAATTATCCATCCCTTTCTTTCCTGTCTTACTTCTGTTACCTTGTTGTAGAACTAAAGTAGAATAGTGATGCAGGATTTTCTATTCCTGAAACTGTGCTGGTTATCATGTTGCAGCCAATTTCTTAATAAGTGTTTCATCATTCTTCTGCTAATCTTCGTCCTGACTTTGCATACTATACATATTAGTGACACTGGTCTGTAGTTTAATACTGCCTGTTGGTCTCCTTATAATTTGAGACAACATTTGCTGTTTTTCACACCTCTGACAGTTGCCCTGTTTCGATAGATTTCTTGAAGATTGTTGTTAGTGGCACACATAGGGCCTCTGCTTCCTCTCTCAGGAGCCATGGAAAGATATTATCTGGGCCCACTCTCTTCGAAGTATTTAAATGACAAAGCAGTTTCTTCACCCCCTTCCTCGGTTGTTTGCAGTGTGTCCTGCACCTGTTGATGAACTCTACCTCCTTGGCTTGCTGGAAGCCTTTCTGACTCCTCGTAGAATACCTCCTTAAATCTTTTGCTGAGCTCCTCACGTCCTTCCTGGTCGCTCCCTGTGAGCTCCCCTCCCCAGCCTAACTACCTGGTCCTTGACTGTTGTTTTCCTCCTGATGAGGCTGTATAACAACTTTTGGTCTGATCTGGCTTTCGATGCTATGTCATTCCCATACTACATCTAGATCTCCCTCCTTATTCGTGCATAATCCCTTCTGGCTCTTCGTCTGAACTCCTTGTTTTCCTGAATCTATTCCCTTCTATATTTTTTCCATAGTCTAGGGCATTGGGCTTTGGCTGGATGTGCAGATGATCCATTCCGATTCTGTCCCTCAGTCTGGTGCCTGTAATAAAGCTGAATGCCTTGTTCTGGTCTCTTTAGAGCAGTAACGTGTTTATTTTTTGTTTGTTTTTAGCGACACAGACACGCCAAGAAATTCAAACATAGGTCTTATCATCATCTTATATAGGTGTTTCTTGATATAAGAAGGGGGCCTTAATTAAAACTATATAGGTGACTGAGGCAGACTTTTGTTAAGTTTACCTTTTTGGTGATGTGTGATGTAGAGTGGTAATATGTCGATCTCGTTGCCCAGGATCTTATTCGGGTTTTCGATGGTGATAGGTGTACCTCTGATGGGGTTACCTCCGATTATTCAATTGTTGTAACATAACATCCGATGGTGTTGATGAGGACCTTGTCAGAATTGGCCATCATTCTCCATTTCTTCCCCCAGTTGGCTGTTCTTAGCGATTCCGTATTAATTTTATTTATCACCCTTTCATGCCGTTTTTGCAGATGCAGGTGTGGATGATACTACGTGGATGTCATCGTCAGCAAATTTGGCAATGATGGTGTAGTTGTAATATATTAAGAAATATGATCCCTGTGACACTCCAGGTGTTGGTGTGAATGACTCTGCGATCTTGCAGTTAAAGGCGGAGATGATGCCTGTACGTGTTAGTCTTCTGATTATTATGCATAACACAAAACACACATACTCTCTTATTAATATACTCCAAATGGTTGAACCACTCACATTTATTACCCCCCTCTCCCCCACCTGCTCCTCATTCACATTACATCCTTACCCAACGTTTTTCCTCTGGCAACTTCCCAAACCTCTAATTAAAGAATTGAAATTGCCTTTGGTCTTTATACACCTCCAGGTAAACCATGGGCTCTCTCTGGTCTTCCCAGTCTTTCTGTTTCCCCGCGGTACGAAATTCTCTGCCTCCCTGCACTTTGTGGTCATGTGTTCCATCATTCCATTTGCAGTTTTTCCCTCTAGTTATCTTCCCACTGTACCTCTCACAGGAATTGCTACATGTTTGTGTACTCCCCGTTTTAAAGTTTGATTTCTACACTCCTTGCTATTCTGTTTAACTCTCCCTTGTGAATACTGTAACGCATTTCAAACTCAGACCCACGTGATCATTAGTGCCGAGGGGCCTCTCGTATATAATATCCATGATTTATATACGAGGTCCAGCCTTGCTGGTTAATCATCTCCTCTCTCTCTGGGTGTGTAATTAACATGATTGGTACTTAACGTTTTCCAGCATCTTAGCCGCCCACGCCAACATTTCTGGTTGAAATCCCCCATAACAAATAACTTTACCCTTCCTATGTGGGTTCTTCTGACTTCCTCAGCTAGTGTGTCCAGCGTTGCCATGATACTCTCATCTCTTGTCTTGGTCTCTTACTGTTCAGTGGCGGGTTGTAAATCACTGCTATGTTCACCTTGGGACCCCGGTCTGAAGTGTTCCTACTTTGTAGTCATCTGCTTTTCCTCTATCCATTTCTCCCATCTCAAAACTCCACTGGTTTCTGATGAGCAGTGTGTGTGTGTGTGTGTGTGTGTGTGTGTGTGTGTGTGTGTGTGTGTGTGTGTGTGTGTGTGTGTGTGTGTGTGTGTGGGTATAGGCGTGTGTATATTGGTGTTTGTGTATGCTCGGGAGTGTGTGCATGCGTGTTTTTTGCGTATATGAGTGAGTGAATGTGTGATAGTGCGTGTAAGTAAGTGCTTGGGTATGTGTGTGTGTGTGTGTGAGAGAGAGAGAGAGAGTGAGAGAGAGAGAGAGAGGTGATGGGGATGGTAGGATGTATCATAGTGTGTCCACAATTATTACTTATTAATTATTACTTAATTACAAGGTTGGTCAGGAAAAAAAACTGATTCAGTGACATTGGGCTCCCTACAACACACCAGTGAGAGTAAGCCAACTCCTTCAAAAGAACGTAAGAAAGAAGGATCACTGATGCAGACCTAATGGCCCAAGCTGGTCAGGTTCAACTTAGACCTACCCACACTCACTCTTATATTTGTCTAACCTATTTTATAACTATATAATGGTTTAGCTTCAATGACATTACTCAGGAGTTTGTTCCACTCATCCACATCTCTATTACCAAACCAGTCTTTTCCTATATCCTTTCTAAACCAAAATTTATCCATTTTTAAACCAATTCCTGCGCATCCTGTCTTGGTAAGATATTTTTATGATGTTATTTACATCCCCTTTATTTATTCTTGTTTTCCATTTATACACCTCATTCATATCCACCGAAATGCTAAGCCTTTCAAGAGATTGCAAATTCATAGTCTCCGTTTATCATAGCAGGGAAGGTTTCTAATATATGGGATCAGTTTTGTCATCCTTCTCTGTACATTTTCCAGCGCGTTTATATCCATTCTGTAATACGGTGACCAGAACTGTGTAGCATAATCTAAATGATGCCTAACCATCTATATATAAAGCTGAAGAATAACTTGAGGATTCCTGTTCTTCATATTTCTTGATATGAAGCCAGGAATGCCATTCGCTTTATTGCAAACATTTATCCACTATTGGTCTTAGATTACTTCTAACCAAATCTCTTATAACGCTTTCATAGTCAGTGATTATGATATACATTATCTAGTTTATAAATGACAAGGATATTTTCCTTTCAAACGCTTAGATCTTTTCATTTTTTTATATTAAACTGCATGTGCCACTTCCCTGACCACTCCTTTAATCTATTTAGATCTTCCTATAGCACTCTAGTGTCCTCATCAGAGTTAATTCGACTGCCTATTTTGGTGTCTTCGGCAAATATGCTTATTACTTCATCTATTTCGTTTGTGTAAATTGTGTTCAACAAAGAGCTCTACACTGGCCCCTGTGGAACAGTGATTTTGATGCGTCACCACTATGATTTCTCCCCATTTATGGAAACTCTATGTTGTTTATCTGTCAACCACGCCTCTGTTCGGGGAAAAAAAATTCCCCTATTCCGTGTGCCTCTACTTTCCTCAACAACCTCCGATGTGGAACTCTATTAAAACCTTTTCTAAAGTCCATATACACAGTATCATATTCAGTACCATGCTCTACCTCCTCAAATACCTAAGTGAAAAAATGAAATTCGTATTGCAAGAACGCCCCTTTGTAAAACTGCTGAGATTTAAATCAATTTGTCCTTCAAGGTCGGTTCGAATAGCCTTGGCAATTACTGATTCCATCAATTTTCTCACAATATAAGTTGGGCTTTTTGTTCTATAATTCGAAGCTAGGGACCTGTTTCCTACTTTGACGTTAGGTATCACATTTGATATTTTCCACTTATATGGCACCGTGCCAGTTTGTAGCGATATGTTGAAAATACGAGCGAATGGTTTTCGTTTCTTTCTAACCCTTGCGAACAGTTCATCAGGGTCTAGAGATTTATTAGGTTATAATTACTCTGTCATGAATGATCCTGTATAACTTATTTTTGACCTGATCTATATAATCTGTTATTTCTGGTAGTTCACTAGTATCTTCCTGCCTAAAAACTGAGAGGAAATGAGTGTTAAAGGTTCTAAACATTACTTTTTCGCTGTCAGTGAACTGACCCGAGTACCTCTACAGTGGGACTATCTTGCAACTAATGTTATTTCTATATATATGAAAGAAACCATATGGGTTATTTCACGAATCTCTTGTGACATTAACCTTATAATCTCTTTTTTTCTTATTCCTTTTCTTATATCTATATTTAATTGAAATATATTGACTTCTTAACCGGCTTTCTTTCCCTTTGATTTCCATTTGATTCCATTGTTTATCTCTTTAGGATAATTTTTGTTTGATCTAATTTCTCTTTTTGGAGCACAAGTAGTCTGGACAGCTAGAATTATACCTTGAAAAATGTCATGTCGGCATCCATCACTACCTACTTGACCCATAGTCAGATCACACCAGTCCAACCCACCCAAGCGGAAATCTGGGGCATTGACTTGATTGTAATTATTAAGGTAATTCCATGATACATTGTGTAGTGTATGAGGTGTGAAAGACAGCTAATGTAATTCCTATTATTTAAAGCAGGAGTAAGTCGTTACTGTGAAACCACCGCCCAATAAGCCTGACCTCAATTGTAGGTAAATTATTAGTCAATTATAGTTGATATTATAAGAAGCCATCTTAATAAGGATAATTTGGTTAATGATACTCAGCATGAACACACGAGTGGCCGTTCCTGCCTAATTAATTTACTAACTTTCCTCAGTAAAGCATTTGAGGGTGATGATCATGATGAAGAATTCGATATTATTTATTTGGCTGTTAGTAAAGCTTTTGATAGAGAACCACACCAAAGACCGTTAAAGAAAGTGGCAGTTCATGGTATTGGGGAAAACGCCCTGACATGCATCGAGAGGTGGCATACCAACAGGAAGCAGAGTGTGCATAAATGGGGGTAAAATCGGAGTGGGGATCACTAACAAGTGGCGTTCTACAGAGATCAGTTTTAGGCCCATGTTTGTTCATAACAAACATTAATGACCTTGACGAGCGAATAATAAGTGATATGAGCAAATCTGCCGATAAAACGAAAATACACAGGATAATTAATGGGAAGATTTCACTGAATTTCAGAAGAATTTAGACAAGCTCATGACGTAGTCAGAAAAGTGGCACATGCATTTCAGTGTAAATTTATGCAAAGTCCCGAAGCTCGAGAAAATACATAACCCTAGCGCTAATAAACTAAAAAATGTAGAACTTGGCCATACAGAATGCGAAAATGTAGAACTTGGCCAAACAGAATGCGAAAATGTAGAACTTGGCCATACAGAATGCGAAAATGTAGAACTTGGCCATACAGAATGCGAAAATGTAGAACTTGGCCATACAGAATGCGAAAAAGGACTTGAGAGATATGATAAATAGCAACCTGGAACCAAGACAGCAATACCTAAGCGTAAGTATTAAGGCAAACAGCTTACTTGTATTTAAATCAAGAAACATTGGCAACATGAGCCCAGAAGTTATACTACAGCTCTACACATCATCAGTAAGACCTCACTTCTAGTCTCCATACTTCAGAATGGATTTAAATTTGTTGGAAAACATTCAGAGAAGAATGACAGAATTAATCCATTGCATAAGAAATCTTTCATAAAAAGAGAGATTGAAATCCCTTAACCTATAATCACTTGTAAGAATTAGAATGAAGGTAGACATGATTGAATTGTATAACTGTAAGATGGACATAAATAAAGGAGATATAAATAAAGTTATGAAGACATCCCTTCAAATAGGAAAGTACTGGTTTGGAAATATAATCTATGAGTGGAATAGTCTACCTAGTCTAGCCATTGAAGTTAAAAAGCTTGGGTAGCTTCAAATATTGGTTATATAAATACATAAGTGAGAGAGATTGGATTTGAGGGGGACTTGCACTTGAGGTAATGGGGTTATCGAAACTTATTCCTTGGGAAACACTGATAATGGGTTAGGCGAAAATTTTTGTTGATTTATGTTTGACAGGAACGTGCCTAGTGTGGGACAGTAGGCCTGCTGCAGTGCTCTTCCTTTCTTGTGTTCTTAAGAAAAAGAGGTAGCCACCTACAGCCATCTTATCCTCCATTAATACATTTCCTGGAAAACGCTCACTAGTGCGTAAACATCAGGCTCACCAGCGGCAGAATCTACAAAGAAATCAGCTGCTGAATCAGCATCAAAATACAAGAAATGCAGGAAACAGGAGTTCACCCTCCCAGGCACCTAGATAGTGCTCTCGCTGTCACAGGAGGAGGCACACTAGTAACACAATTACTGCCACAAAATGGGACACCGATAAGACTATTCTCGTAAAAAAGGAACATGTCAGAAAAGGTCACCAGTTCTTTAAAGATTTATTCATGGAACAAAACAGCAGGATCACAGAACTTATGAACATACACGTCACCAACCCAGCTACTCGTATGTAAGTTAGGAAGAAAGTTTTGTGCCTTATAGAAGACCACAGAGATACGACCCAGCGACTACCCCAGTGTCATGGGTCGCATCCATCAACTCAAGCTGAACACAGTCATGAGGCTTCATTACCATTGTTGGCGAGCTCACGCACTGTTTCGTGAATATTCAACGCCCCGACATGATCACAGTTATTGAGACTTTTTTGACGACAGGACTCCCGAATATTTTGCAAGAATTGTTTGCTACACCTCTTGGATGAGAAGAGATAGGAAGGAATGAGAAGGCGGCGTTGCTGTGTGCATTTCTAGAGCTGTACATGCCCAGCTCATTGATCTTGCCCTCCCTAACCTCCTGGAAATGATGTTCTTTATGATATGCATAAACACTAATTCCTCTACTAGCATGTTCAATGTGAAGACCTCAGTGGCAACAAGCAGATCCCACCAACTTCCTGATGGAAAATGTGGACTCTCTTCTGCTTCATCATAAATGTCAACATATAATAATTGTGGGTGACCTCAACCAACATCATATACACAGGGATTCCGATGAACTTCTTGCAGTGTCTGACATGAGAAACATTGTTGCCTTCCTTACTCACATCTCAGGTACCTCTCTCGGTTATGTAGTAAGTGATCTATCTGAAGGCATACTCGCTTGCCTCCCCTGATCATAAGGTTTTCTTTATGACACTGAAGATTCCAAGAGAAAGAGGTGAAGAATGTGAACGTAAAACTTGGCTGTGGGAAAGAGGAGACAGTCCGGCCTTTTTCACTGAGCTCACCGCCTCCGATTCGATAACTCTTCTCCAAGGTCAAGTTGATAACCAGGTGAGTGCTTTCACTGTACACATCCTTAATATCCAAATGGAACACATCCCTAACAAGCAGTGTGTGACAAAGCCTTTGGATCAGCTTCGGCTCTACTTTTGATGTCGAGAGGTTGCTACTGCTAAGTAGTACCCTATTGGCAAATGAGAAGCTGATGGAAGAGAAAACTAGCGCTAGGAAGAGCGGGCTCCAAAACATAGTAGTCGAAAGTAAAGAACTAAGAAGGTAATGATATTATTCCGCCTCTAAATCGGCAGTATTCGACCGTCTGCACTAGTAATCAGGAGAAAACTGACCACTTTGTCGAACACTTTCCTGCAAGAGTGCAAGTTCCTGATCAGGTGAGAGAGCTTCCTTTGCTTGCCTCAAGCACTGTGTCAAAGTTGTCAAAAGTGACAATAAGGCAGGATGAAGTGTATTCCCTCCTTACAATCGCTGGACAAAGAAAAGGCTGTGGGACCAGATAAGGTGAGCTCAAGATTGCTAAGTTTTGCAGACCAGCTAGTGTCACCTGTCTAGCATCTATCAGCATTGCCTAGCACAGTGTAAGTGTAAGCTGAAATCAGCATCTACAGACCAGTGTCACTCCTGTCAATCAATAGGAAGATTCTGGAAACAATAATCTCACGGCAAATGACAAGAGTTTCTGAACTACTACTCGCTTCTTTGTGACCTTCATTATGGGTTCAGAAAAGGTTACTACTGATGATCTACTGTTACACGTATCCAGTATGTGGTAACAGTCACTGGATGATTCCAAGGTCAGCTGTGTGGCAGCACTGGACTTGGGTGGTGGTTTCGACCAAGTATGGTATCAGAGACTCTTGACAAAACTGCAAGCCCTAGGAGTCGGCGCCTCTGCACTATACCTCCTTAGTGATGACCTTCCACATAGAACTCTAAGAGAAGTTCTTAACGGGACAGTCAACAAGCCACTATACTGGTGCAGCTGTTCCACAGGAAAGTGTGCTTGGGCCATTGTTATGAAAGTCAACTTCAGTGATCTTCTCCATCCTATCCCAGAATCCCATGCATATGTAGATGACTACACACTGACATTTACTTATACAAGAGAGGAAATGCTAGTTGCTATACTCTAAATCATTCACCAGCTTACAGCTACATCATTCTCAGTAAAACAATGGCAGGTTACATTTGCTCCAGAGAAAATACAAATGAAGATGATCTCTAGGTACAATGATGGAAGTGCTGGAGGAGTGGTAAGGATGAATGGGAAAGTGTTGGTTCCCGGGGATGAAGTTGATATCCATGGGAAGAAATCTGACTCCAAACTGACTATGTTTAACCACGCTGTAAATTTTGCAAACAAAGCAGCTATGGAGCTTTCAGAACTTAGACGTATTTCGAATGTGCTCAACAGTAGAGGTTCAAGAATCTGTGCGAGGCACAATTACACTCACACCTTGAGTATACTCCACTATCTTGGATTGTATGCTTCCCATGTAATCTGCTACTTGACAGAATAGAAAACAGATCAAGACGACTTATCTCTCGCCTGGACCCAACCTGGACAGATTTGTCATCCCAGCAGAACCTTCAGCACCTTACAAGGCCAATATTGTCAATGTACTGCACTTGGTTCAACCATGAGAACAGCAAGAAGTGAGCGTTTACACAAAAAGACGTGCAGTAAATAGCAACAATCTGGCTGTACAGTTCGCCAGAGCATCACTTCATCTGAGATCAATTTTTATTAGGATTACTCCTGGCTGAAACATGTTACGCTTGCTCTTCTACCTTCCTCATCCAGGTCCTTCTTTAAATTGAGTGATGAGCTTGCTTTCCTACCTTCCTCATCCAGGTCTTTCTTTAAATTGAGTGTTAAGCTTGCTCTTCTACCTTCCTCATTCAGGTCTTTCTTAAGTATAACGACATCAACGAAATAAAATCAGGTGACCAAATGAAATCGCTGGCCCACAGATTGCTCGAACCTCACATTGTTGAATATTTGTATGTGGCATAAGAATAAAAAGGCTTTCAAACGAGCTGTTGTTGGTGAAACATGTTAGCTTGTAAATAAAGTTAGGAACCCTTAACTAAACCTTTCAAAACCTTGAATAAAAAGAGGCAGAGAGAGAGAAATAGAAAAAATGTGTTTGTGTGTGTGGTTGTACTCACCTATTTGTGGTTGGAGGGGTTGACTAATAGCTCCTGGCCCTGCCTCTTCACTGATTGCTACTGGGTCCTCTCTCTCCCTTTTCCATGAGCATTATCGAACATCGTCTAAAAACTATGTATGGTTCCTGCCTTCACTAAGTCACTTTCTAAGCTATTCCATTTCCTGACAACTCTGTGACTGAAGAAATACTTCCTAACGTCCCTTTGACTCATAGGTGTCTTCAACTTCCAATTGTGACCTCGTTTCTCTGTCCCATCTTTGGAACATCCTGTTTTTGTCCACGTTGTCAATTCTTCGCAGTATTTTATATGTCGTTATCATGTCTGCTGTTACAAAAAACGCGATTTCTAATAATGGTAGAGATCTCCAGTGAATACTAGAAAGGACTGTCCTTCTAGCATCCAGCCTGTTACTGGGTTTTTGTAACAAGTAGTCAGTATCCTGGTCCAATTATCATTAGAATTCAGTAAGATTCAATAGTGCTTCAGGATTACAACTGGTATGCTACTAACTAAAGAAATTAAAATTTAATAAGTTTATTAACATTTAAGTTGTCTAGGCGCATATTATCAAAGTAAATTATAGTAATCAATTGAATATAATATAGGATACAAGTTCCTACACTTCTCTCGTGTACAGTAGTATTGTGCTGAAGGCACATATCACATTTTTATGGCTTTTAAGTACCGTCTGGTACATTGTTAGCATACAATAACATAATACAAATACATACAAGTAAGTTTGTGTGTATGTGTGTAAGTGCTCTAAGTAGTTCGCTATGTCTCAAGACTCGACTAGACTCAACCAGTGACTGACTAAAAGTCCTCACATAAACTAACTTCTTGACCAACCTGGCAATCAGAACAGCTTGCTTGAACAATAAAACGACTGATAAGCCAAACAGCAATATAACAAGCAACAGGGAGACAGAATCAGGAACAGTAAGTAGGGACATCCCCATCTGCAGATCCTCCACAAAAGTCACAAAACTCCCATGCTACTGAATCTAAGTTCAGCATAAGAAAATCCCCGACTGTGACAGTACACAGATACCAATACAAATTAGGTCAGAAGCTACAGCTCAGGACCTGAGTTTCTCAGAGTGTCTATGCGACACACAACCTCAGTACAACGTCGAAAATCACTAAGTCTAGGCTATGTTCTGTGAACAGAGCTACACTGAAGCAACAACAAGAAAGCGACAGAGATGATCTTCCAACAAGGGCCCACAAGGGAGAGCTGGTGTGGGACGTCTTGTTAGGAGAACGTCAAAACGACAATAGGCCGAGCAGGTCAGGCAGACTACTCCTGGCGAGGTGTGATCACCCCCCCCCCTGATCACATGACTCTGTGCTGCTGCTGCCCAGCAACACAGAGAAGCTGGAAGCATAATGAGCACAGCGATTGTTAGACAATGTTGTCAGTTACTTAACACTCTAACTATGAGCACTGAATAATATATAAATGTTACATCCTACCTAATAATATAACTAAGTCAAATAATAATATAAAGCAATATATTTACGATTTAGCTAATATCGCAAATATAAGCAATATAAAATTATATGAACAGGTATTATACATTATATACATTGTGACCCATTCAGGGGTAGCAATATCTGCCCTGACACTCCTGTCCTCCAGTGTCGTCAGGCCGATTTCCTTTAACCTTTCTTTGTAGGGCAATCCCCTTAGCTCTGGGACTAGTCTCGTTGTAAACCTTTACGCTTTCTCTAATTTCTTGACGTGCTTGACCAGGTGTGGATTTCAAACTGGTGCTTCATATTCTAATATGGGCCTGACATATATGGTATACAGAGTCTTGAACGATTCCTTACTGAGGTATCGGAATGCTATTCTTACGATTGACAAACGCCCATATGCTGCAGCAGTTATCTGATTGATGTGTGCCTCAGGAGATGTGCTCGGTATTATACACACCCCAGATCTTTTTCCTTGAGTGAAGTTTGCAATCTTTGATCACCTAGAGTATACTCTGTCTGCGGTCTTCTTTGCCCTTCCCTTATCTTCATGACTTTACATTTGGCGGGATTAAATTCAAGGAGCCAGCTGCTGGACCAGGCTTGTAGCCTGTCCAGGTCTCTTTGTAGTCCTGCCTGATCCTCGACCAGTTTTATTCTCCTCATTAATTTCCCATCATCTTCAAACAAGGACACTTCTGAGCCTATCCCTTCCGTTATGTCATTTACATATTCCAAAAAAAGCACAGGTCCTAGGATTAACCACTGTGGAACCCCACTCGTCACACGCGCCCACTCTGACACCTCGTCATGTACCATGATTTGTTGTTGCCTCCCTGTCAGATATTCTCTGATCCACTGCATTGCCTTTCCTGTTATGCGTGCCTGATCCTCTAGCTTTTGCATTAACGTCTTGTGAGGAACTGTGTCGAAGGCCTTCTTGACTCCAAGAAAATGCAGTCTATCCACCCCTCACTCTCGTGTCTTCTGTTACCTTGTCATAAATCTCCAGTAGGTTTGTGACACAGGATTTTCAATCCCTGAAACCATGTTGGTTGCCGTTTATAAGCTTGTGTCTTTCTAGGTGCTCCACCACTCTCCTCCTGATGATGTCCATTATTTTCCATACTATACATGTCAATGACACAGGTCTGTAATTTAATGCCTAGTGTCTGTCTCCTTTCTTAATAATTGGGACTACATTTGCCATCTTCCATACCTCAGGTAGTTGCCCAGTTTCAATGGATTTGTTGAAGATATTTGTTAGTGGCATACACAGCATCTCTGTTCCCTCTCTAAGGACCCACGGAGAGATGTCTCGTCCCACCACCTTTGATGTATCAAGTTCACATTGCAGCTTCTTCACCTTATCCTCAGTTGTGTGTATTTCACCCAGCACTTGTTGATGTACCTCACTATTCCGAATTCCTGGAGTCCTTCCTGTCTCCACTGTAAATATTTCTTTAAATCTCATGTTCAGCTCCTCACACACCTCTTGGTCATTTCTTGTGAACTCCCCACCATCCTTCCTCAGCCTGATTATCCGGTGCTTGACTGTTATTTTCCTACTGATGAGGCTGTTCAACAGCTTCTGGTTAGACTTGGCTTTCAATGCTATGTCGTACTTATATTACCGCTGGGCCTCTCCTCTTTTCTGTGCACATTCGTATCTGGCTCTTCGACTAATCTCTTTACTTTTCTAGGTCCTTCGTTTTCTATACTTTTTCCATTCTTTAGCACATTTAGTTTTGGCCTGTATACACATTTGGGTGAACCAAGGGCTCGTTTTGATCTTCCCGTTAATTCTGTTTCCCTTGGGAACAAGCCTCTCCTCTGCCTTTTTGCATTTTGTTGTCACGTATTCCATTATTTCCTTCAATGGTTTTCCAACCAGTTCTCTTCCCCACTGAACCTCGTACAGGAATTTTCTCATGCCTCTGTAGTCCCCATTTTTGTAGTTTGAATTCTCTCGTCCTACTCTTCCTGCTTCTCTCTCCACTTGTAAATCTATTATGTATTAGAAGCTCATGACCATGCAATCACTAGCTCCAAGGGACCTTTCACATGTGTTGTACTCAAAGTCTGTACTTGTCATGGTGAATATGAAGTCAGTTCTTGATGGACACACACACACACACACACACACACACACACACACACACACACACACATACACACACCCCGGCGATAGAGTGTAGTGGGTCACAAGGCTCCGAGAACCTTAGTGTTTTTAGGGCGTTCACTAGCTGCTAGCAGCAACCAGTGGTAGTGAACAACCCTACAGGTGATAACCAAAGTTATTAGTTAAAAAAAGGCGAGAAGCAGCCTGAAATTATACAGCAAAACTTCGTAGTGCCAATTCGTTTGGGGCCTAGTAGGCACCTGTTGCCACACAGTTACAAATATACAAAGATCAAAGCGAGTGTGAAAGAAGGTGTTCAAGAATTACAAGAGGTTGGTTAACAAGTGAAATGTGGGGCAACATACAGTGACAGTGAAAAAGTTAATAAGGAAAAAAAGTAAAAATATATAACTAGGGAAGGTGGCAGGAGTAGGCCTTCTTGAAGTGGTGACGTCATAACAGGTTGTGTGCCATTATAAATAAAAAGTGTAGCTTCTGAATGTGAAGTGTATTCTACCAAAAGTGAAAAGTGAAAACACATGAAGAGCGAGTGATGTACGAGCATAAATGCATATAACTATCACGGGTGAAGGATTTCCAAAAACGTCTTAGAAGGCCTATGTGTACGACAACAAGATCAGCAACCGGCAACCTGTCCACCGCCGCTGCCAGTGCAAGTTTCTCTCACGTTGTTGTCAGATTTCTGGTCTCTGCACACTCACTGGTCACTCTGGTCACTCACCCCTGCAAGCTATTACCAGTATTAAAGTAGAAACAACATAGATAAGGTGGAGATAGGATTGATGAGTGCGTGAGAAGAGGGAGGTGGGTAGCTAGCGAGGGTTAACCATCAAACACACATGCGCACACTCACACTAGCACAAGTGCTAGACACTTGTAGAAGCTGAGAGAGGCTAAGTTTTAGAATTACTAGTTTTATTATTGATATTTTATTAGTAGTATGGACACATAGAAGTGAGGTGCATTATTTCTGGGAATACACACACACACCAATAGACGATAACAGTACACATACACAAGGGCTTGTAAGCATACACGACTGACTGTGCATACACGCACATACACTGCCGTGTAAACGGTCACTTTATAAACATACACCCCAACCAACCGACCCACTAGACATCCTGTCCCACTCTCCACCTCTCCATGACACGAACACACACACACACACACACACATATGCACACATATAAACACATCCCACAGACACATAACACCACCAAAAGAGTGAGCACTAGGAAGTACAATAGACACACACACACACCCCACACACACACAACACACACACTCACTCTCTCTCCTCTCTCCCCCTCTCTCTCCTTTTCTCTCTCTCTCTCTCTCTCTCTCTCCCCTCCTCATCCTCACCTTCCATCCACCTTCCCTCTCCCCAGTCTTCTTTATCCCCCCTCTTTTTCCCCCTTTCTCCTTCCTCCCTATACCTTCTTGCAACCCCTAAAAACTCTCCTTGATGCTGAACCCCCTCCCACCCCATATCCCACTCCAACTGCCCTACTTCCTCCCCCTTAACCTCCTACAACACCCTCCTCACACAAACACTAACCTACAACACCATCCTCACATAAACACTAACCTCTCCCACACTAACTTTCTCCTCTCTCCCCATACCCTCTTGTAACCCCTAAAACTCTCCTTGATGCTGCAACATATCCTTGTCCCCCCTGCCCTACCTCCCTCCTCCTCCACCTCCCAACAACACCCATCCTCACACAAATACACACTCTGAAAATAAATAAGCTTCCTTCTGTGGTACAATGGGCAATGAAGAACAAAGTAGTGAGCCAAGGGTCTGGCAGACGAAACTAGGATGGACGATTGGGAGGCAGAGCTCAAAAAAAAGGGAGGAAAACTGGTGAAGGAAGCTAGAAGAGCTTAGAATGAGGATGGAGGAAAGGATAGCCACAGAGAGCAGAAACTGGGAGCAACATGCTGTAGTAGCAGAAGCCAAGATACAGTGCTTAGAAGAGGAACTGAGTAATCTGAAACAGCCTAAAGAAAAAAATAACAGTCCAGACATAACATAATATACAGGAACTCCTTCATCAAACACAGACAAGGGGACTGGAGGGAGCAAGGAAGCTATACTGCATGCAAAAGGTCCTGTCAGACCCACACGAGGTCAAGGCAAAGACAAGGAACACACTAGGAACAAATGAGAGGTCTGAAGACATTGAAGGAGCTCGGATATATGCAGAAACTCTACCAGACTCCAACAGGGGCCAGGAACAGATGAGCAGGAAAGACAGACCAATGAGCATTGGGGTTTCAGCTTGGGAAGGGACTGAAGGAAGGAACATGCCAAGGGAAGGAACTAAAACATCTCAGTGGATGCAATGGGAGACACAGTGGGAGGAAGAAAGGGAGAGATCAGTTTTTGTCTATGGGTTCCAGGAAGCTGATGGGCAAACCTTTGATAAAAGAAAACAGGAGGAGGTAAAAGCGATTGAAGGTATCATGAAGGCAATAGGCGAGGGCAACATGACCCAGGTGATAAATTTTCGAAGAATTGGGTGGTGCGCAGGGAGAAGGAAACGGCCCTTCAAAGTAATTTTCAAGGCAAAATCAACTCGAACCATGATCCTGCAGGAGAAAGCATGGCTTAGAGACAAACTGGAGTTTCAGAGTGTGTACCTCGATCGAGACAGAACACAGGAGGAAAGGATGATACTGAAAGAGAGTGCAAAAATGAAAGGAGGAATGGGAGAAAATGACAAAGAAAACCAGAATAGCCCAGGCACAGGTGTAAGGGCAAACACCCCCCCCAGAAATACCAGCAGAATGACTCCAACCACAACAACCCCAAGGCAGCTGAACAATCTAAACCAACAATCCCACACTGTTCCCTCTGCCCTCACCCCCCACACCACAAACCCCACTCCTACAGCAAACCCCCATAGGCCCCTGCCAGGGCTCCTGCTCTCCCAACCCCAATGTTCTCTAAGGACCACAGTTTTAGAACAGAAGTTGAAGGTTTGGTACAGAAATGCAGATGGAATAACAAATAAATATGAGGAGTGGCATGAAAGAATCAATGAGAAGTTCCCAGACATCACAGTCACAGAAACGAAACTCACTGAGACAATAACAGATGCAATCTTCACACCAGGATCTCAGGTCCTGAGGAAAGATAAAAGGATGCAGAGGGGGAGGAGGGGTTGCACTGCTCTTAAAAAACTGGTGGAAATTTGAGGAAATGGGAGGTATCGACGAGATTGGAGAAAGAGAATACATAGTAGGTACACTTCAGTCTGGGAAGCAAGAGATAGTCATTGCAGTGATGTATAATCCACCACAGAACTGCAGGAAGCCAAGAGTAGAATATGAAGAGAGCAACAGAGCAATGGTGGACACACTTGCTGAGGTGCCAAGAAGAGCTCACTCGAGCAAAGCAAAGTTACCGGTTATGGGCGATTTCAACCACAGGGAGACCGATTGGGAAAATCTGGAGCCACACGGGGGTCCCCAAACATGGAAAGCCAAGATGATGGATGTAGTACTGGAAAATCTCATGCACCAACATGTTAATAAGGACACTACCAGAGAGAGAGAGGAGGATGAACCAGCAAGACTGGACTTTGTGTCCACCCTGAGCAGTTCAGACATTGAGGACATAACATATGAGAGGCCCCTAGGAGCTAGTGAACACATAGTTCTGTGCGTTGAATACATAATAGAGATACAAGTGGAGAGGGTAACAAGAATTGAATGGGAAAAGCCAGACTATAAAAGGGGGGACTACATAGTTTTGAGGAACTTCCTGCAGGAGGTTCAGTGGGACAGAGAACTAGCAGGAAAGTCGGTAAACGAAATGATGGAATACATAGCAAAATGCAAGGAGGCAGAGAGAAAGGTTTGTTCCCAAGGGCAACAGAAATAATGGGAAGACCAGACCGAGCCCCTGGTTTACCGACGGTGTAAGGAGGCAAAAACTAAGTGCACTAGAGAATGGAAAAAATACAGAAGGCAAAGAACACAGGAAAATAAGGAGATTAGTCGAAGAGCCAGGAACAAGTATGCACAGCTAAGGAGGGAGGCCCAGTGACAGCATGAAAATAACACAGCATCTAAAGTCAAGTCTGACCCGAAACTGCTGTATGGCTAAATCAGGAGGAAGACAACAGTCAAAGACCAGGTGATCAGGCTGAGGAAAGAAAGTGGGGAACTCACAAGAAATGATCACGAGGTGTGTTAGGAGCTCAACATAAGATTTAAGGAAGTATTTTCAGTAGAGACAGGAAGGGCTCTGGGAAGACAACATAGAGGGGAACACCAACAGGAAATATACCATCAAGTGTTGGATGATTTGCAAACAACGCAGGAGGTGCAGAAGCTGCTAAGTGACCTTCATACCTCAAAGGCGACAGGTCCGGAAAACATATCCCCTTAGAGACGGAGCAGAGAAGCTGTGTGTGCCACTAACCACAATCTTCAATACATCCCTTGAATCTGCGCAACTACCTGAGGTATGGAAGACGGCAAATATAGCCCCCATTTTTAAGAAAGGAGACAGAAACGAGGCACTAAACTACAGACCAATGTCTCTGACGTGTATAGTATGCAAAGTCATGGAGAAGATTATCAGGAGGAGAGTAGTGGAGCACGTGGAGCAGAACTTGATTATAAACGACAACCAGCACGGATTCATGGAAGGAAAATCCTGTGTCACAAACCTTCTGGAGTTCTATGACAAGGTAACAGAAGACAGACACGAGAGATAAGGGTGGATTGATTGCATTTTCCTGGACTGCAGGAAGGCCTTCGACACAGGTCCTCACAGGAGATTAGTGCAGAAGATGGAGGACCAAATGTGTATAACATGAAGGGCACTGAAATGGATCAGAGAATACCTGACAGGGAAGCAACAACGAGTCATTATACGTGATGAGGTATCACAGTGGGCGCCTGTGACGAGCGGTCTCCCACAGGGGTCATTCCTAGGAGCAGTGCTATTTTTGAAATATGTGAATGACACGATGGAAGGGATAGACTCGACAGTGTCCCTGTTCGCAGATGATGTGAAGTTAATGAGAAGAAATAAATCAGATGAGGATCATGCAGGACTACAAAGAGACCTCGACAGGTTGGATACGTGGTCCAGCAACTGGCTTCTCGAATTCAACCCTGCCAAATGCAGAGTCATGAACATTGGAGAAGGGCAAAGAAGACCGCAGGCAGAGTATAGACTAGGTGGACAAATACTGCAAACCTCACTCAACACCGAGCACATCTCCGGAGGCACACATCAACCAGATAACTGCTGCAGCATATGGGCGCCTGGCAAACCTGAGAAAAGCGTTCCGATACCTTAGTAAGGAATCGTTCAAGACACTGTATACTGTACGTCAGGCCCATACTGGAGTATGCAACACTAGTTTGGAACCCACACCTGGTCAAGCACGCCAAGAAATTAGAGAAAGTACAAAGGTTTGCAACAAGGCTAGTTACGGAGCTCAGGGGAATGTCCTACGAAGAAAGGTTGAGGGAAATCGGCCTGACGACATTGGAGGAGAGGAGGGTCAGGGGAGACATGATAAAGACATACAAAATACTGCATAGAATAGATAAGGTGGACAGAGATAGGATGTTCCAGTGAGGGGACACATAAACAAGGGGTCACAATTGGAAGCTAAAGACTCAGACGAGTCACAGGGATGTTAGGAAATATTTCTTCACTCAGAGTCGTCAGGAAGTGCAATAGCCTAGCAAGTGATGTAGTGAAGGCAGGAACCATACATAGCTTTAAGACGAGGTATGACAAAACTCAGGAAGCAGAGAAATTACCTAGTAGCGATCAGTGAGGAGGCTGGACCAGGAGCTGAGTCTTGACCCTTGCAACCACAATTAGGCGAGTACACACACACGCACACACATACACAAATTATTAACCACTCCAGCAGACACTTCGTCAGTATAACAAGAGTTATGAGACAGTTATAATTTCTTTTACAACTGACGTGTAACTCGTCTATAATCTCTTATGTCCTAAGCGTCTCTCCAGTAATATATAAAACATAACTTTGTGACTTGTGCCATCATAATTATAGTAATTTAGGACACCACATACTGTACATATGTATGTACAGTATGTAGTGCTGTATGGTGGTATAGTGCAGGAGGAACCACATGTGGGGCATCCATCAACATAAGAATGCAGCAAACTATCGCTATACCTCGGGAAAACAAAAGCCATACTCATTTTGCAAGAAAGAGTTAACCGAGAAGGGGAAAAATAAGTTTAATGTCTAGTGTAATGGGGAACCCAACACTTCAGTATCTTCAGTGAAATATCTGAGAACCTTTTTTGACCCAAGCATGTCAGGAAAATTGATAAGGAACAATGTAGTAAAGAAAGCGAATGCTAGGCTAAAATTCATCTATAGACAGGCACAATATCTACGTATTCAGGCTCGCAGGACCCTATGTCTTATAGATTATTCTCTCTCTTTATGGTACTTTGCCTTAACAAAAAAAAAATGAATGACAGATAATAAGTCACTCAGAACAAAATAAAGAGATTCTTCCTGGACCTGGGTTCCGAGAGAGCATGTAGGGCAGGATGAACCACAACAACCGTATATGCTGAGTGTAGAAGACTGAGTAAAGCAACTGAAATTAAGTTACGTTTATAAAATTGCTCACAAGCAGTATCCAGAATCTCTTGCTGCCAAGTTTGTCAAGGCTGTAAACTATAACAAGTAAAGTACTAAGGGAAGTGAACACAATTTTGTAGTACCCACAGTCTGTGGTCAGGCTTCAGAGACCTTTTATTATACAGCAATAAAGGAGTGGAACGGACTGCCTGCACATGTCAAAGACTGTCCTAACATGAGCCAGTTCAGATCTTAATAGTTAAAAGGTACCTAATGAATGAAGCTAAAGAAGCCTAACGAATGAAACTTCAGTAAGGTACCTAATAAATGAAACGACAGAGAGGTACCTATTAAATGAAGCCACTGAAAGGGAGGGGATTGATTTCTTGCTTATCTAATGTTCATGTACCTATTATTGTAAACTGATAGCAAATATGATAGAGACATTGTTCTGATCTTTGAAAGCGAGATTCTCTGACATTATCGCTCACAGGTCATTCACATTAGTTTCTCGCTCTATTGTGTGGTTGGAATTCTGTTCCCTCTCTCAGGATCCACGGAGAGATGGCTGGCCCCATTGGCTTTGAGATATCTAGTTCACTTAGCACCCTCTTCACTTCCTCCTCGGTTGTCTTTATCGTGTCCAGCACTTGTTGGTGTATCCCACCTCAATGTCTTTGTGGAGTCTGTTTCCATTGAATATCTCTGTGCATATTCATTTCTTGCCTTTCGACTAGTTTTCTCATTCTCCTGGGTCCTTTGCTTTCTATACTTTCTCCATTCTCTATCGTACTTGGATTTAACCACTCTACATCTTTGGGTGAACCAAGGGTTCGTCCTGGCCTTCTCATTATGTCTGTTGCCCTTTGATACAAACCTCTTCTCTCCTTGCACATTGTTGTCACATATTCCATCTCATTTACAGTTTTACCTGCCAGTTCTTTGCCTCCCACTGGACCTCGTGCAGGAAATTCTTCATGCCTGTGTTGTCCCCTATCTTGAAGTTTGGGTTAATTCGTCCTGCTTCCCTGTCCACTTGTATAGTGGTATGTGGTGTTGCCTGGTGACACGTGGTGTTGTATGGTGGTATGTGATAGTGGGGCAGCTATACACAAGAAATTTATGTAATGAATTAATTTATGTAACTTTTATTTCTATTTAAATTAATATTTTAATATTGGAAGACAAATTAAGAAAAGGAAAGTTTATGAATTGTTAAAACGATTGTTGTCATGTAGGGGTATGGAATGACTAACTGGGGAATAAGGGAGTAATCGGAGGGAGTAGGCAGGATAGGTGGGTCGAGTGACAGAAGCGGAGGTAATGTGAGGTCACTGGCGACTGGACCATCGTCTCGTCTCTAAAACCACACTACTCACCTTCTCAATACTTGAAATGAAATAGTGAATATATGAAATAACGTGGACAGTGAATATTACTATTCCACTCAAACAGCTTATTATTAAGTTCTTTTACAATAATATATTTTGGAACAGGAGAACACTATTGGGTTTAGATAAATAGGGATTGTATACATAAGCAGCGAGACAAGGAATACAATCAACTGACGAAACAGAATATAACTTACAATATAGTTCAGAGGACAGTTCACCACAGGAACTCAGCCATACACTAGCCACAGGTCCCAAGACCTACAAAGCCGAGTACTGCTCCAAGTCAGTACTCTGCCCAGTGTCTCCAACAGTCTCCTCCAGACTCTCCAGCAGCCCTCTCCCGAGCTCTGCACACAGGCCAGAGCTCCGCCAGAATCTCTGCTTCTCAGAGCTCTGCACACCAGCAACAGCTCCACTGGAATCCCCTGCTCAGCTGTTCCTTGGGCTTATATGGTCCTCAAAGCCCCCCTCCCTCACAATTAGGTGTGCACCACGTGTTTTGACCTAACGCCGAGAACTGACCTCGTTAAAAACATAAGATGTGAGGCTTAAGCCGAAAGACATGTCTGACAACTTGAAGGACCAAGGCAAGGTGTGACCATTTAATTAGGTCTCCCTCAGAGACCTCACAAGCATAGTGACCTACATCACATTGTATATTAAAATAAATCCTTTTAATTTTTTTTCTTAAGATTAAACCTTACTCACTAATATTACCAATATAACTTTAAATATGGAGCGAGAGCTTACTACAACCTTCAGCTTACAAGGCTGCCATTCCCACGAGCCCCCTCTGGGGCGGGGAAGATGGCAGACCTGAGGCCCAGCTTCTCCCTACGAGTCCTGTGAGGGCGGGGAATGGGGCTAGGCCTGGGGGACAGTTCGTCCCAGAAGATGAGGTACTTTTACCTCCTCCCATGGGAGACATAGGTCTCAAGACTCCCAAGGCAGGGAGCCAAGGGCGGGTCACCATCTGGAAAAGAACTGGACCGGGACAGTACAGGCAAATCAAGGAGTAAAACTTTTATGGTTATAATCATAAAAGTGATTTTTAAAGAGGTGGACTGGTAAGCCAGTGGAAGGCCTCTCGGATGACCAAAATTATTATTATTATAATCATAAAGAAGCGCTAAGCCACAAGGGCTATACAGCACGGATGACCAAAAGCTCCTGCTAAGGGTCAGTATATGACGCAGACCCACATCAGGAAACACTTGTTTGTTTCCTGAAAAATTAAACTTACCTTATATTACTATATTGAGAAAGGTACCAGTAATTAGTTATAATCATGCCATAATTTTTAAAGGGTGCACTGGTATGTATTTAGTCTTTATTATTACTACATTTGCATTGGAGCGCTAAACCCATCAGTGTCATAGAGTCTAAAACAATGGGATGTACTGAGGAAGGGAAGGTCAGTTTCCATTTCTTGGATCAAGATCTCTTCAATACCATGAAGGGGGTGTTAATGTCAACTTTTATTCATACATCATGGGTACTCCGGACAGCAGGGACAATTGAGAGGGTACACGATATTAAGCGGTAATGTGTCTACGTGAAAACGTAAAATGACTGGTCTCTTGCACATGTTTTGCTTATCGTAACAAATTAATGAGACTTATGTCCAGGGGGCATCACTCAGAAGGAAAAGGAATTATCACAGTTCCTGGTTAATTTATTAATAATCTTAATAACCACGTAAATTTAATGACAAATTATTTAATATCTTTACAAATTTCTCATATCTATACTACGAGTTTAACGAGTGTCACATGTCTCGCTATCACATCACTGTAATAGACTTAGTAGTTACAAAAGCTCTCAGAGTCAAGAAATATGGGTATGTACAAGCACTGGCGCTCTTTAAAAACTTAAACAACACTGTTAGAGCTGTTCCACAGAGTTCAGTCTCCAATAATCCCTCTTATAGTACTGAGACTTGCTCACTTATTCCCACATTCTTTATGAGACTCAACCACCTTCTCCGACCGAAATAAACTCTTGCCACGAAAATCTTGGTAGCTCCTAGGGAGGGGAATGGTGGTTTTCAGCTGGGTATTTCCCTAGACCCTTCCTGGTTCAGAGGAAGGTAGAAAACTGAATAAGGTGAGGTTTTACCAGCCAACTTTGACTAGGTCGGAGCAGGGCTTGAGCAGCTCAACTCGCCTATTGGTGCTTAGCCAGGTCGCACCAACTGTTAGAATAATTAAACAACCTTCCTATGTACAAAGCTAAATAATATATGGTCAGATAATATTATAAAGTCGAGTAAATCCAGTCTAGCTACTAATGGAATTACTCCTGAATATAATATTAAGTGGAAAAACTAAATTAACATGTAAAACTATGTCACTGACAAAACAAGTGGAAATTTCCTCCTCAAAATGAACAGAGAGTAACACCCCTTCCACACGACCAAATGTCGCACAAATAATAGAACATAAATATCCCTGAATCTTCAACATTCGCTGCCTGACTGCGGTGGAGCGCGGTTGTTCTCTGCACCCCTCTACTGTTTTCAGGCGAGCAACATTGTACCAACATGGCGCTGAGTGTGAGGTGTAGAGTGAACACCATCTGCATTGAGCTGCTTCGGGGGGCGATTTCACCCTTATCGGCACAGGTGTTACTCCCGACAATCATTAGAGAGACGTATGGCATACAGGACGAAGAGGTGAATGGTGTAGCCCTGAATGGGGCCTTCAGAATCTTCGTGAAACTGAATTCAATGGCTGTGTATGAGTCATTGGTGACTAGATTCCAAGACGTGAGTCTAGATGCCACTCCTGCTGTGAGAGTGCGTTTGATAGACATATCCCACCACTTTACGTGAGCAAAGCTTCGTAAAGTACCATTTGAAGCAGACGAGGCTGACATCAGGAGTGTTTTCGAGGCAAATGGTACTGTGCATCTGGCACAACAGGGCAAGTGGTCGGCAGGTGCTTACATGGGCCGTCTAGAGGGAACCTTTTCCCTGAAAATGACTCTGTGACATCCCATCCTGTCTTATGTCGTGTTGGAGGAGTTCAGGACACAGGTTCTTGTATCGTGTGCTGGACAAAGACGTACATGCAGGTTGTGTTCGGCATATGATCACATGGCGGCAGTGTGTGTGAAGGAGAGGAGGGGGCCTGCACAGAATGGAGAAGCACCAGTTAACAGTGTGAATGCCGTAGTAGAGAGCCCCATGCGCAAGCAAGGGAGTGGGCGCCTGTGGAGTGGCGTGGTGTGAATGATGTGAATGGTGTGTGTGAACTAAGCTGCGTCGACCCAGGAACCGCCCCTATGGAGAAGACAAGTGCAGACGTGCAGTGCAGGATGAGGTACTGGCACTGGAGGAAGAGCTCGAGGTCTTGAAAACATTGACTCCACCTGCAGAGGATGTATCTGAGCTGGGGGAAGACTACGTGTTGCCGGAGGAGGCGAGTGCCAAGTGAGGCCTAGGCAAGGAGGAAGGGACAAACAAGGCGAGAGAGGTGTCGCCGTGTTCTGTGGAATGTAAAACGGTGGAGATTGAGGTTCATCGTGAGGACTCCTTAGATGAAACCATGGAGGAGAAGGTCATCACGAGGAAGAGAGCGGCGGCATCAGACTCGGACAATGTCCTGACACTGGTGCAGAGACCCGTGAGGCAGGAAGAGTATCGTCGAGGTAGCCAAGATAAGAAGCACCGTGAGTAGGGGGATGGTGTGGATGGTGTGAAGACCTGTGGTGGCCCAGGGGCAGGAGGACCTGGGAAGAATGGGGAGAAGAAGAGGGGTTGGAAACTATGAAGAGGCCTTAGGTGTAAGACTGTGAATGTGAGTGGACTGTGCAGTAGTGTAAAGAGGGACTGGTTTAAAATGCTCCTGCTCGAATATAGAGTGGATGTAGTGTTTCTTCAGGAGCATAATTTCAGGGAGGGGAGAGTGCTGGAGGTGGCAGGGTTTCAGGTGGTGACTCTGCCATCTGCACATCTGAAAGGTGGTGTGGGTATCATGATCAGGGAGGCGAGCCCATTTGTGATGTTAAGAAGTGAGGGGGGCAGATTGGGGGAGGGTGTTGAGTGTGGACGGGTGGTGGATGGGGCAGAAGGTATCCTTTGTAAGTGTGTATGCACCAGCAGAAAACGATGTGAAAGTTAAGAAGGATTTTGTATGTGAAGAACTAGTTTTCTTCTTACGTGGTTTACCTGCAGTGACCATCGTTGGTGGGGACGGGAATTGTGTTATTAGGAGGGCTGATGTGGAACAAAAAGGGGCGGGGCACATGTCGGCGGCCTTACGAGAACTCTTGAGGGATATTCAGTTGAGAGACGCAGTTGAAGGGGGGAGTGGGAGGTAGAGCACACTTTCATAAGAAGGTTATGTGGCTAGGTTAGATAGGTTGTACATATCTCAAGGGGTCTTGTTAAAGTTTTTCCACACAATAGCTTATTCGGATCATTGGGCGGTAGTGGCAGAGGTGGAGTGGGAGTCACTAGCGGGTATCTCTAGGCGATACTGGAGGTTAAACACGAGTGTGTCAGGAGACGAGGAGGGGTTGGAGGGATTTACAACATTGTGGGAGGGGTTAAGTGAGAAGGCATATGGGGTGGAGGATATGGTGACATGGTGGGATGGTGTGGCTAAAGAATGGATTAGGCAATATTATGTGAGAGAAGGGAAACGAATCAATTCTTTAAAATATGTGCTTGCCAACCATTTGGAGGACAGGTTAAGGGGTTGTTATGCAGGTGGCAGGTACCTTATCCCATGGATGACATGGCAATTAAGGGGAGGCTGCACGAGATACAGTATGAGAGGTTTCAAGCAGTGAGGGTAATGGCAAGGGTGGAAGAGGTGTTATGGGGCGATAGGCCTTCGTCATGTGTATTGCATAGGCAAAAGCAATGACAGCAGGCAACGGCTATTCC
The DNA here is from genome assembly GCF_026875155.1 of Cherax quadricarinatus. Taxonomy (NCBI): domain Eukaryota; kingdom Metazoa; phylum Arthropoda; class Malacostraca; order Decapoda; family Parastacidae; genus Cherax; species Cherax quadricarinatus. Next base: position 3,432,745 of record NC_069467.1, read on the forward strand.
ATGATTGGAGGTTCATGAGTCCGTGGGCGGGTATAGGGTGGGTCAGGTCATACAAGTTACAGATGGAATGGGGGCATTTGTGGATAAGTGGTATGAAAAGTATTGGCAAAGGGAAGGGGTAGGGGCTGGAGTTTTAGAACAGGTGTGTGGGAGTGTGATATGTCAGTTGGGGAACAGTGATAGGGAAGCACTGGGAGGGGAAATAACAGAGGGGGAAATATGGAGGGCTTTAAGTGAAATGCAAAAGGGCAAAGCACCGGGAATTGATGGACTCCCAGCAGAGTTTTATCAACAGCATTAGGAGTTGATGAGGGGGTTTTCGGTTAGGTTATTAAATTTAATGAAGGAGAGGGGAGAGTTGGGAGAGATGCAGGCAACGGCTGTCGTAGTCATGGTACTGAAGGGTAAGGGGCAGCATATGCTTAGGGATTACCGAGCAATATCGTTGTTATGCACGGGTTATAAGTTGTTTGCCAAGATTTTTGGGGAATAGGTTTAAGTGCGTATTGGGGCGGGTAGTATTAAAAACTCAGTTTGGGTTGCCAGGGAGGTCTATGGTGGAGGAGCAAGGGTTACTAAGGGATTTCGTGGAAGCTAAAGGGGGGAGGGGAGGTTGGTGGCACTAGACTGGCAAGGAGCATATGACAGAGTGGAACGAGAAGCATTGAGAGCCATCCCCAGGGGACAGAGATTTGGTGAAGAAATAGTGGGATGGGTAGATGCATTGTATCGAGTTGCAATGGCGAGGGTACAGATTAATGGAAGATTGTGTGGGAAGATTGTAATGGATAGGGGACTTCGACAGGGGTGTCCTATGTCACAACTATTGTTTGCATGCATACAGGCCCCCTTTTATAGAATGGTGGAGCAGCATATGTGCAATAGAGGGGGAGAAGGGAGTGGATTTGGGAGGGTTTGGCCAGTTTTAATAGTGTATGTAGTCTTGTAGGAACAACTGGTATGAGAGTGAATTCAGAAAAGACCATAGTCATGGGGTTAGGATTATTATTATAATCAAAAAGAAGCGCTAAGCCACAAGGGCTATACAGCGCTGCAGGGTAGGGAAGGAAGCGAGGGTATTGGGTGGCAGAAGGGAGGAGGGATGATCAGTAGGTTACAGAAAACAGCGGGGCAGGGGATAGAATGGGGGTAGAGGGTAGTGTTGTGATAGAAACACAGGCCTTATCTCTAGGCTTTATTGAACATAGAATCTTCATAGTACTTCTGCAACAACAAAATATAATGACTAGTACATCTAATAATGGCTTCTACAGGGATGGTGATGTCTTGCATATGTCAAGAGAAAAGTTATAACTACAGGCCACATATTTAAACTCACCATGTAATCTGCATCGCTGATAAATGGATAAAGTAGGAGAGAATCACACACCATGTGTTGGTGCCCATGACACACACCAAACTGTTGTTGTTGTTAAGGGCCCCTAGAGGTGGTGCAGTATTATCCTGCTGCTGCTCCCCACAGGACCAGTATCACTACAATCTCCCCCTTCTAAAATATCAGAGACAGTAATCTCCAAAACTGTTAGGTGGGCGACGTACACGTCCCGACCTTCGTA
>NC_069467.1:3434821-3454821 GCF_026875155.1 Cherax quadricarinatus
ATCTCCCTCCGCGCCCAAGAGGACCTCAGCACCGCAAGTAGCGTAGATGCAGCATGGAACCCGTGCCATACCCTACCCATCATGCCAGTCAACTAGCAATCCGGAATAGCAACCTCACATCTGCCGAGCTACCTCGGTGGACAAAAGAGAGGGCGGCCGGATATCTGCCACAAAGCATACCTCCTTCAGCCACCACCCCCGGAATCCGAAAGGTAGCTTCCAGAGATACACCCGTCGCCCGAAAGACACCTAAAGCCACTCTCCGGGATACCGGAGAGGGATCGGGACATCCCCAGGCGATCCAGATTCCACAGCAAACTATGCCACCGCCAAGAACCTCAAGGGAATGGGATGGACCCTGGTACCCTTTCCTCTACCTGGGAACTAGCGTGCCTGTGGGAAAAATCCCAAAGGCCAAAAAGAGGATGGGCAAAAGGGAGGGGTGGGGAGGGGAAGGAGGAAAGGGAAAAGGGGAGGATGGGGAGGATGGGATAGGGAAGGGGGGATTGGGGGGTAATTAGGTTTGGTCTGAGGAAGGAGACTGACAGGTCTAATTCCTCAAACCAAGAGCCTCTTCACCACGCCAAGGAGCCCCCCTTGAAGAGGCATGGGGTTAGGAACTTGGGCGGGGAGGGCTGAGTGGGGTAGTGCAGTCGTGAGGAGGCGGGTGAATTTGTTAAAATTTTGTGAGCTTACCTGTGCAGACGATCTGGCTGTAGCACATGTGGAAAACACAGTTACATTGGTGGATAGGATTCTGGGATGCTTGGGAGCATTGCAGCCTTATAATTTGACCCTTGTGCAGCGTGCCATTGTTATTAACATATTAACGTATAGTAAGGTATGGCACGTGGCAGCATGTTCCCATTAATTGGGATGGCAATAGTGGGCATACTTAGGAGAGTTTTAAAATTCTTGTGGGGTTCAGGCTGTGATTAGCTTAAAAGGGACGTGGTAATGTTACCTGTGTGACAGGGAGGGTTGGGATTGCTGGTCTTAAAGCAGAGAGTCAAATGTGTCTTCATTAAGAGGGAGGTGATGAGGGAAGGTGTTTGGTGGGGGGGGTCTGGTCATGATCCATGATAGATTTAAACGAATGTATACAGGAGTTGAGTTGTGTGAGTGTGAAACTGTTTTGAGGGCTATGGTGTGGGCTCGAGATCCGGGGAAGGTCAAAATAGGTGGGATGTGTAGATTGTTAGTGGGGAGGGTTGTGGTGCCTGTAGAGGGTATTTTTCCCATGTATACATGGGGAAGTATATGGAATTAGGTTAAATAGGATGAGGTTACAACCACGTGCACGTGACGTAATGTATCGTTTTTTGCATGGCATTTTGCCATCGGGTGTGGTTCTAAGGGATAGATGAGTGGTTGAGTGGGGGGTGAGCTATGTGGTGGGGAGGAGTCGGCGTTTCGTGTAGTATATTTTTGTGAGGGTATGCGAAGCGTCTCGTGGTGGTTAAATAGGGTGATACATAGTATTGGGGGTAAGGGAATTTCTGCGCTGAGAGCGTTAAGTCTGGACATGGAGGGATGGGATGAGAGTGTCCTTAGGGCTGTGGGGTACATTGTGGTTGATTATATATAACGTGGGGTTTGCGGGGGAAAAAGGGTCGTGAGGTGAAGAGGAAGGTGTTACCGGCAACTTTCCACAAAACAGTATGTTTTAACAGGGAAATTTATGGGAAGAGGTGGGAGAGGTATTTTTCAAAGGGATACAGGGAACTTATGTTAGGGGCTTTATTGGGAGGGGATGTCAGGGATAGAAACAGGGTCGCCTCCTTGGGGTTTTTATGTGATGGAATGCATGGTTGCGTGAGTGGTGTTTGCATGATGAGGGAGTAGGTATCATGTATGAAACGTAGGTGCACGCACCTGTGGAGTGTGGGATGTGTAAGGACAGGTGAACGTTGTGGCTGTTTGAGAATGATTGGGTAGTGATATGTCGGCGTGAGTGGGTAGTGTGTATGTAGTCCTATGTATCAGGAAGTATGGTAGGTTCTGTCTTACAGTGTGATCATTTAAAGTAGTGCGACACCCAGTTTCATATACGTCAAGGACTGTATGATTGTGTACACCATTCATAATGGCCTCATGTAACTTCAAGAGAAGAGTGAATAGTGGATAAGGTATGAGTGGGGGGTGGGTGTTTGCCTCTAACACTGTGAAGAGTGAGCTGTAGGTGCTGTGTCTTAAGATGAACGAGTATAATATGTTGATTGGCCAATGTGGTTGTACTGGCCCTCACGTGCAGTTATAGGTGTATTATTTTTATATATTTTATTTAAAACAGTACAGAACAGTAAATAAGTAAAATACAGGACCTATCCGGCAACAGATGTAATAACCTTCCATTGCCTAATAATTCACCACACAACCCCGTGTGGGCTCCCAACACCACCACCCCTTATCCCCCTCCTATTCTAAATCACACAGGATTACCACAGCAACCTGCATCAATCTTACAGACATGTTGACATATATACATTAACATTACAGTTGTCTTGCTCGTCCACAAAGTGTATTACTCGACCACAAGATTGTTTGAACAGTGTACTAACACCAGTCATGGCTTAGGTATATATCAGAACAATCAATACATCACCACAACATGAAATACATTTAGCACAAATAAGTAATTCACTGCAGGTAATGACACTTATTACTAAAATTCTCCCCAGCACAAACGTGTGGGAAGCCTCACCCCCCCCACCTTTGCGCTACTCATCCAAGCCTATTCTCAACCTAACATATAAATAATACAAAGAAAATGAAAACAACATCTTATCTCATTGATACAATACATGTACAATAGCCCATTTCGCAGTGTCCTCAAGTAATAACAAGGATACTAAAGTAAACGTTGGGACACCCTCTTATTACAAATGTTCTGTACATGTGTATACAAGAGGCCACATAACAGCAGGCCCCTCACAACGAACACTATCATTGTTTTTAAACAGTGTGAATACATGGGTATAATATACATACCCAATACTTGACAATATTCTGTAGAACATAAGGACGCTCCTCAAACCTCCACCAAGCAACCCTACCACATACAACACACAACTACCACAAGCAACACCTCCCACACTCAATCCACACAGACCCCACCCCATAATATTACACAACATAACATAATAGTCCAAATTTCATATACACACCAGCGGCATATGCCACCCTCAACCACACCAGCGTACCTTTGGTGCACACAGGCGCAGGCAGCAACACCTCTAGCAGGACCTAACACACCTCGTACTCCACAATTTGCACACACATCCGAAAAGCACATATCAAGCCACTTTCATCCTAACACTAGGCAGAGGCCCTGCCCTCAAGGCGCACGCAAACTGGCGCCCCAAGACACACACCGACCAGAGGTCATCACATCCCCGCCAGCCTCACCAGCGCCAACAACCGCCACCTGCTGCTCGACTGGCCCGAACACGAGCTCTGGACTAGCCGACGGCACAGCCGTGGAGACCACATCTGTAGACGGGAACATGGTATGTAAAACCGACGCTGATGTCGCATCTAAGTCCTCCACTTCTGCTGTCACCTGGTCCTCCCCAAAAACCTGCTGTACCACCTGAAGTGCAGGCGACTCAGGAGACGTCAGCTCGAATTCTGACTCCACCACTGGCTCTTCAGTCTCCTGACTCCAAAGGCGACCATGCCCACCATCTCCCTGTCGTCCATGTATGGGAGCCTCATGCCCAACGTAATTTGTTGCTTCACCGGCCGGCCCCCTGGCCTGCCCTCACTGCCCACACACTGCCGCCATATGATCATAGTCGCCGCAGAGGCAGCACGTCCGTTGTTGACTAGCATACGACACCATGGCTTGTGTACAGAAGTCATCAAGGTACACATACGAGGGTATGGCCTGGCGAAGAGACATCTTAAGGGTAAACGTACCTTCGGGGAGACCAGCATACGCCCCAGCCTCCCACCTGTCGTGTTTTGCCATGTGTACCACTCCGTATCTGCCGTATCTCCATATCCGTCATCTTGAGATTGAAAGTACCCTCAGGGAATCCTGTTTAAGCTCCTTTTACCCATTTTTCAGGTAGGGCTAGATGTACAGTCCCATATCTTTCGAAAACACTTCTGATATCTGCTTCATCAGCCTCAAAAGGCACGTTGCGGAGCTTGACCCACGAATAATGTCTTGATACATCCGTCAACCTGACCCTCACTGCCGGTGTTACGTTAATGCTGACATCTTGGTAACGATCCACCAATGCCTCATACACTTGAGCTGTTAGCACTTTCACGAATATTCTATAAACACCATTTAGTGCCACTCCATATAAATCCTGGTCTCTGATGCCGTATGTCTCTCTTATAATTTTGGGCAATAACACCTCGACTGACATAGGCGTTAAAGCCCCACTAATGAGCTCAATACCCACAGTTTTCACTCTCTGGCATACGCATAGAGCCATATTGTTTTCTGAGTAGCTCGTCTGGGTAAACTGTAGAGGGGTGCAAAGCACGACCACACTCTACCTCAACCAGGCAGCGAATGTACCTGGAGCCATCTAGTGGGTCCCTAAACCATACATAATGAAACATCGTATAAGAACATAATACAATACTTTGAACATTAAGACAAAAATTAAATTCCAAAACATCAATACATAAATAATTTAAATACCATCGAACATGTATCCTTATACCTGGACTACAGTCATCCCTTGCATTATATTTTTCACAGTATAAGACACAAGGTCCAATGACCCTTCTAACCCAACCATCCTACAACACACTGGTTCATTTTATACAATTCACCTCTAAACGTCCATCATCCTGACCCTGCCCCCTAAGTGCCGTACACACAAGTTTTCCTAACCATAACAATGCCTCTAACAACGTACCTTACACATTACATAATAATGACGGTATTCATATCAAAGCTATCAACATAAACAGATACCCAACAAAGTGTCACATAGCACCAGAGAACTAACCTTTACATCTTAGGACACAAGACAATTTGTACCTCTAGTGCATGGACACGCACATGACTGTGTCCCTACATACACATTACCCACACCACACCCTTGTGCATAGAATCCTTACCCATGCTGCACTCCATGCGCCCCAAACACACTTCATGTATCTACAGCCAGCATACGTCATGATCGCCAGGACCAACACCTGGATGTCCCCTCCAGGGAAACCAACCTTTGGACCCCCCTTCCATAATGCCATACATACCGCTCTCCACACATACTTGGATCTTGCACTGACATGGTGTTCAATAATCATGTGGTAAGAGCTTACTCTATTGATGTGCACAGACACAATTCAATTGTATTTCCTCCTTAGAGACAGAGACAGCATACCTCAAGGTATATGATACAATCAATAAGTCACATAAACGACTCTCTTGTTATATAACAATTCATGAAAACACACCTGAATAAAAGAAAGCACTATTACACGCTCACCCACAACCGGGTTTGTGTGTTCATCCAAACTCAACACATTACATGAAATATTCCCAGCCACCAAGACACTCGCCTACTTCACACATATTACATCACACCATTGTTTATCGAAAGCATCACTCACGCCCATGCTTTTTTCAAGAAGCCAGCTTCATTATACACCTTAAGATTGCAATGCCCATAAGTCTCTTACGCTGAAGCTACGATATACCTCCGAAAAGTTTAAATGCCATCTGTTCCCAGTGATGTCCTTATTCCTCCATTGCGTCCCATAAAATATCGCTGCCAGCGCCCTGATTCTCTCCCTAACTGACACATGTCTGAAAATCCATGATGTATACACAAAGTCTGTGACTAGATAATACATTGCATTCTGCACCGGCACCCCCCCCCCACATCTAAGCTTAACGCCCTTAAAACGCTAATCCCACCTCCACCCACCATACGTAAAACCTGACTAAACCACTTCCTCACGGGTTCCAATGCCCTACAAAAAAAAAAAACGCATGAAAAACAATGTCAATTTTCCCACACACACAACACTCCCCACCCTCCTGCACACGCCTATTTGCCAACACTTCTCCAAACAGCAATATATTGTGGAGGAATTTAGACATTACCTCCCTTACCACAGCCTTCAGTCGTAACCCTTTCAAGCGGCCCCATACATCGCATACATCGGATATATACCTTCAACCTTAATGACCACCTCCCTACCACCCACCTGAGCCAGTCTTCCTATCTTGACTCTGCGTGGGTTCCGTGCATGAATTAATAACCTCAACATTCCCTGACACATTTGGACATCTCTACCCTTCACCTAATGCTCCAAATCCCTTCGAACCCATGCCAAGCCTGTGCCTGCAACCCTACCCTCCCTCAAATAACTATGTTTAACGTACATGCCCAACATCCTTTGATGCAGCACCATTAACTCCAGCCCTCCCCGGCGTGCCGGTAGACACACATCTCTCGATAATCAGTCACATCCCGAAGCCCAAATATATCAATACACAAGCTACAATAGACGCTTCTCATCGCACGTTTTCAAGGGATATATACCTGCTACATGCCACAGCTTACCATACAAGAGCACATTTACCACAATAGCACGCTGATGTAGCGTCAAACCTCCTGTATGCAATCCCACCAATCTACCCAAAACCCTATCCACAGCTTCTTTCGAATTCACCTCCCTCGCCTCCTGGAGGTTTCTCATGTGAACAACCCCACACACCTTAATTTGATGCACCAGGGGCCAGTCGTCTTCCTGTCCGAGAGCCCCACCCACGCTGTCCCCTACCCTCATGAGCATAGACTTTTCCCTATTAACAGTCATCCCCGTTGCCCCTCCGAATCACTCCACCAACTCACCCACCCTTCGTAAATCCTTTGACCTTCTGAATAAAACCGTGGTATCATCTACATAACCCACGATCCCTGGTTCCACAGCCACTTCATCCCTCTTCACTCCCTCCCTTACATTCCATTGCACAGCCCTATAGAACGGGTCCTGGATCAATGCAAAGAGAAGCTGCAACATCGGGCACCCTAGCCTCAAGCCCCTTTCCATCCTAACTAGTTTCCCTAGCCTACCATTTACCTGCACCCGTACCATAGCCTGTTCATGCAACACCTTTGCCCAACTGACGATTTCCCTCCCAAACCCTTGCCATTGCATAAACTTCCACAATGCCTCATGCTCAACACAATCATACACTGCATGCAAATCTAATGCTAATACCCCACTTTTATTTGTTCCCCCACTTTTGTCTATAAACCTTCGTATGATCCCTTGCCCCACACACATTGATCGCCCAGGCACCCCATATTGACCCTCATCCAAAACTTTAAGAACTCTTTTCATTCTATTCCCTAACACTTTAGCAAAGATCTTATAATCACCACACATTAAGGTAATCGATCGATAATCATGTACGTAATCACTAGACTTCTTTTTCGGGACCATAACCACCACAACTGTACGTTGCTGTTCCCCCAACCTGCCCTTGGTTTTCATAGCATTAAATAAAACCACTAAAAATTCACGCAAAGATTCCTAGTTTTCCTTATAAAAATCGCAAGGAATACCGTCAATCCCCGGCGATTTTCCCACACTCATTCCCTCCACAGCCATTCGAATCTCCTCCTCACTTATAGGCCCACTCAAATTCAACTGATCCTTATGCTCCAGATTACAACATACCCATTCACCCATTTCCCCTAACACCTCACAATTAACCCCCACTTTTTTCCCATGCATCTCATACCACGCATCCACATAGCAACCCATTCCCTCTGTTGACATGAGCACCTGCCCCTGACGATACCCCTCCAATTGCTTCTGGACCCTCAAGCTCATCATTTCCGCTTCTATACGGCATTTCCCCTGCTCTCTCAACACATGCCGAAGGATAGTCACCCCATAAAACCTCATCGATTCCTCCCGTGATTCACGCTGTATCAAAATCACAGTTTTGAATGTCCCTAATCAGTTGTTTAAAATCCTCAATCTCAGCCACCAGATACTCTCCCCACCCTCCCATATAGCATTCCTGCAGTTGACCTGCAAGGTAATGTAAAATACCATATTGAAATCACAGCTCTTCCCTTCCCCACTTCTGATAAAAAACCCTCACCTTCCCCTTACCGACCGTGTCCCACCACTCAAGGATATCTACCCCCGTCCCCCGCAGCCATTTGCCCACCATCTCCTGCAAGCACTCTCCAAAGATTCCCTCCCACCCCCTGTGTGCAATAACCCAACATTCAACTTCCAATAACCCCTGAAATGCTTTGACAATCCCTCCCAATTCAAGTCCACCAGAACCCCTCTATGATCAGAGAAGCACAAACACTGCTTACCCTCACCCCCCGAGATACATAGATTTGATCAAGCCTCGCCACATAATCATGCCTAATAAACGTATGCATGATCCACCCATCTCCTCCCCTCTTACATCCACTACATTCACACCTCGCAACAGTTCCCCTAAATTAATACCCCGGAAAAAAAACCTTCTCCTAGGTTCTACGTCCTTACGTCGAACAATACAATTCCAATCACCTCCTAGAATCGTAATGACTGGCAGTGGTCTTAAATGGTACAAGAAGGACGTCCCTAAAGAGCCTATTTTTGACGCCCATGTCTCCTTCTGCAGGCCCATACACCCCCTGTGAAACCCACTTGAACCCTACCCCATGTACCATCCATCTGAACCACTCGCCCTTCCTCCCCTATCTCACATCTTTACAGAAGAAACGGGCTAGCTTCTTTAATTAACAATGCCACACCACCTTTCAATCATGCAGAGCAACCCATATACACATCATATCCATTAATCATTAACTCCCCAATGATTTATAATTATGTTCCTGTAGGAACACAAGGTCAGGTACATATCTCTTTAAAAATACCTCCAGACTCTTACATTTGTCTACTGACTTCAACCCGTTAACATTTAAAGTAATACACTTGAAGGATTCCATGGAGGCTTACCTTTAGACACCTTAACACTCTTAGAGCCTAGGTGAGCACCCCCCACCTCTCCCCTACACCCCCCTGTGCCTTCCTCTTTCACATGCTCAACACACTTTGTTCCACTCATGCCTTTACGGGTCACATCGTGCCCTGTCATCACCATCTGATATTACAGCTGCCCTCTTGCAAGAGCTACGATCTGCAACCATATCCTCCTCTAGGCTGTTAGCCCTGTCGACGTCCACTACCACATCCTATTCTACTTCCACACCACACGTGTCCTGCCCGTTGAGGGCTCCTGCCCTTGCCTCTACACTCTCGGTATCCAAACCAGCATTGATTATCGTAGACTCCAGAATGTCCAGCAATTCATGCAAAGCCTCCTGAATGGATGCCTCTATTACATCCTGAGCAATCACAGATTCCTCATCGCCCATCGCCGACACCAAGCCTACGTCATCTCCAAATCTAGGTAGGGTCACACATCCAGGAGACAACTCTGTCTCCCTCTACCTCCTCACTCCACATCCCCTGTGCCGGAGGCTCACGTTGCCGTAGTGTATGTTTGTTACTTCATTGCATCAACAGTCCTTGTACCAGCCGTTGGTCTTCCTCATCGCATAGGACTTTGCGCAACGATGTGATCATATGTCCCACATAGTCAACACGTATGCCTCTGACCCGTGTACATGATGAAAACTTGAGTATGAAAGTTCTCCATCATCACGCACGATGGTATAGGGTGCTTTAGGGACATTTCAAGGGAAAAAGTCCCATCTGGCATGCCAACAAGCTGCCCATCACGCCAATGTCCTAATGTCGCCAAATGAATTGTACCATAACGTCCAAAAACATTCCTTAAACTACTCTCATCAGCTTCAAAAGGGACATTACGCACCTTGATCCAAGTGTAAAACCTTGATACATCATGAATGCGGATATTAACGCCAGGGTTAACCGGCCTAACCACATCCTGGTACCTGGCCACCATATTTTCATAAGTGCTGCTCTGCCGGAATTTAACGAAAAGCCTTGAAATACCATTTAACGAGATGCCATAGAACTCCTCGTTTGCGATGTCATACGTGTCCCTTAATATCGCCGTCGGCAAAAGATGGGTGTTCTGACTATTGAGCGAGCCCTTCACAAGTTCAATACAGTGTTGACACACCTATGTCCACCTTCTGCCATTACAAAAGTACTGCCACCTGCCACCAAAGGTTTAGAGAGCAGCTCCACTGTCGTCCTCTCTACCCAACGGCTGAGAGACGAATACCTGTAAAATTACAGTAGCTTAGAACAATCAAGTTTAGTAAGGGGTTACTCCACTCAATATCTACCTGCACAATATGTTATATCCTACCATTAAGCACATAATCCTAACAGTGTGGCTGAAAAGGTGCACAGCCACGACCACCCAGTGCTTTATTCCTGAAATCGTGAGTATTGCAACTAGTATATATAAAGCCCTTACACACCCTTCCAACATCCAACCCCCCCCCCCCCCAGCATTGTTTCTCTTATAATTGAGTGCCACAATAATATGCCTTGCATAGATTACTTAAAATACTATTATTAAATATTAAAAACGTGTGTCCCAAAAAACACAAACGCCTTAACAAATTAACACACCATTCGCCTCTGCATAAAGGAGAACAGGTATTTTGTTCCAGGTGTTAAACCATACCACTAAAGCCACTTATTTTTTACAACAATGCAAATATGCAGGGTCACAGCACCCCACAACTAATTTCGGTAAACAGAAATTAAATTTAACACGGGTATAAAATTAATAGTACTGTGCCTAACCCGAGATCCCAAGGTTTAGTTACCATGGTAAGAAAGGTTATCCTGTACGCAAGGAACATAACCATAGGTTAAACTAGTTTATCACATATCTCATTCATTCACATCATCCATTCCCCACACACTATCCACACAACTTTGCTGCTGAACCACCTTACCCTCATACATCCCTCGGATGGAGACCAACCCTTTGCCCGCCCCCTGGGTTCAAGAGGAGGCGACCCACAGTGAGATTCCAGTAACCCTCAGAGAAGTTGGTTGCCCACCGCCCCCTACACTTGTCTATTCCTACACATCGTTCTATAAAACCTCGCCGCTAACACTTTTATCCTCAAATCTCCCCTTACCTCCCTCATCCCCCAAGATACATAAAAATAATCCACTATGACATACATTAAAGCCCTTCCCACATCCCTTGGCACCCCATTTACATCAATCAATAAAGCCCGTAGGAACGACCACCTCCCCCCGCCCAAAAGTCTGATAACACCCCCCATCCATAATCTCAACCCCTCCAAAAAGAGACAAAAAAATATCACATGAAAAGCAGTTTTGACGTCCCCACAGTGCAAACATGAGGCCTCTCTTACAAGACCCATTTTACGTAGCTCTTTCTTAGAGGCCAAAATTCCCATAAGAAAACGATATGCTAACTCCCTTACCCTGGCTGGTATCCTAAACAAGCCAAACTCCCTCCAAATGGTCTGCCAGTCATACGTTGGGTATACAGCGACCCGTTGTAAGACACCCTGACCCCCACACAATGCACCAACCTTTTTACCTTTAATTTGGACACCTGTCGTACAGTCATTAAAAACCTCAACGTGTCCTCACAATCCCTCAAATCCCTACCACACCGCCATCTGCGTGCATCCTCCATCACCCTGCCCACCCTAACACCCCGGTCCCCCCCAGCCCGAATATACCTTTGTTTAATGTATATACCCATTACTCTAGGACCCAACGCCAACAGGCCGAGACCCCCCTCGTCGCACATCCATCATTACCACATCTTTACATAACCATGCCCTCCCAAACCCCCACACATACCTTAAAACCCTCCTCTGGATTTCCACAATGTCTTGTACACTTAAAGGAAACACATCTGCCACCCCCCACACCTTACTGTAGACCAATACTCTCTGCAGTAACACTACATATCTGGCCCTTAAGTTTCTAAGCCTACCCAAACCCCTGCTCATAACTAATTCCGAATTCACCCTCCTGCATTCTTGCATCTCTGCCATGTACCATACCCCACAAACCCTAATTCTGTCTACTACTATCGATCCCAACGCCTCCCCCAAGCTCCCTCCCATCCAATTCCCCACCTCTAATAGTCTCGACTTCATTAAATTAACTCTCATACACGTAGCATCCCCAAATATCTGAATTACTCCACCAACCATCCGTAGATCTTCCTCACCCATTACCAGTACAGTAGTATCATCCACATACCCAACAATACCCCCCGTGCAATCCCCCCTCATCCCCTGTCTATTCATCACCTCATCCACAAGCCCATAGAAAGGATTCTGCACACAGGCAAACAGCAACTGAGAGAGCGGACAACCCTGCCGCAAACCTCTCTCCATCAGTACCGGGTCCCCCAACCTTCCATTAACCTGTACCCTCACTACTGCTCCCTCATACAAGGTTTGCACCCATCTCACCCCCCCCCAAAAAAAAAAACCAACTTCTCCAAACAAACTCTTAAGAAATCCCTGTTCACGCAGTCATACGCATTATCCCAATCTAAACCGAATATTCACTCTCCGGGACAGCTCTCAATAAATTTCTTTATGTGACTATGCCCATCCCTCATACTTCTTCCCGGGATGCCATACTGTCCCCAATGTATCACTGATCCTAGAACCTTCAGTCTATTGCCCAGAATTTTAGCAAAAATTTTATAATCGGAAAACATTAATTTAAGGACATCGCTCTGTAATCACTCAGTACTTTCCCCTCCTTCTTCTTCGGCACTCTGTAATCACTCAGTATTTTCCCCTCCTTCTTCTTCGGCACTAACACAATGATCCCGGTTTTCTGTGACTTCCCCATCCTCCCACTGCTCAACATGTAATTCAAGACCTCCACCAAACCATGCCTAATACCTCCCCAATAAGCTCTATAAAAATCTTTTGGTATCCCATCTATGCCCAGCGTTTTAACCTGGCTTATCTCATAAACCACCACCTCCTCCTTCACCTCACTAATACTACCCTCCAACATTTCCTTTTCCTGTTGTCCTAATACAATATTACTCCCCCATGTCCCAAAAAACTCCTCCCTGACGTCTCCCCCTCTCCTCCTCCATTTCTCCCTAAACCAATAATCTGCATAAACACTGATGCTGTCCGTATTGGTAAGGTCTTGCCCCACTACATAACCTCTCCCCCCCCCCAGAACCGCTATGCGCTATGGTAGTAACCATCTGCCTTTCCTTAAATTCTCTCAGGACGTAACCTGACGGTCTGTCACCCTTTAATACCTCCTCCAACCCTGCTCTAACTCTAATTTCTTTAAACCTTTCATTATGTATCTCTGCAATCCGACTCCTTAGATCAACCACATCCCCTCTCATACCTTCCCTCCCCCCCCTCCATAACAATCATTCAGTTGTCCCTCTAGGTAGGTCTGCAAACCATACCATCACTGCACCTGTTCCCTGCCATGTACCCTGAAAAACTCTGCAATCCCTATATTAGCCCTCATCTCCCACCAGTCAAGCAAATCCATCTCCCCATCCCTAGCATCCCAGAAAAGCTTCCACCAGTCCTTGAAGGATGAGCCTTCATCCCCCTCCAGCAGGATCCTCACATTCAATTTCCAATACCCAGCATACATGCACACTATACCATCCACCCTTAGATCAGCTATCACAGCCCTATAGTCCGAAAAACCCACATCGAAAGTCCTCACCCTCTCCACACCTATCCCCTGCATGACATAAAAATCCTATCTAACCATGCCTCATAACCCCTGTGAACGAACGTGTGCTCTATTCCATACCACCCCCCTCCCCACTACATCTACAACTTCTATGTCCTTTAACACGTCCCTTAGAGCACCCAATACACATCTCGCCCCCTCAGTATCCCATTCCCATACCTAATCACACAATTCCAATCACCCCCAATCACTGTTATGGAAGGTAAACCCCGCAAATAATACATCAACACATCCCGGACAGAATCGACTTTCACCCTAACATTGTTGATTGCCGGCATGTAAACACCTATGAAACATACCCTCCCCACCCCCCAATACCCATCCACCATTACGACACTACCCCTCTCCCCTCCTCCAAACCCATGATGCACAATGGGCTGGTCTCTTTTACTGCCACTGCCACCTCTCCTTTCAATTGCAAAGTATTGCTGATAAACAGGTTATAACCCTGCAAATGCAGTTCACACCATAACCTATGGTTATGCTCCTGAAAAAAGAATACATCTACATCAAACCTTAAAATCCATTCTAACCAAACCCTTTTGACCTCAGTTTTAAGACCATGTAAATTTATTGTGACACACCTGAACTTTCCAGGAAAGGCGGCTTACCCCTATGCTGCTGAGGCTTACTCAATCATGTTACCCGTACCATCTTTATCATTCTTCCTAACCTGTCCACCAACCCCCCATTGCCCTCCCCCCATCGGACTTTCCCGGTACACCCTCCCCTGCTTGCCTTCTCCACCACAGCTGCCCATGCCTTCTTCCCAGGCCTCTGCCCAGGTGTAAGGACCTTGTCCATTTTGGATGCTCCCGCAGTTCGTTTGCGTGAGCTACCATTCACACACACATATCTACCTCATGCGAGTCCTCCTGATGAACCACCACCAACACTTCCCTCTCCTTTCCATCCTTAGGCAAGGCCTCTACCTGTCCCTGCTGCCCATCCAGCTGCTGCACTACACATAACCTCCCGGCTCCATCCTCACTGGCCTCCGGCTCTTCCAAAAACTCCTGCAGCACTACTTCCAACATCCTCTCTCCTGAGTAGTCTCTTCCACATCCACTGTTCCCTCAGGCTTCAAGGAGCTCTCCCTTGTTACCTCCGAGAGGGTGACACACGTCCCCAACACCTCTTCCACTCTCTCCACCTCCTCGCTCCATAGATCCGTCCTCCATCCATCCGAAACACCCAACTCCACGTCCACGTTACACGGCTGCTGGTCTACTGTCGATGATGTCGCCATCCTAGGGGCCTGCCTTCGGGTACATTGCGCCGCCATATGCTCGTAAGAGTCACATAATCAGCATGTTGTCCTTTGCCCTGCATAGTGGACGAATTCCTGGGTCAACGTAACATACGACGGTATTGGCTGCTTCAATGACATCTTTAAGGTGTAGGATCCCTCTGGCAGCCCTGCATACGGGCCGTCCCTCCACACCCCGATACTAGCCGAATGAACAATTCCATAACTGCTGAAGGCATCCTGAATTCCATACGACGTTGCCTCAAATGGTACATTCCGTACCTTTACCCATGTGTAATACTTCGAGACGTCATGTAGGCACACCTCCACTGTCGAATTCACACTCATCTGTCTTTCTTGGAATTCATCCACAATACATCCGCAATACAAAGACCCGTGTCATTCCATTAAAGGCCACACCATACAATTCATCGTTAGGTATCCCGTAGACGTCCCTGATGATGCCTGGTAGCAGTACATTCATTGTCGCACTGCTTAATGTCCCTTGGACCAACTCGATATGGACAGTGTTTACTCGCTGACTCATACGATCCGCCATCTTGTGTTGTGAACACGATTCTTTTATGTACATAGCAGTCTCAAGTCATATGTTGTGAGCTGTGTTAACAGATGCTATTGCCACAAAGTTCATGTATTGTTATATGTGTTAGGGATGTACTGAAGCTTTTTGCCTACAGCCACAACATGGCTATTTTACAATACTTTATAACTCTTTGTATTGTGTAATGTTTTAAATAAAATATAATAAAAAAGATGTGGCTGAAGAATGAATTTGGCGGAGGAAGCAATGCACGAAGAATTGTTTTAAGAGCCCATCTCCGTGATTATTAACTTTGTTGCAAATATTATTCCACTTTGACACATATTTGTAATTAAATTTCGCAACTTTTACATGGTTAGTTTGTATTCATCCATTTGTAATGACGAAGCGTCATTGAGAAACCTCATTTGATACAGGATATATTTGTAACTAACTAGAATAAAAAGTAAAAACCTTTAAAAAACCAAAAAAAGGCTATTTATTAAAAATGGATAAATAAATGACCTAGTATTCTAGGGGAAATTCTATGGTATTAGATATAGCATTTTGTAACAGTGTGTATGTGATCAAGCCTGTGTGTGTGCGTTTTTTTGGTGTTGTGTGTTGTGTGTGTGTAATCATGTAACGATTATTGTTGCTTGGAAATAAGTTTAATTTTTAAGAGAGAAAACGAGTTAAAGGAGGGGAGCTACGAAGAGTAAAATTAAGCCTTGAGGCTATTTTGCTGACTACCTTAGCCCCCCTTTTTAAATTTTTTTTTTCTTTTATGTTTCCTATTGAGGTTTAGTTTCATATGTTTGTATTATTTTCACTAATTTAAATTTTGAAAATACTTGAGAATTTTCTTTTCTTCGGAATTTAAAAAAAAATTTATTTTTTTTTTTTATAATTTTTACTTCCATTTCACCCTGTTTTCTTCTCAGAATTTTTAATTAATTTTCTTCTTACTTTTTTTCTTTTTAAATGCTTATTATTCTTCATCTTCATCATCGTCATCTATGTGATTTTCTTCCCAATTTTCCCCTTTTTTCTTCTTTTTTTAAAATTTTTTCATCATCTTCATCTTTTTCTTTTTTTTTTTTCTTCTTTCTTCATTACTTTTTCCACATTATGTACGAATATGTTTTTTTTTTTTTTTAATTTTCCTTCTGTCTTCAGCTTTCCGTTTTCATTTTCGTTCACCATCTTCCCCCATTATTTTTTTCCTTATAGTCCCCATTTTTATACTTTTATTACTTTCCTTCTAGATCTATTAAAAACACAGGTGATAATTTAATGGCAGATAGCATCCTGTCGTCAACATGTCAACAAGCAAACAAACTTAGCGTAGAATGATGAGAGTTTTTTCTTTCTTTTTGGGTTTTTCGACCTCGGTGCGAATCGGCCGATGTGTTAAAATATATATGTATATAAATGCAGAACAGTCACTGTGAAAGAATTTCTCTATTTCTTTCACAGTGGTTGTTTTGCATATTCTGATATGACATGTTTACTGTGTTCTTATTGCGCGCGCACGCACACACACACACACACACACACACCACACACGCACACACATATATATATATTATTTTATTTTATATATATATATTTTATATATATATATAATTATATATATATATATATATTATATATATATATGTGTGTGTGTGTGTTGTGTGTTTTGTTTGTGTGTGTGTGTGTGTGTGTGTGTGTGGTGTGTGGGTGTGAATGTGTTGTTGTGTGTTGTGTGTGGTGTGTGTGTGTGTGTTTATGTGTTGTGTGTGTGGTGTACATAGTTCTAGTGCTCAGACAACTTATGTTCCAAATAGGGAAATCAGATCAAACAAAAATGATCATAAATGGATAAACAATATCCATTTAGGATCATTTAGGTCAAAAAAGAGGTATATATAGGCGAATCAAAAGAGGAGAGGAGCAGTTAAGAAATAAATACATTCAGTTGAAGAGAGAAATAAAAAAGGGAATAAGAAAAGGAAAAAGAGATTATGATGTTAAAGTTGCAAGGGAATCGACGATTAACCCAAAAGGATTCTTTCAGGTATACAGAAGTAAGATTAGGGATATGATAGGCCCACTCAAAAGTTACTCGGGTCAGCTCACCAACAGTGATAAGGAAATATGTAGAAATATTAACACTTACTACCTCTCAGCTTTTACACAGGAAAATACTAGCGATATTCCAGAAATAATAAATTATATAGAACAGTATGATAAACTATGCACGATTAATGTCACAACTGACATGTTCCTTAAACAAATAGATAAATTAAAACCTTAGAAATCCCTGGGTCCTGATGAGCCGTATGCAAGGATTCTAAAGGAATGTAAAGAGGAATTTAACAAACCTTTTGCTAAACCTTTCAACTTATCACTGCAAACAGGCATAGTGCCTGACAAGTGGAAAATGACAAATGTGATATCTATTTTCAAAGCATTAGACGGGTCCTTAACTTCGAACTATAGCCTAACCTCCATAGTGGGGAAATTTATGGAATCAATAATTGGCCGAGGCAATTCGTAGTCATCTTGGAAAGCATAAATTGATCAGCGAATCTCAGCACGGTTTTACATAAGGGCATTCCTGCCTTACGAATTTATTAATTTTTTCAGTAAGGTGTTTGAGGAGGTAGATCATGGTAATGAATATGATACTGTGTATATGGACATCAGTAAGGCTTTTGATAGAGTCCCACATCAGAGACTACTGAGGAAAATTATAAATCTGAGTGGGGAAGCGTCACAGGTCAGTGTTGGGCCCCTTATTGTTCACAATCTACATAGACGACACAGATGATGGAATATATAGCGATATAGGCAAGTTTACTGATAACACGAATATAGGCCGCGGAATTCAGTCTGACGAAGACATTACAGCACTCCAGGAAGATTTGAATAGACTTATGCAGTGGTCGGATAAGTGGCAGATGCAGTTTGATGTAGACAAATGCAAAGTTCTAAACATTGTACAGGAAAATAGCCATGCCACATACAAACTATATAATGTAGATTTTAATATTACTGATTGTGAAAAGGATTTGGGAGTTCTGGTTAGCAGCAATCTAAAACAAGACAACCGTGCATAAGTGTTCGCAATACAGCAAGCAGCATCCTTGGCTTCCTATCAAGAAGTATAAATAATAGGAGTCCTCAGGTTGTTATTCAACTCTATATAGTCATGGTTAGGCCTAATTTAGATTATGCTGCACAGTTCTGGTCACCGTATTGCAGAATAGATACAAATGTTCTGGAAAACGTGCATAGGAGAATGGCAAAGTAATCTTCCCTATGAGGGTAGACTGAGGCTCCTGAATTCGCACTCTCTAGAAAGGCGTAGAATTAGGGGAGATATGATTGAGGTGTATAAATAGAAAACAGGAGTAAATAAAAGGAATGTAAATAGCGTGCTAAAATTATCTAGCCAAGACCGGACTCTCGGCAATGGTTTTAAGTTGAAGAAAATCAGATTGAGGAAGGATATAGGAAAGCACTAGTTTGATAACAGAGTTGTGGATGAGTGAAACAAACCCCTGAGTACCGTTATAGAAGCTAAGACGTTGTGTAGCTTTAAAACTAGGTTGGATAAATACATAAGTGGGTGTGGGTGGGTGTGAGTCGGACCTGACTAGCTTGTGCTAGTAGGTTTGATGCTATGCTTCTTCGTTAAGTGAATGTTACCTAACGTGACTAGGTTGGGTCATTGGACCTGCCTCGCACGGGCCAGTAGGCCTGCTGCAGTGTTCTTTCTTTCTTATGTTCTTAAATGTATATATTATTATTATATATTATTATATATATATATATATATATATATATATATATATATATATATATATATATATATATATATATATATATATATATATGCAAAACAACCACTCTGAAAGAATAGAGAAATTCCAAGCGCTTTCGTGACTACTCACATTATCATTATAGTTCCTTGATAATGTGAGTAGTCACGAAAACGCTTGGAATTTCTCTATTCTTTCAGAGTGGTTGTTTTGCATATTTTGAAATCACCTGTTTACTGTGATCTTATTGCATATATATATATATATATATATATATATATATATATATATATATATATATATATATATATATATATATTATATATATATATATATATATATATATATATATATATGTTCCTACATGATTTTAAATTTCTTTTATATTCTCTTAACAAGTCCTATAAATATTCTCTCTTATCAACACTCCTTTAACCTCCTGTTGCATAAAACTTACTATGATTCACGTCTCCCATCTCAATGTTACTCTAATGAACACAGTTTTGACATGAAACACTCGTTCAAGTTTCTTGTTTCCATAATTGTTCGTTTATTATTAAAGAAACTCAACTCTATGTCTTTCAGATATACGCGTTATAATCTCAGTTTTTCCTTCCCACTGAGGAACATCCACTAGAATTTAAACAATTTGTTTTTAAAAGTTCCAATTCTTATATTTTAAGCAAATTTATTCAGA
>NC_069467.1:3457321-3459821 GCF_026875155.1 Cherax quadricarinatus
ATACACACACACTCAGACACGTATACACATAGACAAATCTAACTTAACACATTAGCTCATAAATCCCTCACCACACACACACATTTTTACGATAAGCTGAAGCAGCTAGAAGACCCCAACAGGATAAAAACAAGATGGGATCTCAAAAGGGAGGACGTAAAGGCAAGGGAATCGATGATGGCTGGTCGGAAAAGGAAGAATGGGTAGTACGGCTCAAGAACAAAATGGAACAACAAGGGGAAAAAAGGTTAAACGCACTTTGCAATAATATGGTAGAGCAAACATCTGCAGAGAGCAAGAAGTGGGTATCACGAGCTGTAGTAGCTGAGGCAAAGATACAGAGACTGGAGGAAGAAATAGATGTGCTGAAGCAGAATATAAAGATGAGGTCCGAAAGGAGCAAGATGACTGAAATGGGACCATCAGCAAGCAGCAAGGGGACTGAAGGATAGGATGGAGCTAAGCATTCTTTTGCAGCAGTAATATCAGGCCATCATGATATCTGGGAGATGATTAGGGAAACAGCAAAGAAGACGCTTAAATCATATCCAGAGATATAGAGGGAAAAGAAATGGGAAGAGGAGAGGGAGAAGTCAATAATTATTCATGGGCTTCAGGTGCCTGAAGGGCAGACCTATGGAAACAGAGATCAAGAAAGTCATTGGAATAACAGGAGAGAGGGACATGTCTCAGGTAGAAATTTTTCACAGACTTGGAGGGGTATTCGAAGAAAAAATCGACCAATCAAATTGACATTCAAGACAGATGTGGTACAGAACAGGATACTACACCAGAAACCACTGTTAAAGGACTCTCCAGATTATCAAAAAGTGTACCTCACTCTAGACAGAACACGAAAGGAAAGGGAACAACTGAAAGCGAGAGCAAGACAAAACCAGTGGAAGGAAAGAGAGACAGAACAGGCAATGACATACAGGAAAGCTCAGCCTTTGGGGGAACATCAAACACAAATGCTTACAGAAACCTCTCAACCCCTGTCACCACATATCAACCAAACACAGTAAACAGAAAAGAACCTCACTCCATAACCACCCCATCTCCCCAAGCACTAATTCCACAATCACAACAGTCTCCCATAATATTCTGCCCTGTCTCCCCTCCTCCCAGCCTGCATCTTCCTCTTCCATCTCCCAAAATACAGTAATGAAAAGGAAGCTAAAGGTATGGTACACCAATGCAGATGGAATAACAAATAAGAGTGAAGAGTGGCAAGAACGCATCATTGATGCATCACCTGACATCATAGCACTAACAGAGACAAAACTTACAGGGATGATAACAGATGAAATTTTTCCACCTGGATATCAGATTATGAGGAAAGACAGAGAGAACAGAGGAGAGGGAGGAGTAGCATTACTCATAAATAAACAGTGGTATTTTGAGGAGATGGGAGGAATGGAACGAAGGGAAACAGACGACTTCATTGTAGGAGCACTTCAAACTGGGGATCCAAAGGTGATGATAGCAGTGTTGTATAACCCACCACTTAACAGCAGGAGAACAAGAGAAGAGTATGATGTGTGCAATAGGGCAATGGTGGATACACTAGCTGAAGTGGCCAGGAGGGCTCATATGGGTAGGACAAACTTGCTTATAATGGGGGATTTCAATCATAAAGAGACTGACTGGGAAAACCTAGAGCCACATGGGGGACCAGAAACATGGAGGGGCAAGATGTTGGAGACTGTATTGGAGAACTTCATGCACCAACATGTTAGAGATACAACCAGAGAAAGAGGAGAGGATGTTGCAGCAAGGCTAGATCTCATATTCACCTTGAATAGTTCTGCCATAGGGGATATCACCCACGAAAGACCCCTTGGCACTAGTGATCATGATGTCCTGAGTTTTGAATATCTTGTAGAGTTAACAGTGGAGATCGCAGCAGCACAAGAACAAAGAGAGAAACTGAACTACAAAAAAGGGGACTACATACGAATGAGAAGTTTCCTGCATGAAGTGCAGTGGGAAAGAGAGCTAGATGGAAAGGCAGTAAATGAAATGATGGAAATAGTAACCACTATGTGCAGGTAGGCAGAGGAAAGGTTCATACCAAAGGGCAACAGAAAAAATGGTAAGACCAGAGTGAGCCCATGGTTTAATTGGATGTGTAAAGAGGCCAAAGCCAAGTGTGCGAGAACATGGAAAAGGTATAGAAGGCAAAGGACTCAAGAAAACAAGGAGCTGAACAGAAGAACCAGACACAAATCTGCAGGGATAAGGAGAGAGGCCCAGAGGCAATACGAGAACGACATAGCATCAAAAGCCAAATCTGAACCAAAGTTGTTATACAGTCACTTTAGGAGAAAAACAACAGTCAAGGACCAGGTAATCAGGCTGAGGAAGGAAGGAGGGGAGCTCACGAAGAGTGACCAGGAAGTATGTGATGAACTAAACAAAAGATTTAGAGAAGTATTTACAATAGAGTCAGGAATACTTCCAGCAAACTGTGGAGGTAGGGTGCACCAGCAGGTGCTGG
>NC_069467.1:3464821-3496657 GCF_026875155.1 Cherax quadricarinatus
CGACAGGTCCATACTGGAGTAAGCAGCACCAGTTTGGAACGCATAACAGGTCAAACACGTCAAGAGAAAGTGCAAAGGCTTGCAACAATGTTAGTTCCGGAGCTCTGGGGAATGTCCTACGATGAAAAGTTGTGGGAAATCGGCCTGACGACCTGGATGACAGGTGGGTAAGGGGAGACATGTTAACGACATACAAAATACTGTTGGAATAGATAAGGTGGACAGAGACAGGATGTTCCAGAGAGGGGACACAGGAACAATGGATCAGAACTGGAAGCTGAAGACGCAGATTAGTCAAAGGGGTGTTAGGAAGTACCTCTTCAGTCATAGAGTTGTCGGGAACTGGAATAGCCTAGCAAATGATATAGTGGAGGTAGGAACCATACATAGCTTTAAGACGAGGTATGGCAAAGCTCAGGGAGCAGAGAGAGAGAGGATCTAGCAGAGATCAGTGAAGAGGCGGAGCCAGGAGCTGAGTATCGACCCCTGCAACCACAATTAGGTGAGTACAATTAGGTGAGTACACACACACACACACACACACACACACACACTCACTTGTGACGAGCGGGGTCCCACAGGGGTCGGTCCTAGGACCAGTGCTATTTCTGGTATATGTGAATGACATGGTGGAAGGGATAGACTCAGAAAATGACTTTGTGAAGGATGATACATTTATTAAGTATAATGATTCTGTTGATTTGTTTGAAGTAAATGTTTTACAAGATATGGATAAAATAGAGATTAATGCACAGCTAGAGGATCAGGCAGGAAGTACAAGAAAGGCAATGCAGTGGATGAGGGAATACCTAACAGGAAGGAAATAACCGAGGAAGAAGTGAAGAGGCTGCTAAGCAAGCTAGATACCTGAAAGGCGATGGGGCCGGATAACATCTCTCCATGGGCACCCACACTGACGAGGTGTCAGAGTGGGTGCCTATGACGAGCAGGGTTTCACAAAAGTCAGCCCTAGGACCGGTACTGCATCTGGTGTATATGAATGGCATAACGGAAGGAATAGACTCAGAAGTCTCCCTGTTTGCAGATGATGTGAAGTTGAAGAAAATAATTCAATCAGACTAGGACGACGCAGAACTACTGAGGGATCTGGACAGGCTGCAGGCTTCGTTCGGAAATTGATTCATGGAGTTCAACCCCACCAAGTGCAAAGTCATGAAGATTGGAGGAAAAGCAAAGAAGACTGCAGACGAAGGACAGTCTGGGGAGGGCCAGAGACTACAAACCTCACTCATGAAAAAGGATCTTGGGGTGAGTATAACACCAGGCACATCTCCTGAGGTACACATCAACCAAATAACTGCTGCAGCACATGGGCGCCTATCAAACCTAAGAATAGTATTCCTACATCACAATAAGGAATCATTCAGGACTCTGTACACCGTGTATGTCAGGCCTTTATTGGAGTTTGCAGCACCCACACCTAGCCAAGCATGTAAGGAAATTAGTAAAAGTGCAAAGGTTTGCAGCAAGACTAGTCTAGGAACTAAGGGAACATGTCCTATATAGAGAGGTTAAGGGAAATCGACCTGATGACACTAGAGGACAGGAAAAATAGTGATGATATGATAACGACATATAAAATACTGAGAGGAATTGACAAGATGGACAGAGACAGGATGTTCCAGAGGTGGAACACAGCCACATGGGGTCATAATAGGAGGTTGAAGACTCATGTGAATCACAGGGATGTTAGGAAGTATTTCTTCAGTCACATAGCTGTCAGGAAGTGGAATAGCCTGGGAAGTGATGTAGTGGAGGCAGGATTCATACATAGCCTTAATAATAGGTATGATAAGGCTCATGGAGCAGAAAGAGTGACCCAGTAGCGACCAGTGAAGAGGTTTACCCAGGAGCTATGAATCGACCCCTGCAACCACAAATAGGTGAGCACAAACACACACACACACACACACACACACACACACACACACACACACACAAAAAAAAAAAAAAAAAAAAAAAAAAAAAAAAAAAAAAAAAAATGACATTATCTCACGTGCAATTTTACACAAAGCTGCAGTAACTGCAGCATCCTAGCAGTATTAAAAAGGGATCTCAAAAGAGAGTATATAAAGGCAAGGGAACCAAGGGTGGCTGGACCGTAATGGAACTGGTAGAAAGGCTCAATAGCAAAATGGATCAAGAATAGGAAAAAAGGTTAAATGAAATTTGCATTAACACGTTAGAGAAGCTATCTGCAGAGAGCAAGAAATGGAAATCACGAGCTGTAGCTACTAAGGTAAAGATGCAGGAACTCGAGGAAAGATTTAATGTGCTGAAGCAGGATATAAATATATAATCTGAAAGGAGCAAGGTGATTGAAACTGAAACATCAACAGACAAAGAGTGACCTGTAGGAGAGGGTGGAGTTAAGAAGTTCCTTGCAGAACTAATATCAGGCAATCACAGAGTCTGGGAGATGTTAAGAAAAACAACAAAGGAGATGCTTAAATTAGATCAGTGATATGGAGGGAAAAAAATGTCAGGAAGAGAGTTAGAGGTCATTAATTATTCATGAGTTTCAGGAGGCTTAAGGGAAGACCTATGATGAAAGAAAGTATTGTGAGGAAAATGAGACTAAGAACATCATCACAATAACAGGAGAGAAGGACATATCTCAGGTAGCAAATTTTCACAGATTTGGGGGGTATACGAGGGAATAAATCGACCAATGAAATTGACACTCTAGACAGAAGTGGTACGGGACAGGATACTACAACAACTGAGAGCGAGAGTAAGAAGACACCAGTGGAAGGAGAGCGAGACAGGACAGGCAATGATAGAGAAGAAAGTTAAGCCCCTGGGGGAACACAAAACACAAATGTTTACAGAATCCCCTCAATCCCTGTCATCCTATACCAACTAAACACAATAACCAGAAACAAATCACATTCCACTGCCCCCCCCAAGCACTAATTTCACAATCACTGCAGCCTCCCACAGTATACCACCCTGCCTCCCACATCCCCCAGACTGCACCATCTTCTTTAACCTATCAAAATAATTTACTGGAAAAGAAGCTAAAGGTATGGTTCACCAATGCAGCTGGAATAAATAAGAGTGATTAGTGGCACGAAGGAATCATTGAAGCCTCCCCTGACATCATAGTACTAACAGAGACAAAACTTACAGGGATAACAGATGCAATCTTTCCAAATGAATATCAGATCCTGAGGAAAGGCTGATATATAAGAGAGGAGGAAGAGTGACACTGCTTATAAAAAAAAATAGAGTTTTCAGGAAATGGGAAGAATGGACAAAGGGTATTCAGGTGAATTCATTGTAAGGAACACTTCAGACTGGGGGTTCAAAGGAGAACCACTCAACAGCAGGATGCCAAGACAAGAGCAATGGTAGATACACTAGCTGAAGTGGCCACATGGGCTAATGTGGGTAGGACAAAATTGCTCATCATGGAGGATTTCAATCATAAAGAGAATGACTGCAAAAATCTAGAGCCACATGGGGGACCAGAAACGTAGAAGGCTAAGATCCTGGAGACAGTATTGGAAACTTCATGCACAAACATGTTAGGTATACAACCAGAGGGAGAGATGAGTAAATGTTACAGCAAGGCTGGATCTCATATTCACACTGAACAGTTAAGACATAGGGGATATCACACACGAAAGACCCCTTGGTGTTAGTGATCAGAATGTCCTGAGTTTTGAATACCTTGAAGAGTTAGCAGTGGAGAACGCAGGAACACGAGAAGGACGGGAGAAGCCAGACTTCAAAAAAGGGGATTACATAGGCATAAGGAGATTCCTGCATGAAAAACAGAGGGAAAAAGAACTAGAGGGAAAGACAGTAAATGAAATGATGAAACTAGTGACCAATAAGTGCAGCGAAACAGAGAAGTTCATACCAAAGAGTAACAGAAGACAATGGAAAGACCCGAATGGTTTAACTGGATGTGTAAAGAGGCCAAAGTCAAGTGTCCTAGAGCATGGAAAAAGTATAAAGGACAAAGGACTCAAGAAAACAATGAGTTGAGCAAAAGAACCAAAAAAGAATATGAAAGGATGAGGAGAGAAGCCCAGAGACAATACGAGAATGACATAGCATCAAAAGCCAGATCTGAACCAAAGTTGTTATACAGTTACATTAGAAGGAAAACATTAGTCAATGACCAGGTGATGAGGCTGAGGAAAGAGGGAGGGGAGTTGACAAAGAGTGACCAGGAAGTATGTGAAGAACTTAACACAAGATTTGGAGAAATATTCACGGTAGAGACAGAAATGCTTCTAGAAAACCGAGGAGGTAGGGTGCGCCAGCAAATGTTGGACACAATACACGTAACCAAGGAGGAGGTGAAGAAACTGCTGGGTGAACTAGATACCTTGAAGGCTGTGGGCCCAGATAACAATTCTCCATGGAACCTGAGAGAGAGAGAACAGAGGAACTGTGTGTGCTGCTAGCAACAATGTTCAATAAAGCTATCAAAACAGGGCAATTGCCTGAGGCGTGGAAGACAGCATGTGCAGCTCTAATTTTTATGAAAGGAGACAGACAGGTAGCGTTAAACTAAAGACCAGTGTCATTGACATGTATAGTAAGTAAAGTAATGGAAAAGATTATCAGGAGAATAGTGGCGGAGCACATTGAAAGGATTGGGCTCATACATGGCAATCAGCACGGCTTCAGAGATGGAAAATCCTGTGTCACAAATCTATGATAAGGTAACAGAAGTGAGACAGGAGAGAGAAGGATGGGTAGATGCATCTTTTTGGACTGAAGAAGGCTTTTGACACAGTACCACACGAGACACTGGTTCAAAAATGGAGGAGCAGGTAGGAATAGCAGGAAAAGAACTGCAATGGGTCATGGAATACCTGACCGGAAGAAAACAATGAATACTGGTATGTGAAGAGGTGCCAGAGTGTGCGCATGTGTCGAGTGGCGCTCCAGAACGGTCAGGCCTAGGTCTAGTGCTGTTTCTTGTATATGTGAATGACATGATGGAAGGAATAGATTCAAAAGTGTCGATATTCGCTGATGAAGTGAAACTAATGAGCACAATAGAAGTGAGCAAGGATCAGGAAAGATTACAAGATGATCTGGAAAGGCTACAAGTTTGGTCCGACAAATAGCTTCTTAAGTTTAACCCCAGCAAGTGCAAAGTTATGAAGATTGGGGAAGGACAAAGAAGACTGCAGACGGAGTACAAGTTAGGGGAGCAAAGGCTGGAAACTTCACTTTAAAGAACGATCTTGGGGAAAGCATTATACCGAGCATGTCCCCTGAGGCACACATCACACAAGACTGCAGCAACATGTGGGCGTTTGGTAAACCTGAGAATAGCATTTCGACATTTAAATAAGGAGACATTCACGACACTGTACACCCTGTACGTTAGGTCCATACTGGAGTATGCAGCACCAGTTTGGAAGCCACACCTAATCAAACTCGTCAAGACATTGGAGAAAGTGTAAAACTTTGCAACAAGACTAGAGCCAGAAATGAGGGGTGTCTTACCAGGAGAAGTTAAGTGAAGTCATGCTGATGACACTAGAGGATAGGAGGGATGGGGAGGACATGATAACGACGTATAAAATACCGAGAGGAAGTGACAAGATGGACAGCTCTGGAATGTTTCAGAGATGGGACACAGGAACAATGGGCCACATTCGGAAATTGAAAACCCAGATGAGCCACTGGGATGTTATGAAGTATTTCTTTATCCACAGAGTTGTTAGGAAGTTCAGTAATCTGGAGAGTGTAGTGGAGGCATGTTCCATACACAGTTTTAAGAAGATATATGATAAGGCTCTAGGAGCAAGGAAAGAATGACCTAATATCGACCAGTGAAGTATCAACCAGGAGCTATGAACCGACTCCTGTAACCACTGGCAGGTGAGTACACACATAAACACATACACGGGAGAGGTCAATCTTCATCAACGGGCTTCAGGAGAGCGAAGGGAAGACGTATGATGAAACACGGCAAAAAGAAAAATACGAGATTGAAAATATCATCAAACAAGAGAGGAGGACACGTCTGAGCTAATAAATTTTCAGAGAATAGGAGGGGGTACTCGAAGGAAAGAAATCAGCCAGTCAAACTGATTTTTAAGACAGAAACTGTGCAGAACTGTCCAGAAATCATAGCTAAAGGAATTAAAAACATACCGGTGGGTGTTCATAGACCGCGATAAAATGAGGATAGAACCCTGAGAGAGAGAACACAGAGAGGAAAGGGGCAAGAGAGACAAGGCAAGAATCCATAGAGAACAACAAGAGTAGAGTGGAGCAGAGTAGGCAAACACACAGAACCACCCTCAGAACCCCGCAGCCTATACTCCCAACTCCCAACCCACAATACGCAGTAGAATCCCATAGCGCTCTGCCAGGACCAACACACCCACCCCCACAAACTCCTAGAATACAGTGTTGGAGAGGAAACTGAAGGTACGGTACACCAACGCGGATGGTATAATGAATAAGTGGGAGGAGTGGCACGAAAAAATCACAGAGGGGTCATCAGACATTATAGCCCTCACAGAAACCAAGCCCTCAGGAATCATAAAAATTCCATCTTCCCAACTGGACATCAGATCCTGAGGAAGGACATGGGGAACAGGGAGGGTGTTGGAGGAGTGGCACTGCTTATGAAAAACCAATGGGGTTTTGAGGAGCTGAAGAGAGGAGACAGAGGAGAAGCAAGGGACTACATAATAGGTACACGTCAGACAGAAGATCCCAAGGTGGTGATTGCAGTGATGTGTAACCGACCACACAATAGCAGTAGGCCAAGACATGAATATGATGAGAGCAACAGAGAGATGGATGATACACTGGCTGAAGTGGCCAGAAGGGGCCATGTGCACAGGGCAAAACTGCTGGCTGAGGATGACTTCAATCACAAAGAACTCGACTGGGAAAATCTGGAGCCACATGGGAGCCTAGAAACGTGGAGGGGTAAGATGTTGGAGGTGGTGCTGGAAAACCTTATGCATCACCCTGTTAGGGATACTATCAGAGAAAGGGGATAGGATGAACCAGCAAGACTGGACCTATTATTCACCTGGAGCAGTGCAGATATTGGAAATATCACATATGAAAG
This sequence comes from Cherax quadricarinatus, assembly GCF_026875155.1. Taxonomy (NCBI): domain Eukaryota; kingdom Metazoa; phylum Arthropoda; class Malacostraca; order Decapoda; family Parastacidae; genus Cherax; species Cherax quadricarinatus. The sequence continues at coordinate 3,471,909 of NC_069467.1, forward strand.
GCCCCTCGGAGAAAATGATCACGTGATTCTAAGCTTCGACTACATAGTAGAGGTACAAGTGAAGAGGGAGATAGGAATAATGAAGGCAAACTACAGGAGAGGGGACTACACAGGCAAGAGGAATTTCCTGCACGTGGTCCAGGCAGAGAACAGGCAGAGAAAACAGTAACTGAGGTAAGGGAATTAGCGTCGACAACAGTATGAAAGGAACTGGAGGATAGGTTTGTACCCAAGGGCAACAGACATAATGATTCGGCCAGGAGCCTTTGGCTCACCCAAGGGATCAGAGAGGCTAAAAGCAAGTGCCCTAGAGAATGAAAGAAGTATAGAAATCAAAGGACCCAAAAGAACAAGGAGAGCAGTTGTAGAGCCAGAAACGAATACACACAGATAAGAAGGGAGATCCAGTAACAGTACGAAAATGACATGGCAGCGAAAGCCAAGTCTGACTCGAAGCTGCTGTACAGTCACTTCAGGAAGAAAACAGCAGTCAAAGACCAGGTAATCAGGCTGAGGAAGGAAGGAAGGGAGTTACCAAGAAACGACCTTGAAGTTTGTGAGGAGCTTAACATGAGATTCAAAGAAATATTCACAGTGCAGACAGAAAGAAGTCCAGAGAGATGGAGACGTGGGATACACCAGGAAATGCTGAACACGATACATACAAACGAGGAGGAGGTGAAGAGGCTGCTAAGCGAAATAGAAATCTCATCCTGGGTCCTGAGGGAGGGAGCAGAGGCGCTCTGTGTACCACTAATAACAATCTTCAATCCATCTATTGAAACAGGTCGACTACCTGAGGGATGAAAGACAGGAAATGTAGCATGAATTTTTTAAAAGGGGGACAGACACACAACATTAAACTACAGACGAGTCTCACTGGCATGTATGATGAAGGTCATAGATTACAGAGTAGTCCTAGTGGCAAGCAGTGAAAAGGCGGATCCAGGAGCTATGTCTCTACCACTGCAACTACAATTACATGAGTATAGTTGAGTACACACACACACACACACACACCACACAACACACCACACACACACACACACACACACACACACACACACACTTCACACAACCCCACAAACAAAACACACACACACCCCCACACACATTCACACTCACATGAAATACGCAGGCACAGAAACACAGACAGACACACAGACACACAGACACAGACACACACACACACATCACTGTTAGATACTGGTCACCCCACTCCTGCAAGCATTACCAGAATTAGAGTAGAAATAGCATAGAGGAGAGTGCAAGGATAAAGCGGTGTGAGGGATAACGTCAGACACTTAAGCTGGGGACAAGCTAAATTTTAAAACCCTAGCTACTTTCTGAATTTTAGAAGTAGAATCGATAAGTGTTACAAGTATTGGTAAGCTTAGAATTATGGTATCTACCGGTATTCATTAGAAGTATGAATACTTAGAAGTGGGGGCACACACACAAACACACACACACACACACACACACACACACACACACACACAACACGCACACGCCACACACACACACACACACACCCCATACACATACACACACACCACATACACACAGACTTTACACACACACACACACACACACACACACACACACACACACACAAAACATACACACACATACACACACATACACACACACATACACATACGCACACACATACACACAAACACACACAACACACACACATACACATACACACACACACACACACACACATACACACACACACAATACACCATACACAAACTACACACACACACGTCACACCCCACACAAAACACACATACACACACACCCCACATACAATACAAATACACACACAGGAACAAGCACTTGTAAGCTGTAGTACACATGCAAACACCACATACACAGGATTTAAACACCGTCCTGTGAACTGACCATCTGACCTTTCTCCTCTCCCCCCCCTCTATCTACCCTAAGTAGACCTATCTCTACCTTTCTCACTCTTTACCTATATCTCTCTCTTACCTATCACTCTCTACCTATCTCTCTCTCTCTCTTCCCTCTCCATCTCTCCCCTCTAACATCTCTTCCCTCTAACACCTCCCCCCCTCTAACATCTCTCCCCTCTAACATCTGTCCCCTCCATTATTCTCCCCTCTCCCTTTCCCCATCTCTCTCCCATCCTCCCCTCCCTTCCCCTAGCCTCTCTCCCCTCTCGCTTTTCCCATCCCCCCCCTCTTTCCCCATTCTCCCCCTCTTTTTTTTTTTTTTTTTTTTTTACACAGGGTTTGACAAGGTTAAGGATCCCTAGCTTTATTGACAGCTATTTACAGGTTAAGGATTCCTTACTTTATTGGCAAGCTAAGAGCTGTTACCTACATCAGCTCATTTGAAAGCATTTTTATTGTTATGAGACATACAAGTAGGGAGCAGGGTGAAGTTGGAGCCACCTGTGGGCCAGCATTTTCATTTGATCAACTGACGTTATCTCGTTGACATCATTATGCTGTACGAATGTGTTCCATACTCGAGTCATCCTGGGTATGTATGATCTCAGATGGAGTGATGTTTGGGAAGGGTACAGCCAGAGTTGAAGTTGCTGCTTTTCCCCGTCTTGTGGCATAAAAGCTTGTTTCACGCTGTCCTCGAAGTGGATCCAAGTGTGGTATTTTAACAATATTGGCCTTGTACATAACAGTAAGGCCACCCAATCCCTCCTATGTTAAAAGACTCTGCTGAAATGACAGATCTGTCCAGGAGGGTTCCAGGCGAGAGATGAGGACGTTTTGCTCTGTTCTCTCTCTGTCAAGCAGTCGCAGATGAGAGGGGGGGCAGGCAAACCAAGAAAGTGGAGCATACTCAGGTGTGAGCGTACTTGTGCCTCGTACAGGATCTTGCAACCCCTATGTCAAGCAGATGCGAGATACGGCGAAGTGCTGTAAGCTTCCTGGCTGCCTTGTTTGCAAGATTTACAACAGGGTTTCCCTTCATGGTTAGTTTGGAGTCAATTTCCCCACAAGGATATCAACTTCTTCTAGGTGCCAACATCGTCCCATTCATCCTTACTACTGCACCGCATTACCATCATGGTGCCTAGAGACGATCATCATTTGCGTTTTCTCAGGTTGCAAATGTTACTTGCCATCTTTTCCCCAAGCTGATATAGCTCTCAGCTGGTGATTGATGTAGCTTAGAGCACCTGGCATTTCTTCTCTTGGATAAGTGAATGTCAGTGTACAGTCGTCTGCATATGCATGTGATTCTGGGATGAGATGAAGAAGGTCGTTGAAGTAGACATTCCATAACAGTGGACCCAGCACACTTTCCCTTTTGGAAAAGCTTGCCCCAATAGGATGCCTTGCTGATTCCGTTCCATTGAGGACTACACTTAGAGATCTACCATGAAAGTAATCACTGAGGAGACATAGCGTAGAGCCTGCAATTCCCAGTGCTTGAAGTTTTGCTAAGAGGCCATGGTGCCACACCCGGTCGAAAGCGCCAGCAATGTCCAGTGCTACCACACAGTGACTTTGGATTCTCCCGTGACTGGTGCCACTTAGTGGAGAGGTTTAACAACAGATCAGCAGCAGAGTAACCTTTCCTGAAGCCATATTGACGATCACAAAGTGTGAGTGGTAGTCAAAAAAATCTGTATTTGTCTTGAGATTATTGTCTCAAGGATCTTACCAGTGATTGACAGGAGTGACACTGGTCTGTAGTTGCTGATTTTGCTCTGCTCTTCTTTTTGTGAAAAGGGACTACATTTGCCTCTTTTTCCCTGGAGAGGGCCATTTACACTGTACTAGGCAGTGCTGAAAGATGCGAGTTAGAGGTGCTGCTAGCTGGTTGCACATCTTCTCAACAATCTTGGGCTCAACTTGTCTGGGCCCACAGCCTTTTCTTGGTCAAGTGATTTAAGAAGGAAATGCACCTCTCCTGCCTTATTGTCACCACTGACAGTTTTGACACAGTTCTTGCAGCTAGCCCAAAGGGGGTCCCTTGCTGGATAGGAACTTGATTTTGGGAGCAAAGTGTTCAGCAAAGAGGTCCGCCTTTTCTTGACTACTAGTAGGGTGGTCCCATCCTGTCGATTTAGAGGTGGAATTTAAATTCATCAGGCAGATAACCTTTTCTGTCCCTTTACCAGGGACCACCGGTTTTGGAGCCTACCCACTGATGCTAACTTTCTTTTAGTGTCCACCTCCCATTTAGCAATGGCCCCCTTTTGAAAATCACCATATGCCTACAGGCTTGCAGTGAAGTTCTGTTATGGTGGTAGGATGTCTCTATACTTCGCCATGCTTTGTACTTAGGCAGTAGCAGCCTCTCTACAACGAAAGCCAAACCCAAGGTGATTGTAGGCTTTGTCACATTATTTCCGGTTTAGGAATGTGTTCTTGTTGCAGATTAAGGATGTGTCCAGTGAAGCTTTCACTTGGTTGTCAACATCCCCTGGAGAAGAGCATTCCAGTCGGGGTGGTGGCGAGTTTAGAGGGGAAAGGATGGCCAATTACCTTTTCCCATACCAGGTTGTGCGTTGGACTCCCCACCTCGTTCTGTTGGGATCTTAAGTGTGGTAAAAAACCTTGTGTCAGACGATCCAAAGTAGCCAGGGTACAAGTGACTAGCCTTCTGCCAGATCACTCACCCACGGGTCAAAAGGGGGGAGCCAAGATATGAGTAGGGAAATAACAAAGTTCTCATGCAAACACTGCAAAAAGGTCATCAAAGTCCCTCTGTAAAGGTGCGTTGAGTCACCAAAAATTATAATATGTTGACAGTTGTTGTACAGAAGGGAGTCAATATTTCCATTAGGAATTTGATAGGGTCGCTGTTGCACTGAGTCGTACATTTGCACTGCTGTACCAGGTACTAGTGTTCATACAAACTTGAAGAACATCATTTCAAGATGTGTAGGGGTGGCAACATCTATGTGCTGGGCATGAACACTTTTAGAGAAGCACACAGCAACACCACCTCCTTGCCCTTGTCTGTCTCTTCTCATCCATTTAGGTGTAGCCAGCATTCTTGCAAAATTTTCTGGAGTCCTGTCATCCAAAAATGTTTCAACAACAGCTATCATGTCGGGACGTCGAGTGTTCACAAAGCTATGTGTGAGCTCTCTGCCCCCTCTCTCTCCCCCTCTTTGCCTTCTCTTTCTCTCTCTCTCTCCCTCTCTCCCTCTCTCTCTCTCTCTCTCTCTCTCTCTCTTGCTCTCTCTTCTCTTTTTGCTCTCTCTCGTCCCCATTTTCCCTTCTAACTCTCCCCTCTCCCACTCTTCCCTTCACTCTCTCTCCCCCTCTACCTTTCCCTTCTCTCTTCTCTCACAAAAAAAAAAAAAAAAAAAAAAAAAAAAAAAAAAAAAAAATAAAAAAAAAAAAAAAAAAAATGGTGGGGACTCGCAGGAACCAAGGATCAGGATAGAATGGTTCTGTAGGAGGAGTGGATGGAGGAGCAGTGCTAAAGGATGGAAACAGAGGTGGGAGAGAAAATTAGGAGAGCTTCTGAAAAAAATGGAGAAAGAGCTCTCTGTGAAATTGTAAAATAGGCTGGATAAGGAGACAAAGAATTGGGGAGGCACAAGTCCGAACTGCAGTACCAAGATTAAGGGATCCTAGAAGTTGAGTAAATAGGCTGAAGCGAGTTTACAGGGGCAGTGCCCAGAGAAGACAAAGCATAAGAAGCCTGCGTGGCCGAACAGGAAGGAAGGGAATTTATGAATTATGCTAAGGTCATACAGTCTGCCAAGGGAGACCAAGAGTGAAAAGGGAAGATCACTGGTTGCAGATGGAGAGGTGATAGGTCGAATGCTGAGGCACAACACAGGCTATCAGAGCCACTGGAAAAATCAAGGAGAGAAACGTGACCACATAAGGCAGGATTCAGATCACAGAGGTGAGGCAATGGAGAAGAAAGGGCAAAATCAGTGTTTATCCATGGCTTCAGGAGAGAGAGGAAAGGACACCACTGAAAGGCAGCAGGAAGAAAGAAAGAGTTGAGAAAATCATCACGGAAATAGGTGAAGAGATGGACAGAGATTGTAAAATTTTCAGAGAATAGGGGGGTACTCGAAGGGAGAAACCGACCAATCAAGCTGATTCTCAGGACGAACAGTGCGGAACAGGACCTCCAAGAGAAACCACGATTGAAATACTCGGAAGAGTACAAGGGGTGTTCCAGACAGAGACAGAACAAAATACAAGAACACAGCAGCTGAGGAGAGACAAAACAGCGAAAGGAGCTAGGAAAAGAGACAAGGATGGAAACCAGCAGAGTTCAGTCCAGAGCAGAAACAGAACAGCAAGGGCAAGGCACACACACAACTATTCTCAAACCATGACAACCTATCACACCATCCCAACACACACTACAATCCATACCCACAGCCTCCACACAACACCGAGCTATAGAATCCACAGAAATGCCACCAGTCTCCCACCCTCACAGGCCCCCAAACGACAGTGTGGAAAGGAACTGAAGGTATGGTTAACACAAACGCTGATGGAATAACAAATAAGTGGGAGGAGTGGCATGAAAGAGTCAAAGAGCATCACCTGACATCATAGCTCTCACAGAAACCAAGCTTACAGTATGATTACAGATGCCATCTTTCCAACGGGGAAACCAATCCTGAGAAATACAGGGGAACAGGGGGGTGGAAGGAGTGGCGTTGTGATCAAAAATCGCTGAATTTTGATGAGTTGGAGAGAGGAACAGCGGAGAAGAAAGTGATTACATAGTGGGAACCTTCACTCTGGAGACCCAAGGTGGTAATAGCAGTGTAGTTATAACCCACCACAGAACAGCAGGAGGCCAAGGCAAGAGTACAACGAGAGCAATAGAAGCGATGGTTGACACATTGGTGGCTAGAGTGGCCAGAAGAGCTCATGCATGCAGGGCAAAGCTCCTGATATGGGTACACTTTAACCACAAGGAGATCGATTGGGAGAACTTGGACCACATGGGGGCCAAGATACATGGAGGGCAAAGATGATGGAGGTGGTACTGGAAAAACTTCAAGTGTGCCAACACGTAGGGACACTACAAGAGAAGAGGATAGATTGAACCAGCAAGGCTGGCCCTTAGTATTCACCTTGAGTAGTGCAGATAACGAGACGTCACATATGAAAGACCCCTTTGGGGGCCAGTGACCATGTTGGTTTTACGCTTCGAATTACACAGTAAGCTACAAGTGGAGGGAGAAGCAGGAGTGCCAGACGAATGAAGCCAAAGTACAAGAAAGGGACTCCACAGAATGAGGAACTACCTGAAACGGGGTTTCAGTGGGACAGAGAACTGCGGGAAGCCAGTTAATGAGATGATGGAATATGTAACAACAAATCAAGGAGGCTAGGAGAGGTTTGAACCCAAGGGTAACAGGAATAATGAAAAAAGCCAGGATGACCCATGTTTTACCCAAATGTGCAGGAGGCAAAAACCAAGTGTGCTAGAATGGAAGAAATATAGAAGCAAAAGGACCCAGGAGAATAAGGAGACAGTCGTAGAGCCAGAAACGAATATGCAAAGATACTAGGGAGGCCCAAAGTACAATATGAACATGACATAGCGAACATCGAAAGTCCAAATCTTACCCGAAGGACTGTTGTACAGCCACAACATGAGGAAAACAATACAGTCAAGGAACCAGGTAATCAGGCTAAGAAGGAGAGGAGAGACACAAGAAATGACCGTGAAGTATGTGAAGAACTCAACAAGAGATTCAAAGAAGTGTTCACAGAGAGACAGAAGAGACTCCAGAAAGACAGAGAGGTGGGGCACACCACCAATGCGGACACAGTTCACACAAACCGAGGAATGAATTGAAGAGGCTTTCTGAGTGAAGTTAGTAGAGGGATACGTCAAAGGCAATGGGCCAGATAACATCACCCCATGGGTATTGAGAGAAGGGAGCGAGAGGCGCTATGTGTACCCCTAAACAACAATATTCAATACAACTATCGAAACAGGGAGAATTTGCCTGAGGCATGGAAGAGACAGCAAATGTAGTCCCAATCTTAAAAAAAGGAGACAGACAAGTGAAGCATTAAACTTACAGGACCGAGTGTCACTGGACATGTATAGTATGCAAAATCATGGATAAGATTATCAGGAGATAGAGTGGTGGAAACACCTAGAAAAGAATGATCTGATCAACAGCAGCCAACATGGTTTCAGGGATGGAAATCCTGTGTCCACAACCTATGGAGTTCATGACCTGTGACAGCAGTAAACAAAGAGAGAGGGTGGGTGGATTTGCATTTTCTTTGACTGCAAGAAGGCTTTTTGACACAGTTCCACACAAGAGATGGGTGCAAAAACTGAGGACCAAGCAGGAAAACAGGGAAGGCCTGCCAACAAAGGATCAGGAATACTTGTCAGGAAACAGCAGTCGAGTCATGGTACGTGGCGAGGTGGTCAGAGTGGGCACCTGTGACCAGCGGGGGTCCCGTAGGGGTCAGTCCTAGGACCAGTGCTGTTTCTGGTATTTGTGAACGACATGACGGAAGAATAGACTCTGAGGTGTCCCTTTTGCAGATGACGGAAGTTGATAGAAGATTCACTCGATCGAAGACCAGCAGAACTACAAAGGGATCTGGACAGGCTGCAGACCTGGTCCACAATGGCTCCTGGAGTTCAATCCCACATTAGCAAAGTCATGAAGATTGGGAAGTGGCAAAGAATGCGCAGACGGAGTACAGTCTAGGGGTCAGAGATACAAACCTCACTTCAAAGGAAAAAGAAATACCCCCCCCCCTTTGGGGTGAGATAATACCAGGCACATCTCCTGAAGCGCACATCACCAAATAACTGACTTCAGCAAATGGGCGCCAAGCAAACCCTCAGAACAGCATTCCGACATCCTTAATAAGGAATCATTCAGACCCTGTAACACCGTGGTACGTTAGGCCCATATTGGAGTATGCGGCACCATTTGGAACCCACACCTAGCCAAGCACGTGAAGAAACTAGAAAAGTGGCAAAGGTTTTGCAACAAGACAAGTCCCAGAGCTTAAGAGGTATGTCCTAACGAGGAGAGGATTAAGGGAAATCAACCTGTACGACACTGGAGTACAGGTCAAGAGAGATAGGGGGGACATGATAACGACATACAAAATACTGAGAGGAAATGACAAGGTGGACAAAGACAGATGTTCCAGAGATTGGACACAGTAACAAGGACACAGTTTGGAAGCAGAAGACACAGGATGAATCACAGGGATGTTAGGAAGTATTACTTCAGCCACAAGTAGTCATAAAGTGGAATAGTTTTGGGAAGCGATGTAGTTTGAGGCAGGATCCCTACATAGCTTTAAGCAGAGGTATGATAAAGCCTCACGGCACATGGAGAGCGACCTAGTAGAGATCAGTGAAGAGGCGGGGCCATGAGCTCGACTCGAACCCCCGCAACCTCACTAGGTGAGTACAACTAGGTGATTACACACAAACACACAAACACACACACACACACAACACACAAACACACACACACACACACACACGCACACACACACATGCACACACGCACTTCGCACACACACACACACACACACACAGCACACACACACACACACACACACACACACACACACATTGCACACTCACACGCACACACACACACACACACACACACACACAGCACACACACATGCGCACCACACACACACACACACACACACACACACACACACAACACAACACACACACACACATAGCACACACACACACACACACACACACACACACACATACGAGAAGGAATAGACTCTGGGATTTGTCCCTGTTGCAGATGACGTGAAGTTGATGAGACGAATTCACTCGATCGAAGACCAGGCAGAACTACAAAGGGATCTGGACAGGCTGCAGACCTGTCAGCAATTGGCTCCTGGAGTTCAATCCCAACCAAGTGCATAGTCATGAAGATTGGGGAAGCAAAGAAGGCCGCAGACGGAGTACAGTCTAGGGGGTCAAGACTACAAACCTCACTCAGGAAAAAGATCTGGGGTGAGTATAACACCATGCACATCTCCTGAAGCTCACATCAACCAATAACTGCTGCAGCAATATGGCGCCTAGCAAACCTCCAGAACAGCATTCCGACATCTTAATAGGAATCATTCAGGACCCTGTACACCGTGTATGTTAGGCCATATGGGAGTATGGCGGCACCAGTTTGGAACCCACACCTAGACCAAGCACGTAATAAACAAGAGAAAGTGCAAAGGTTTGCAACAAGACGTAGTCCTCAGAGTCTAAGAGGTAATCTCTACAGGGAGAGGTTAAGGGAAATCAACCTGACGACACTGGAGGACAGGAGAGATAGGGGGACTATAATGACATACAAAATACTGAGATTGGAATTGAAAAGAGGACAAAGACAGGATGTTCAGAGATTTGACACAGGTAAACAAAGGAGACACAGTGGAAGCTTAAACACAGAAGAATCACAGGGATTTAGGAAGTATTTCTTCACCACAGAGTAAGTCGTAAGTGGAATATTTGTGGGAAGCTATGTAGTGGAGGCAGATCCAACATAGCATTAAGCAGTAGGTTATGATAAACTCATCGGCTCAGGGAGAGTGCCCTAGTTAGCAATCATTGAAGAGGCGGGCCAGGGCTCGGACTCGACCCCCGCAACCTCACTAGGAGAGTACAACTAGTGATTTACACACACACCACATACACACACACACACACACACACACACACCACACACACACACAACGCACACACACACATTCACACACGCACACACTCTTCACACACACACACACACACACAACAAGCACACTCACACACACACACACACTTGCACACTCACACGCACACACACACACACACACACACACACACACACACACACACACACACACACACACATTGCGCACACCACACACACACACACACACGACACACACCACACACACACACACACACACACACACACACACCACAGCACACACACACACACAGAGGGCACACACACACACACACACACATGACGGAAGGAATAGACTCTTGAGGTGTCCCCCTGTTTGCAGATGACGTGAAGTTGATGAAGAATTCACTCGATCGAAGACCAGGCAGAACTACAAAGGGATCTGGACAGCTGCAGACCGGTCAGCAAATTGGCCTCCTGGAGTTCAAATCCACCAAGTGCAAGTCATGAAGATTTGGGGAAGGGCAAAGAAGGCCGCAGACGGAGTACAGTCTAGGGGGTCAGAAGACTACAAAACCTCACTCAAGGAAACAGATCTTGGGTGAGTATAACATCCAGCACATCTCCCTGAAGCGCCACATCAACCAATATCTGCTGCAGCATATGGGCGCCTAGCAAACCTCAATACAGCATTCCGACACTTATAAGAATCATTCAGGACCCATACACGTGTATGTTTGGCCCAATATTGGATTAATGAGCGGCACCATTTGGAACCCACACCAGCCAAGCACGTTGAAGAAACAAAGAAATTGCAAAGGTTTTGCAACAAGACTAGTCCCAGAGCAAGAGTATCTCCTACGAGAGAGGTTAAGGGAAATCAACCTGACGACCTGAGGACAGGAGAGATAGGGGGGACTATGATAATGAACATACAAAAATACTGAGACAGGAATTGACCAAGGTGGACAAAGAACTGGATGTTCCAGAGATTGACACAGTAACAGGATACACAGTTGAAGCTGAAGACACAGATGAATCACAGGATTGTTAGGAAGTATTTCATCAGCCACAGAGTAGTCAGTAAGTGGTAACAGTTTGGGGAAGCGATTTAGTGGAGGGTAAAAGGATCCATACATAGCTTTTAAGCAGAGGTATATAAAGCTCACGGCTCAGGGAGAGATGACCTAGTAAGCGAACAGTGAAAAGGCCGGGGCACAGGAGCTCGGACTCGACCCCGCAACCTCAACTAGGTGAGTACAACTTAGTGAGTACACACACACAAACACACCCCCACACACACACACACCACACACACACACACACACACACACACACACAAAAAAAAAAAAAAAAAAAAAAAAATCACACACACACACAAACACAACACACACACCACACACACACACACACACACACACACACACACACACACACAAACACACACACAAACACACACTCACACACACACATACATTCTCACAAAATCACACACACATACATCCACAAAACACATGTCCCACACCATAAGCACACAGACACACATAAAGTGTTCACTAGAGGAGACAGAAGAGGGCTCCTGAAAGACGGAGAGGTGGGGATACACCATCAAGTACTGGACACGATACATACAACCGAGAAGAAGTAAGAGGCAGTTAAGAGAGCTAGATACCTCAAAGGTAGATGGGCTGGATAACATATCTCCATGGGTCCGTGAAGAAGGAGCAATGATCCAGTTTTTTAAAAAGTAGAACGGACACAAAGCATAAAACTACATACCAGTGTCACTCTGAGTGTCCCTCTTTGGCATGTGATGTGAAGTTTGATGAGAGAATTCATCGACGAGTACAGGCAGAACTACAAAGGGATCTGGGCAGGCTGCAGGCCCTGTTCCCCGCACTGACTCCTGGAGTTCAATCCAACCAGTGTGGCAAAGTCATGAAATGTAGGAATGCAAAGAAGACACGAGACGGAGTACAGTCAAGGTGCCATGAGACTGCAAACCTCACCAAAAGAAAAAGGATACTGGGGGTATAACACCCAGACACATCTCCTGAGGTGCAACACAACCAAATAATTGCTGCAGCATATTGGCCGCCTAGCAAACCAAAGAACAGCGTTCCCTTAAAAGGGGGGTTAAAAAAAAGGGGGATTGTGGGTTTTTTGGTTTTCAATATATAAGGATTCGTGACAGGTCCCCGCAGACTGTGTACGTTAGGCCCATATTGGAGTATGCAGCACCAGTTTGGAACCCACATCTAGCCAACCATGTAATAAAACGAGACTAATCCCGGAGCAAAGGGGGCATATCCTACGAGGAGGGTTAAGGGAAATCGACCTGACGACACTGGAAGACAGGAGAATAGTGGGATACGATAACGACTTGTAATATACTGAGAGGAATCGCCCAAAGGGGGACAGAGACAGGATGTTCCAATAATGGGACACAGCAACAGGGGTCACAGTTGGAAGTAGAGGACATAGATGAATCACAGGATGTTAGGAAGTATTTCTTCAGCAACAGAGTTGTCAGGAAGTGGAATAGTCTGGTAAGTGATGTAGTGGAGGCAGATCCATACATAGCTGAAAAAGAGGTATGAAAAAACTCATGGAACAGGGAAAAGTGACCTATTAGCGACCAGTAAAGAGGCGGGACCAGGAGCAGTGAATCGACCACTGCAACCACAACTAGGTGAGTGCATCCAGGTGAGTACACACCACACACATACACACACATACCACTACCCTTTCTCTCCCCCTCACATTTCTCTCTCTCCCCCTTGGTCTTATCCCTCACCCCCCTACTCTCTCCCTCTCTCCCTCTTTCTACCCTTTCTCTCTCCTCTCTTTTCCCTCTTTCTAAACCCTTCTCCCCTCACCCCCACACCCTCTCCCTCCCTACACATGTAGAAAAGGTAGTACATAACTGGGTAAAGAAATGACTTGTTAACAAAACGCTAGTATTATAATTATTAGAACTACTCTCAGTGTTAGTGGTATCTCATTAGTATTACGGATACACAGAAGTGAATTGTATTTCTGGACATATAAACAACTGACGTGCCACACACACAAAACACGCGTGCACACACATACACACTCGGGGCCAGGAGCTGGGTCTCGACCCGAAACCACAACTAGGTGAGTACACACAGCGTTCCTTGGAATCTGACTGCCTCCCCCACAGACCTCTTACCTTTTCCCTCCCTCGCGTTTCTCTCTCTCACAGCCTTCTTCCCTCCTTTCTCCCTCTCTCTCTCTTTCTCTCCCTCTCCCTCTCCCTCTCTTTCTCCCTCTCTCTACCCTTTCTCTCCCCCCTCACATTTCTCTCCCTCCCCCTTGGTCTTATCCCTCACCCCATACTCTTTCCTCTCTCTCCCTCTTTCTACCCTTTCTCTCTCCTCTCTCTCCCTTTTCTACCCTCTCTCTCTCTCCCCCACACCCTCTCCCTCCTCTAGCCTTCTGTCTGTGGTAATAAAAAGTAAAAAAAAAAAAAAAAAAAAAAATGGGTGGCCTTAGAGGACAGAAACCCAGAGATCTGGTGGGACGAACCAGGGAGGAAAGACTGGGAGCTAGAGCTCCAAAAAAGGGAGGAAGAGTGGGGAAGGAAGATAGTAGAGCTTGGTAAGAAAATGGAGGGCGGATAGCTGAAGAGTGCAGGAAGTGGAAGAAACAGGTCTTAGCAGCAGAAGCTAGGATACAGTGCTTAGAAGAGAAACTGCAAAGCCTGAAACAGATTAGAGAGACAAATGACAATTCAGGTGTGACATCAGGAAATTCAAAGTCAGGCGCAGACAAGGGGATGGTAAGCAACAACGGGAGACATGCCGAACATGAAGGCCCTATCAGACCCACGTGGGGCCAGGGAAAAGAGACGAGCACACTAAGATCAAACGACAGGTCCGAAGAAAATGAAGGTATGCTATATGCAGAGATTCTAACAGCCAACTGCGTAGCAAGGGACAGCTGGTCAGGAAAGACAGTCCACTGAGAATAAAAAGTTTCAGATATGACGGGACTGAAGGCAAGAACATGTAAATGGAAGGAAATAAAATGCCTCAGAGGACGCAGATGGAGACTCAGTGGGAGGAGGAAAGGGCGAGGTCAGTTTTTGGGGTACGGGCTCCAAGAAGCCAAGGGGGCCAACTTTGAAGAAATAAAACAGGAGGAGAAAAAAATGATTGAAGGCATATGAAAACATAGGGGAGGGCAATATGACCCAGGTGACAAATTTTCAGAGAATTGGGTGGTTTGCGAGTGGAAGGATACGGCCTGTCAGAGTAACTTTCAAGGAAGAATCAGTTCGAACCAGGATTCTGCAAAGAGGGGTACCAGAGAGTATACCTCGACCGCGACAGAACACAAGAAGAAAGGACTACACTGAAAGAGAGGGTACAGAGACCAAGGAGGAACGAGAAGCAATGAAAATGAGCAGGACCCAGACACAGGAGGAAGGGCAAACACACCCCACAGAATCTCCCACCAAAAGACTCCACCCGCGACATTCCCAACGCAACTGAGCAACCTATACTACAACCCACTCACTGTTCCCTCTGCCACCAACCCCCATATCACAAACCTCACCCCAACAGCTGTCCCTTATGGGCATTCTGACCCCACCCCCATCAACACAAACCCCACCTACACCACAGCCCCATATAGGCCCCCACCAAGGCTCTCGCTCCCCCAACCCCAATATTCTTGCATGACCACAAGATAGAAAAGAACTAAAGGTTTGGTACACAAACGCGGATGGAATAATGAATAAACATGAGGAGTGGAATGAAAGGAATCAGTGAAAAATCCCCAGACATCATAGCAGTCACAGAAACAAAAACTCGCTGAGACAATAACAGACACAATCTTCCCCAAAAGGATATCAGATCCTGGGAAAGATAGAAGGAGTAGAGGGGGAGGAGGGGTTGCACTGCTCATAAAACACCGATGGGGATTTGAGGAAATGGAAGGCATGGACATGATTGGAGAAAGAGACTACATTGTAGGTACAATTCTGTCCGGAGAACATAAAGTAGTCATTGGATGATGATGATACCCACCACAGAAAGCAGGAGGCCAAAGAGGAGTACGAAGAAAACAACAGGGTGATGGTGGACACACTGGCTGAGGTGGCAAGAAGAGCTCACTCAAGCAGAGCAAAGTTACTGGTTTAAAGGGCGATTTCAACCACAGGGAGATCGACTGGGAAAACCCGGAGCCACATGGGGGTCCCGAAACATGGAGAGCCAAGAGAAAGGATGTGGTACTTGAAACCTCATGCATCAACATGTCAGGGACACAACCAAGAGAGAGGGGAGGATGAGCCAGCAAGACTGGATCTTGTGTTCACCCTGAGCAGTTCAGACATTGAGGACATCACTTATGAGAGGCCCCTTGGAGCTAGCGTCATGTGGTTCTGAGTTTTGACTATATAGCAGAGTTTTCAAGTGGAGAAGATAACAGGAACTGAAGGGGACAGGCCCAAACTATAAAAGGGGGGACTACACAGGTATGAGAAACTTCCTGCAGGAGGTTCAGTGGGACAGAGAAATGGTAGGAAAATCAGTAAACGAGATGATGGGGAAAATGTGGCAACAAAGTGCAAGGAGGCAGAGGAAAAATTTTGTTCCCAAGGGAAACGGAAATAATAGGAAGACCAAAACGAGTCCTTGGTTTTACCCCCAAGGTGTAGGGAGGGGAAAAACTAAGTGCAACAGAGAATGGAAGAGGTACAGGAGGCATAGGACCCAGTAAACAAGGAAAATAGTAGAAAGCCAGAAACGAGTATGCACGATAAAGGAGGGAGGCCCAGCGACAGTATGAAAACGACATAGCATCGAAAGTCAAATCTGACCCGAAACTGCTGTATAGCCACATTAGGAGGAAGACAACAGTCCCAAAGGGCCCGGTGATAAGGCTGAGGAAAGAAGGTGGAGAACTCACAAGAAACGATCAAGAGGTATGTGAGGAGCTCAACACGAGATTTAAGGAAGTATTTACAGTAGGACAGGAAGGGGCTCTGGGGGGACAGACCAGATGGGAAGGCACCGCAAGGAATACACCAACAAGTGTTGGACGACATACATACAGATTGAGGAGGAGGTGAAGGGCTGCTAGGGACATCGATACCTCAAGGCAAATGGGACCAGACACATCTCCCCGTGGGGTCCTTAGAGAGGGAGCAGATATGTTGTGCTGCCACTTACCACAATCTTTAACACATCCCTGGAAAAATGGGCAACTACCTGAGGTATGGAAGACGGCAAATGTAGTTCCCTTTTTAAAAAAGGAGACAGAAAGAGGCACTAAACTATAGACCTGTGTCATTGAGTGTATAGTATGCAAAATTATGGAGAAGATTATCAGGAGGAGAGTGGTGGAGCACCTGGAAAAGGGAACAGGAGTATAAATGCCAACCAGCACGGGTTCACAGAAGGCAAATCCTGTGTCACAAACCCCTTTTGGGGTTTTATGATAAAATAACAGAAGTAAGACAAGAGAGAGAGGGGGGGGTTGATTGCGTCTTCTTGGACTGCAAGAAGGCCTTTGACACAGTTTCCTCACAAGAGATTAGTGAAAAAGCTAGAGCATCAGGCGCATATAACAGGGAGGGCACTGCAATGGATCAGAGAATACCTGACGGGAGGCAACAACGGTCATGGTACGTAATGATTATCCCCAGTGGGGGACCTGTGACGAGCGGGGTCCCACAGGGGTCGGTCCTAGGACCAGTGTATTTTTGGTATATGTGAACGACATGACGGAAGGGTTAGACTCAGAAGTGTCCCTGTTTGCAGATGATGTGAAGTTAATGAGGAGAATTAAATCTGATGAGGACCAGGCAGGACTTCAAAGAGAAACCCGGACAGACTGGACAACTGGTCCAGCAAATGGCTTCTCGAATTTAATCCTGCCAAATGCAAAGTCATGAAGATGGGGGAGGGGCACAGAAGACCACAGACGAAATATAGGCTAGGTGGCCAAAGACTGCAAACCTCACTCAAGGAGAAAGATCTTGGGGTGAGTATAACACCGAGCATGTCTCCGGAAGCACACATCAATCAGATAACTGCTGCAGCTATGGGCCCCTGGCAAACCTGAGAACAGCATTCCGATACCTTAGTAAGGAATCATTCAAGACACTGTACCCCGTGTATGTCAGGCCCATACTGGAGTATCCCAGCACCGTTTGGAACCCGCACTTGATAAAGCACGTCAAGAAACTGGAGAAAGTAAAAAAGGTTTGCGACCAAGGGTTTATTTCCCAGAGCTAATGGGGGAATGTCCTATGAGGAAAGATTAAGGGAAATCGGCCTGACCAACTGGGGGAAACAGGAGGGTCAGGGGAGACATGATAACGACATATAAAATACTGCGTGGAATAGACAAGGTGGACAAAGACAGGATGTTCCAGGGAGGGGACACAGAAACAAGAGGCCACAATTGGAAGTTAAAGGGAACAAAAATGAGTCAGAGAGTTTAGTAGGAAGTATTTCTTCAGTCATAGAGTTGTAAGGCAGTGGGAAAAGCCCCAGAAAATGACGTAGTGGAGGCAGGAACCATACACAGTTTTAAGACGAGGTTTGATAAAGCTCATGGAGCGGGGAGAGAGGGGGGCCTAGTAGCAACCGGTGAAGAAAGGGGGGGCCAGGAGCTAGGACTCGACCCCTGCAACCACAAATAGGTGAGTACACACACCCATGTACACACACACCACAAATACATACATTCTCAGTCAAATCACACACATACAATCACAAAAACACATTCATGCACACACACACCACACACACACACACACACACACCCCGCGCGCGCGCGCGCGACATGCGCATGTGAGAAGGGCTTGATGAGTTAATTCTGCCGACACTAGAGCACAGGACCAGATGTGATAACTCTGCGACATTCAAACAGTAGGATTAACAAAGAGAGTGGACAGAGAGTGTCTATTGAGTCGTGGGTCTCAGGTACACGAGGGTAAAGCTGGAAGTTAAAAGCAAAGACGAGTCACACTGATGTGAGTATAGTTGAGGCAGAATCCACGTATTTCTTAAAAAAGTAGCTATTATAGAGCTCCGGACTCTGGAGGGGAGTGAATTCAGTAGTCGCAAGCAGAAAAGAGGTGACAGTAACTTATAATCAGCCCCTGCAAACATAGTATAGTATAGTTAGGTAAGTACAAACTCTTTTTTTTGATCCGAATTTGCTCAGGGACAGGATGGTTCAACACAAACATACCAGAATGACCACATGATGCTGCAATCGTGTGCACCTTGATTTGGACGAGACTGCGCAGATATCAGGAATCATTCGAATCATGGACCTCATATAGAGGCAACCCCAATACCTCTCCAAGCTGGCGCAATTCTGGGGCACCTCTGTCACCACAGCACAATCACGACAACCTCCACTCTTCTCTGTCCCCTTCCATTTTTTTCCTTCCTACATGTACCCATCCTGAAACCCCCGCAAAAGAAACGCCAAAATTCCCCCCTGCCCCCCCTTTTCCTTTTTTTCCTTCAAATGAATATATACAGAGGTAGTGAAACAAAAATCAAGAATGATAGGGGACAAGTAAAATCGAAGTGATACACAAACCCAAATGTGTATCAGAAAAAATGACAAGGGAAGAAACGAAGAGCGGGGTAACTCAAGATTTTAAGTTTCACGAGAAAAAAAAACTGCCTATATATATAAATTTCCTTTTTTTTTCCCCCTGAATATAAAATTTATAAGGAAATGCAGAGAAAAACGGGGGGAGGAGGAGGAGGGGAATGACGAATCAAAAATTGTGGAAAAATTAAAAAGGGTTTTGAGGGGGAAAAAGAGTAAAGAAACACAGTTGCTTCTAAAAATATACAACCCGCCACCAACCTAGGAGACGGCAAAAGTATTTGAAGTAGAAATTTAACGGGTTTCAGTCTAATAATTAAAAAATGTTCTATTCGCTTTAAACACTAATGGAGTTTTTTTAAAAAAGTATTATTTATTAATTTAGTCGAGGAAAGGGACAGTTTTGAATTTTGTAAAAAACATTTTACATGAAAACTGGGTTTTTAAAAAAAAAAAATTTTAAAAAAAAATGAATGGACGAAAAAAATATGAATTAAAAAAGAAAATTTTGGGGGTTTTTATTTTTTCCTTTCATTTTTGAACTTTTCAAAAAGGCCCTTTTAAAAAATTTTAAATTTTCATCTTATTCTCCCAAAAATTTTAATTTTTAAAAATGAGCCCCCAACAAAAAAAACCCCTTAAATACAAATTTTAATTTAAAATTACTTATAAAGACGCAAAGGGGTTTGTTAAATTTTTGTTTAAATACATGAAAAAGATGCCCCAGATAAAAGTTACATATCAAATTTAAACATGTCAAAGTTACATGATTAAGTTACATGATCAAA
Organism: Cherax quadricarinatus; assembly: GCF_026875155.1. Lineage (NCBI taxonomy): Eukaryota > Metazoa > Arthropoda > Malacostraca > Decapoda > Parastacidae > Cherax > Cherax quadricarinatus. The sequence continues at coordinate 3,491,943 of NC_069467.1, forward strand.
GTTACATGATAAAATTTTACATGATCAAAGTTACATGATCAAATTTACAGTCAAAGTTACATGATCAAGTACATGATAAATTTACTGATCAAAGTTCATGATCAAAGTTACTGATAAAGTTACATGATCAAAGTTACATGATAAAAGTTCATGATCAAAGTTACATGTCAAAGTTACATGATCAAAGTTACATGATAAAAGTTACATATCAAAGTTACATGATCAAAGTTACATGATCCAGTAACAGATCAAAGTTACATGATCAAAGTTACATGTAAAAGTTACAGGCTTTTTCCTAAAATTTCGTTTCCGGGGTTTAACTGAAACTATAGTAAGACTATCTGTCACTGAAATACTTAACTAGGTGAATACCAACTTGAAAACAGTGCTTTTGTATACAAATTTTTGTAGATATTTTTTTCCAGTTTGAGTATGAAAAGATGGAAAATTTATTTTTTTTAAATTTAAATTGGGGTTTTTAAATATAACAGTTTTGTTAGGTAAGAACTATGCAACATTAGGTATCGAAATAAAGCCCAACTGTTGCATATGTGTCTTACCTAAAACCTGTCGGTATTTTTACCATTTTAATTTTCAAATAACAGTGTATATTTTCCTTTTTTTTTATTTATCTACTTAATTATTTTCTTATGTAGGGGCAATTTTTTTAGAAAATAAAATAGTTATAAAAAACGCGTGCAAAAACTAAAGAAAGATTCTTTGATGGTTCAAACTTTCTTCGCTGGTGTGCGTCCCGAAAAAATGCTTCACCCAAAAAAAATTGATACTTCTTAATTAAAGTTTAGTTCTATTGTTTAAGGTTTTTTAATTTAAATTTCCTAACTAATAAAGCATTAATGAAAATTTTGGAATCATTGCAATAATGGGAATTTTTTTTTTTAGTCCCCATAAAATTTCAAAAATAGTGTCTTAGAAAAAAAATTTAATATTTCAGGGGGCTGTTGCCCTCAAATTTGCTAAATTTTATTTAAAAAATTTTGATTTACATGTTTACTTTTGAATCATATGAAAAAAAATTATTAAGAAGAAAAAAAAGAGACAGAAAAAAATTTAAACCTACACTGGTAAATTTTTTGTAATTGTTTTTTGCCTTTCAGGGGCACTAATTTTAAAATTAAAACCTTTAGCAAATAATGAATTTTATGCTAAATTTTATGTAAATTGTTTTTTGGGGAATTTTAAAGTCTTTACATGCCCCTTTCAAATTTGCATAACTAGCGGGAATTTATTAAAACGTCTATGGTTTCTGAAAAATTAGTGTGAAAACAAAATTCCGATCAATGAAAAACAAATTTTTTTTTAAAAAGGAGCACGGGCATTCTTTTTTTAAATTTGACCAGTTGGACATGGGCAGCCAAATCACCCAGGATACTTATATTATTATTTGTTATACATTCAAACATATGTATTTGTGCATGGTGTCGAGGTGGTGGTAGTGGTAGTGGTGATGGTGGTTGTGGAAGGATGGTGGTGGTGGTTTAAGGTAGTGGTGGGGAAAAGGGGGGTAGTGAAGTGGTGGTGTGAAGGTGGTGGTGGTGAAAATTTTTTGGGGGGGATGTGGGGGTTGTCGAGATTTTGGGGTAAGAAAAACACATTAGATATCTTGAAGGCACTAATTAAAGGTCTTGAGGAGAAACCCGGGAATCCCTTTTCCCCGTCTATACCTATCATGGAAATGAGAGAGAGGGCTGTAGCTGGTGGTCAATGTGAGGGTCTTTTTACTCAAAGGGTAGAAGGGAAAAATATCTTAAAGTAGTGTGATGTATCATGTGATCTGCGGATTCTGAGGGAAGTGTTTTACAAAAAAAGAAAATATTTACAGAAAAGGCAGACTTAGCACACCAATCTTTTTACTGTTTTAAATTTCCGAAAATTTTTAAAAGTAAAAACATAAAAAATTTGAACATCAATAAGTTGACATAGTAGACACACAGTTGAACACTTTTATACTATTTTAAAACATTTAAGGGATTTTTACATTTAACCCCCCCAATCTGTACAGTAAGGTTTACATGGCAGAGTGATCATCATTTAGGGGATCAAATTTTTGTTTCAACGGGTAACACATTTCCAGGTTTGGGAGGTTCTGAATGGTATTTACAATTGAAACTTGAGGATTCCTCTTAATTGCCGTGCACATAGGGAAAAAAATCAGGCTGTTTTTCTGTTTAGTTTTTGAGGGAGAGGGAATTGAGTCCCGGGAATTTTCGGTATGTAGCATTTCCTGGATGTAGGAACCCCGTCATCATCGATACTAACTTCTTTTATCTAAAAGTGATGTTCTTTATACTGCCTCTCATTTCTCCCAAATACTATACTCAATATGGCCCAAAAAATTTTGACGAGCTTAGGCATTGCAGATGTATTATTTAAAATTAGTACTAACTCTCAACCTATTTTTTTTTTTGGTTGGGTTTGCTCGAGTATTAGTGGCTCTTGTAAATTCTGCTTTTTGATTTATGAACTTTTTTCACGGATTCTTCTAAAAACACCTAAATCAGATCAAATCAAATCAAATCAAGTTTATTTCTCCGTAAAAGTTTAACAATGTGGGTTTACACATTATAGTATATTGGTTTGGGTTTATACATATTATATAACTAATTACACAGAGGGCTACTATCACGCCTAGCATGACTAAGCATTTCGGCAGACTAAGAATAATTCAAAACTCGTATTGGTGGCAGAGCTAATCTGTCCTCGGTGCTTAGCTATAATCTGCTATAGGAATTAACTCACAATATCAGGTGAATTATGTCTTCCACTAACACACACATTTGTTTCCGTGATGGAAATATTGAAAATTAGTTACGGCAAGTCTAGCACCACTCTTTGCCAAGGATCGCCTAGTAGTGGGATACACCGGGATTGGATTAGTATCGCAACATTAATCCTTTATGCTACATACAACACGACATTTCTTATTCAAACTCAGAATGTCATTTGCCATACGAGGCCAAAAGTATTTCCAATCTGGCTTGTTTTACATGAACGATCAAACCAGGGTGTTGTAACACCTGGTATATCATGAACAAAGTCAATGAGCGTGTTGGTGGCTTCACAGAGAGAGTTTTGATCTTCTTGTAGCAGGAATCGAATCCACCCAACTACAAGGGTCAATTTTTGAGCATTTCTACATGCTGGGCACAAAATGGGGGATCTGCTATTACTGTACAATACGTCACGACAAACACCGCACACTTGAGATCCCGGAAGTTTTTTTAAAGGGTTTTGGGTTAGCTTTTGGTATCAGGGAACACGGCAATTTTCCGTTGGTTTTTATTCTGGAATAGCAAATCAGTGGACATGATCTCTAAAGAAAACAGGGTACTGATATATAATATCACAGAAGTTTTTAAAGCCCATACTTTTTCTAAGGCTTCTTGCTCAGTTACTGTATAATTATTTCAGCCTTTTGAAGGATTCGACTACAATTGAAAACTGTGCAACTTGCTATCGGCCTTCTAACGGGAACACTGCCCAATAGAACTAGCACCGTTGTTAATAAAAGGTTTAGAAAAATCGGTTTTAAAAATAGAGCGAAGTTAGCTTTTTCTTTGAGATTTTAAAATGCTCTTTCTGACAGAAAGTCCAATAAAAGGAGTTTTTTTCTAACCAACTCAGTTGGAAGCTGCAATAAAGAAAAACAACAATAAATTTTTTAAAAACCTGTAACCCACGAGGATCTTATGGCATTAGCAGTTTTTTTTAACAGTTTGATTTTTAAAGGGGTTTTTTTCATGCTTATCAGTACCAAATCAACTCTTTTCAGGCAAAAAAATCATGTTAAAGATTTTACACTAGTAAATTTTTTTTGTCACTTGTTGTCCACGAAATCCCTGTCCCCGACTTGCTGTTTTTTTTAGAAGAAAATTGGATTGTTTCTCTTGCCCTTTTATAAAAAAAATATCATTATTGAATTGATTAAGCTGGTGTGTTGATTTCAAGTTTGAATTAGAGGGGAAATATAACCCAAAAAAAAAAGAAATGGGAGGGAATCCGTGTCCCCCCTTTTGAGAAACTGAATGAATTTTTTAGTTAGACTTTTAAAAAATATCTTGCCAGGTGACTAATTTGGGTTTAGATATGTTTAGACATCTTGCGTCTTTGGCCAAATCATAGCCCCCTTTATATTTTTTTACCAAGACTTTAAGCTTTAGCTCTTCTTTAAATTCACGGGAAGAAAGAGGTGGCCGTAAACTTCCATTTTTTTGATGTGTTTTAAACACCGAGTTGATAAAGTTTTTAAATTTTCAGTATATAGGCGGCCCCCAATGGTGCCCCATTCAAAGCTGTTCTATCCAGAATGGAAATTAAAAAGGGTGATTTCTTACATTTTCCGAAAGCCTATAAGTGTGAGTTCTGAATTCCTTATGAAGAAATTAGGTAAATATTTACCAGTGGCATGAAACTTTGTATCCTAAAAATTTTGGAATTGTCTTGCGGGCACCCAAAAATATAAGGAGCTGGATAACACCTTTGACCAAGAATGTGCTGGTCCCCCATAATGAAAATTTATCATCCTGCTGAAGTCCTTAAAGATTTTTAAAATACAAGTTGTTTTTAAAATTCACAGACTTTTTTGAAGTATTCTGATAAAAATTCACCTCAAATTTGGGTGGGGGTGTTACAGAATTGGTTTTCAAAAATGTTGCGGTCTTTTTATTTGGGGTAGAGGGAAAACCTTAGAAGTA
>NC_069467.1:3499657-3682157 GCF_026875155.1 Cherax quadricarinatus
ATCTCGTTGACAACATATATGCTTGTACGAATGTGTTTCCATACTCGAGCCATCCTGGTTATGTATGATCTCAGATGGAGTGATGTTCTGGAGAAGGGTACAGCCAGAGTGAAGTTGCTGCTTTCTCTGCCGTTTTGTGGCATAAAAGCTGTTTCACGCTGTCCACGAAGTGATCCGAATTTTGTATTCTAACAATATTTGTCCTTGAAAAACATAACAGTAAAAGGCCACCCTCATCCCCCGATGTTGAAGACATCTGCTAATGACAGATCTGTCCAGGATGGGTCCATGCGAGAGATGAGACGGGTCGTGCCTCTGTTCTCTAACTCTGTCAAGCAGTCGCAGATGAGAGGGGGGGCAGGCAAAACCAAAAAGTGGAAGCATACTCAAGGTGTGAAGCGTACTTGTGCCTCGAACAGGATCCTTGCAACCCCTACTGTCAAGCATAATGCGAGATACGGCGAAGTGCTGTAATCTTCCTGCTGCCTTGTTTGCAAGATTTACACAAACATGTTCTTCATGATAGTATTTGAGTGGAACAATTTCACCAACAAGGATGTCAACTTCCGTCTCCAGGTGCCAAACATCGTCCCATACACATCTTACTACTGCACCAGCATTACCATCATGGTGCCTAGATACGAACATCAATTGCGTTTTCTTCTCTTCTCTCAGGTGCAGCCAATGTTACTGCCATACTATTTCCCAAGCTGATATAGCTCTCAGCTGGTGATGATTAGCTTAAGCACTGGCATGTCTTCACAAGATAAGTGAATTCAGTGGTACAGTCGTCTGCATATGCATGTGAAAACTGGATGAATGAAAGAAGGACCGTTTAAGTAGATCCATAACAGTGGACCCAGCACACTTCCTTGTGGAACGCTTGCCCCAATAGGAGCCTGCTGATCGTATCCATTGAGACCACACTTAGAGATCTACCATGAAAGGTAATCACTGAGGAGACTTCGTAGAGAGCCTGCAATTCCCATGCTGAAGTTTTGCTAAGAGGCCTTGGTGCCACACCCGGTTCGAAAGCGCCAGCAATGTCCCCAGTGCTACCACACAGCTGACTTTGATTTCATCCCAGTGACTGGTGCCACTTAGTGGAGAGGTTTAACAACAGATCACAGCAGAGTACCTTTCTGAAGCCAATGACGATCACAAAGTGTGAGTGGTATCAAAAAAATTCTGTTCATTTGTCTTGAGATTATGTCTCAATGATCTTACCAGTGATTGACAGGAGTGACACTGGTCTGTCAGTTGCTGAATTCTGCTCTGCTCTTCTTTTGTGAACAGGTACTACATTTGCCCTCTTTTCCATGGAAGGGGCCATTACCTGTACTAGCATTGCTGAAGATGCGAGTTTACGAGGAGCTGCTAGCTGGCTGCACATCTTCCAACAATCTTGGGCTCACTTGTCTGGGCCCACAGCCTATTCTTGGTCCAAGTAGATTTAAGAAGAAAGCCACCTCCTCCTGCCTTATTGTCACCACTGACAGTTTTGACACAGTTTCGTGCAGCTAGCCTAAGGAGGGTCCCTTGCTGGTCAGAACTTGCATGTTGGTACAAAGTGTAGCAAAGAGGTTCCGCCTTTTCTTGACTAACAGTAGAGTGGTCCCATCCTGTCGATTTAGAGGTAGGAATAAGTTCCTCAGGCAGATAACCTTGTCTGTCCTTGACCAGGGACCACCAGTTATGGAGCCTACCTACCCTGAATGCTAACTTTCTTTAGGTCCACCTCGCCATTTAGCAATGGCCCACTTTTTGAACATCACCCAAATGCCTACAGGCTGCATGTGCAAGTTCCTGTTATAGGGGAAGGATGTCTCTTATACCTTCGCCATCTTTGTACTTAGGCAGTAGCAGCCTCTCTACAACAAAGCCAAATAAACCAAGGCTATCTGTAGCTTTGTCACATATTGCCGGTGAGAATGTGGTTTCATTGTGCAGATAAAGGATGTGTCCAGTGACGGCTTTCACTGGTTGTCCAACATCCCCCTGGAGAAGAGCATTCCAGTCGGTGGTGGCGAGCTCAGAGCAAAGGGCTGGCCAATTACCTTTTTCCCATATAGCCAGTTGTGCGTGAGGGACTTCCTCCACCTCGTGCTGTTGGGATCTAAGTGGTGTAAAGTACAGCCTGTGTGGTCAGACGATCCACGTAGCCGAGGGGTTGACAAGTGACTATGCTTCTGCCAGATCACTCACTACTGGGTCAAGGGAGGAGCCAGAGATATGAGATAGAAATCAACAAAGTTTCTCATGTCAAACACTGCAAGAAGTCATCAAAGTCCTCTGTATAAGGTGCTGGTTTGAGGTCCACCAACAATATAATATGTTGACAGGTTGTGTTGTAGCATAAGGGAGTTCAATAATTTCCATTAGAAGTTGATAGGGTCTGCATGTGCCACTGAGGTCCGGAACATTGCACATGCTTAGTACAGAGGTACAGGGTTTCATACAGAGCTTGAAGAACATCTATTTCAGATGTGTAGGGGTGGCAACATCTATGTTGCTGGGCATGAACACTTTTAGAGAAGCACACAGCAACACCACCTATCCTTGTCCCTTGTCTGTCTCTCTCATCCATGATGTGTAGCCAGCACTTTCTTGCAAAATTTTCCTGGAGTCCCTGTCATCCAAAAATGTTTCAACAACAGCTATCATGTCGGGACGTCGAGTGTTCACAAAAGCTATGTGTGAGCTCTCTCTGCCCCCTTCTCTCCCCCTCTTTGCCTTCTCTTTCTCTCTCTCTCTCCCTCTCTCCCTCTCTCTCTCTCTCTCTCTCTCTCTCTCTTGCTCTCTCTCTCTCTTGCTCTCTCTCGTCCCCATTTTCCCTTCTAACTCTCCCCTCTCCTACTCTTCCCTTCACTCTCTCTCCCCCTCTACCTTTCCCTTCTCTCTTCTCCTCCACAAAAAAAAAAAAAAAAAAAAAAAAAAAAAAAAAAAAAAAAAAAAGGTGGGGACTCGCAGGAACCAAGGATCAGATGAGAATGGTTCTGGTAGGGAGGAGTGGATGGAGGAGCAGTGCTAAAGGATGGAACAAGAGTGGGAGAGAAAATTAGGAGAGCTTTCTGAAAAAATGGAGAAAGAGCTCTCTGTGAAATTGGAAAAGAGGCTGGAGAAGGAGACAAAGAATTGGGAGGCACAAGTCGAAACTGCAGTAGCCAAGATAAGGGTCCTAGAAGTTGAGATAAATAGGCTGAAGCGAGTTACAGGGGCAGTGACCAGAGAAGACAAAGCATATGAAGCTGCGAGGCCGAACAGGAAGGAAGGAATTATGAATTATGCTAAGGTCATATCAGTCTGCCAAGGAGGACCAAGGAGTGAAAGGGAAGATCAGCTGGTTGCAGATGGAGAGGGTGATAGGTCGAATGCTGAGGCACAACCAGGCTATCAAGAGCCACTGGAAAAATCAAGGGAGAAACTGACCACATACAGGCAGGATTCAGAGTCACAGAGGGTGAGGCAATGGGAGGAAGAAAGGGCAAAATCAGTGTTTATCCATGGGCTTCAGGAGAGAGAGGAAAGGACACACACTGAAAGGCAGCAGGAAGAAAGAAAGGAGGTTGAGAAAATCATCACGGAAATAGGTGAAGAGATGGACGAGATTGTAAATTTTCAGAGAATAGGGGGGTACTCGAAGGGGAGAAACCGACCAATCAAGCTGATTCTCAGGACGGAAACAGTGCGGAACAGGATCCTCCAAGAGAAACCACGATTGAAATACTCGGAAGAGTACAAGAGGGTGTTCCTAGAGAGACAGAACAAAATCAGAACGACAGCAGCTGAGGGAGAGGACAAAAAAGCGAAAGGAGCTAGGAAAAGAGACAAGGATGGAACCAGCAGAGGTCAGTCAGAGCAGAACAGAACAGCAAGGGCAAGCACACACACAACTATTCTCAGAACCATACAACCTATCACACCATCCCAACACACACTACAATCCATACCCACAGCCTCCACACAACACCGAGCTATAGAATCCCACAGTATGCCACCAGGTCTCCCACCCTCACAGGCCCCCCAAACGACAGTGTTGGAAAGGAAACTGAAGGTATGGTACACAAAACGCTGATGGAATAACAAATAAGTGGGAGGAGTGGCATGAAAGAGTCAAAGAAGCATCACCGGACATCATAGCTCTCACAGAAACCAAGCTTACAGGTATGATAACAGATGCCATCTTTCCAACGGGATACCAAATCCTGAGGAAAGACAGAGGGAACAGGGGGGTGGAGGAGTGGCGTTGCTGATCAAAAATCGCTGGAATTTTGATGAGTTGGAGAGAGGAGACAGCGGAGAAGAAAGTGATTACATAGGGGAACACTTCACTCTGGAGGTCCCAAGGTGGTAATAGCAGTGATGTATAACCCACCACAGAACAGCAGGAGGCCAAGGCAAGAGTACAACGAGAGCAATAGAGCGATGGTTGACACACTGGCTAGAGTGGCCAGAAGAGCTCATGCATGCAGGGCAAAGCTCCTGATCATGGGTCACTTTAACCACAAGGAGATCGATTGGGAGAACTTGGACCCACATGGGGGCCAAGATACATGGAGGGCTAAGATGATGGAGGTGGTACTGGAAAACTTCATGTGCCAACACGTAAGGGACACTACAAGAGAGAGAGGATAGGATGAACCAGCAAGGCTGGACTTAGTATTCACCTTGAGTAGTGCAGATATCGAGGACATCACATATGAAAGACCCTTGGGGCCAGTGACCATGTGGTTTTAAGCTTCGAATACACAGTTAGAGCTACAGTGGAGGGAGAAGCAGAAGGCCAGGACGAATGAAGCCAAAGTACAAGAAAGGGGACTACACAGGAATGAGGAACTACCTGAACGGGGTTCAGTGGGACAGAGAACTGGCAGGGAAGCCAGTTAATGAGATGATGGAATATGTAGCAACAAATGCAAGGAGGCTGAGGAGAGGTTTGTACCAAGGGTAACAGGAATAATGAAAAAGCCAGGATGAGCCCATGGTTTACCCAAAGGTGCAGGGAGGCAAAAACCAAGTGTGCTAGGGAATGGAAGAAATATAGAAGGCAAAGGACCCAGGAGAATAAGGAGAACAGTCGTAGAGCCAGAAACGAATATGCAAAGATAAGAAGGGAGGCCCAAAGACAATATGAACATGACATAGCAGCGAAAGCCAAATCTGACCGAAACTGTTGTACAGCCACATCAGGAGGAAAACAACAGTCAAGGACCAGGTAATCAGGTAAGGAAGGAAGGAGGAGAGACAACAAGAAATGACCGTGAAGTATGTGAAGAACTCAACAAGAGATTCAAAGAAGTGTTCACAGAGGAGACAGAAGGACTCCAGAAAGACAGAGAGGTGGGGCACACCACCAAGTGCTGGACACAGTGCACACAACCGAGGAAGAAGTGAAGAGGCTTTGAGTGAGGGTAGATACCTCAAAAGGCCCAAAGGGGCCCCGTAAATTCCCCCTGGGGATTGAGGAGGGGAAACAGAGGCGCTATGTGTACCCCAAAAAACAATATTCCCAATTTAAACTATCGAAACAGGGAGATTGCCCCGAGGGGAAAGGAAGACAAACAAATGTGTCCCAATCTTTTAAAAAAAGGGGACAGACATGAAGCATTTTAAAATACAGACCCGTTTTCACTGACAAGTTAGTATGCAAAAAAAAAAAATGGGATAAAATTATCAGGAGGGAAAAGTGGTGGAAACACCTAGAAAGGGGAAAGATTTTATCAACAGCAGCCAACATGGTTTCAGGGATGGGAAATCCTGTGTCACAAACCTACTGGAGTTCTATGACATGGTGACAGCAGTAAGACAAGAGAGAGAGGGGTGGGTGGATTGCATTTTCTTGGACTGCAAGAAGGCGTTTGACACAGTCCACACAAGAGATTGGTGCAAAAAACTGGAGGACCAAGCAGGGATAACAGGGAAGGCACTACAATGGATCAGGGAATACTTGTCAGGAAGACAGCAGCGAGTCATGGTACGTGGCGAGGTGTCAGAGTGGGCACCTGTGACCAGCGGGGTCCCGCAGGGGTCAGTCCTAGGACCAGTGCTGTTCTGGTATTTGTGAACGACATGACGGAAGGAAATAGACTCTGAGGTGTCCCTGTTTGCAGATGACGTGAAGTTGATGAGAAGAATTCACTCGATCGAAGACCAGGCAGAACTACAAAGGGTCTGGACAGGCTGCAGACCTGGTCCAGCAATTGGCTCCTGGAGTTCAATCCCACCAAGTGCAAAGTCATGAAGATTGGAGAAGGGCAAAGAAGGCGCAGACGGAGTACAGTCTAGGGGGTCAGAGACTACAAATCTCACTCAAGGAAAAAGATCTTGGGGTGGAGTATAATACCAGGCACATCTCCTGAAGGCGCACATCAACCAAATAACTGCTGCAGCATATGGGCGCCTAGCAAACCTCAGGAACAGCATTCCGACATCTTTAAAAAGGAATCATTCAGGACCCTGTAAAACCCTGTACGTTAGGCCCATATTGGAGTATGCGGCACCAGTTTGGAACCCACACCTAGCCAAGCACGTGAAGAAACTAGAGAAAGTGCAAAGGTTTGCAACAAGACTAGTCCCAGAGCTAAGAGGTATGTCTACGAGGAGAGGTTAAGGGAAATCAACCTGACGACACTGGAGGACAGGAGAGATAGGGGGGACATGATAACGACATACAAAATACTGAGAGGAAATGACAAGGTGGACAAAGACAGGATGTTCCAGAGATTGGACACAGTAACAAGGGGACACAGTTGGAAGCTGAAGACACAGATGAATCACAGGGATGTTAGGAATATTTCTTCAGCCACAGAGTAGTCAGTAAGGGGAAATTTAGTTTGGGAAGCGATGTAGTGAGGCAGGATCCATACATAGCTTTAAGCAGAGGTATGATAAAGCTCACGGCTCAGGGAGAGTGACCTAGTAGCGATCAGTGAAGAGGGCGGGCCAGGAGCTCGGACCGACCCCCGCAACCTAGGTGAGTACAACTAGGTGAGTACACACCACACACACACACACACACACACACACACACACACACACCCCCACACACACACAAAAAAAAAAAAAAAAAAAATCACACACACACAAAACACACACACACACACACACAACACACACACACACACACACACACACACAAAACACACACACACACACACACACACACACACTCACACACACACAAAACATTCTCAGCAAAATCACACACACATACAACCACAAAAACACATGCCCACACACCATAAGCACACACACACATAGAAGTGTTCACAGAGGAGACAGAAAGGGCTCCTGAAAGACGGAGAGGTGGGATACACCATCAAGTACTGGACACGATACATACAACCGAGGAAGAAGTGAAGAGGCTGTTAAGAGAGCTAGATACCTCAAAGGCGATGGGGCTGGATAACATATCTCCATGGGTCCTGACAGAAGGAGCAATGTAGTCCCAGTTTTTTAAAAAGTAGACGGACACAAAGCATTAAACTACATACCAGTGTCACTCTGAAGTGTCCCTCTTTGCATGTGATGTGAAGTTGATGAGAAGAATTCAGTCGGACGAGGACCAGGCAGAACTACAAAGGGATCTGGGCAGGCTGCAGGCCTGGTCCCGCAACTGACTCCTGGAGTTCAATCCAACCAAGTGCAAAGTCATGAAGATTGAGGAAGGGCAAAGAAGACCACAGACGGAGTACAGTCTAGGGGGCCAGAGACTGCAAACCTCACTCAAAGAAAAGGATCTGGGGTATAACACCCAGCACATCTCCTGAGGTGCACATCAACCAAATAATTGCTGCAGCATATGGGCGCCTAGCAAACCAAAGAACAGCGTTCCCTCATCTCAATAAGGAATCGTTCAGGACCCTGCAGACTGTGTACGTTAGGCCCATATTGGAGTATGCAGCACCAGTTTGGAACCCACATCTAGCCAACCATGTAATGAAACGAGACTAATCCCGGAGCTAAGGGGCATATCCTACGAGGAGAGGTTAAGGGAAATCGACCTGACGACACTGGAAGACAGGAGAGATAGTGGGGATACGATAACGACTTGTAATATACTGAGAGGAATCGACAAGGAGGACAGAGACAGGATGTTCCAATAATGGGACACAGCAACAAGGGGTCACAGTTGGAAGTAGAAGACATAGATGAATCACAGGATGTTAGGAAGTATTTCTTCAGCAACAGAGTTGTCAGGAAGTGGAATAGTCTGGTAAGTGATGTAGTGGAGGCAGGATCCATACATAGCTGAAAAAGAGGTATGAAAAAACTCATGGAACAGGAAGAGTGACCTATTAGCGACCAGTAAAGAGGCGGGACCAGGAGCAGTGAATCGACCACTGCAACCACAACTAGGTGAGTGCATCCAGGTGAGTACACACTCACACACATACACACACATACACACTACCCTTTCTCTCCCCCTCACATTTCTCTCTCTCCCCCTTGGTCTTATCCCTCACCCCCATACTCTCTCCTCTCTCTCCCTCTTTCTACCCTTTCTCTCTCCTCTCTCTCCCTCTTTCTACCCTTTCTCTCTCTCCCCCACACCCTCTCCCTCCTCTACACATGTAGTAAAAGGTAGTACATAACTGGGTGAAAGAATGACTTGTTAACACACGCTAGTATTATAATTATTAGAACTACTCTCAGTGTTAGTGGTATCTCATTAGTATTACGGATACACAGAAGTGAATTGTATTTCTGGGACATATAAACAACTGACGTGCTCACACACACACACACGCGTGCACACACATACACACTCGGGGCCAGGAGCTGGGTCTCGACCCCGAAACCACAACTAGGTGAGTACACACAGCTGTTCCTTGGAATCTGACTGCCTCCCCCACAGACCTCTTACCTTTTCCCTCCCTCGCGTTTCTCTCTCTCACAGCCTTCTTCCCTCCTTTCTCCCTCTCTCTCTCTTTCTCTCCCTCTCCCTCTCCCTCTCTTTCTCCCTCTCTCTACCCTTTCTCTCCCACCTCACATTTCTCTCCCTCCCCCTTGGTCTTATCCCTCACCCCCATACTCTCTCCTCTCTCTCCCTCTTTCTACCCTTTCTCTCTCCTCTCTCTCCCTCTTTCTACCCTCTCTCTCTCTCCCCCACACCCTCTCCCTCCTCTAGCCTTCTGTCTGTGGTAATAAAAAGTAAAAAAAAAAAAAAAAAAATGGGTGGCCTTAGAGGACAGAAACCCAGAGATCTGGTGGACGAACCAGGGAGGAAAGACTGGGAGCTAGAGCTCCAAAAAAGGGAGGAAGAGTGGGGAAGGAAGATAGTAGAGCTTGGTAAGAAAATGGAGGAGCGGATAGCTGAAGAGTGCAGGAAGTGGGAAGTACAGGTCTTAGCAGCAGAAGCTAGGATACAGTGCTTAGAAGAGAAACTGCAAAGCCTGAAACAGATTAGAGAGACAAATGACAATTCAGGTGTGACATCAGGAAATTCAAAGTCAGGCGCAGACAAGGGGATGGTAAGCAACAACGGAGACATGCCGAACATGAAGGCCCTATCAGACCCACGTGGGGCCAGGGAAAAGACGACGAGCACACTAAGATCAAACGACAGGTCCGAAGACAATGAAGGTATGCTATATGCAGAGATTCTAACAGCAACTGCAGTAGCAAGGGACAGCTGGTCAGGAAAGACAGTCCACTGAGAATAGAAGTTTCAGATATGACAGGGACTGAAGGCAAGAACATGTCAATGGAAGGAAATAAAATGCCTCAGAGGACGCAGATGGAGACTCAGTGGGAGGAGGAAAGGGCGAGGTCAGTTTTTGTGTACGGGCTCCAAGAAGCCAAGGGGGCCAACTTTGAAGAAATAAAACAGGAGGAGAAAAAAATGATTGAAGGCATCATGAAAACAATAGGGGAGGGCAATATGACCCAGGTGACAAATTTTCAGAGAATTGGGTGGTTTGCGAGTGGAAGGATACGGCCTGTCAGAGTAACTTTCAAGGAAGAATCAGTTCGAACCAGGATTCTGCAAAGAGGGGTACCAGAGAGTATACCTCGACCGCAACAGAACACAAGAAGAAAGGACTACACTGAAAGAGAGGGTACAGAGACGCAAGGAGGAACGAGAAGCAATGAAAATGAGCAGGACCCAGACACAGGAGGAAGGGCAAAACACACCCACAGAATCTCTCCCACCAAAAGACTCCACCCGCGACATTCCCAACGCAACTGAGCAACCTATACTACAACCCACTCACTGTTCCCTCTGCCACCAATCCCCATATCACAAACCTCACCCCAACAGCTGTCCCTTATGGGCATTCTGACCCCACCCCCATCAACACAAACCCCACCTACACCACAGCCCCATATAGGCCCCCACCAAGGCTCTCGCTCCCCCAACCCCAATATTCTTGCATGACCACAATGATAGAAAAGAAACTAAAGGTTTGGTACACAAACGCGGATGGAATAATGAATAAACAATGAGGAGTGGAATGAAAGAATCAGTGAAAAATCCCCAGACATCATAGCAGTCACAGAAACAAAACTCGCTGAGACAATAACAGACACAATCTTCCCAACAGGATATCAGATCCTGAGGAAAGATAGAAGGAGTAGAGGGGAGGAGGGGTTGCACTGCTCATAAAACACCGATGGGGATTTGAGGAAATGGAAGGCATGGACATGATTGGAGAAAGAGACTACATTGTAGGTACAATTCTGTCCGGAGAACATAAAGTAGTCATTGGAGTGATGTATAACCCCCACAGAACTGCAGGAGGCCAATAGAGGAGTACGAAGAAAACAACAGGGTGATGGTGGACACACTGGCTGAGGTGGCAAGAAGAGCTCACTCAAGCAGAGCAAAGTTACTGGTAATGGGCGATTTCAACCACAGGGAGATCGACTGGGAAAACCTGGAGCCACATGGGGGTCCCGAAACATGGAGAGCCAAGATGATGGATGTGGTACTTGAAAACCTCATGCATCAACATGTCAGGGACACAACCAGAGAGAGAGGGGAGGATGAGCCAGCAAGACTGGATCTTGTGTTCACCCTGAGCAGTTCAGACATTGAGGACATCACTTATGAGAGGCCCCTTGGAGCTAGCGATCATGTGGTTCTGAGTTTTGACTATATAGCAGAGTTACAAGTGGAGAAGATAACAGGAACTGAAGGGGACAGGCCAAACTATAAAAGGGGGGACTACACAGGTATGAGAAACTTCCTGCAGGAGGTTCAGTGGGACAGAGAAATGGTAGGAAAATCAGTAAACGAGATGATGGAATATGTGGCAACAAAGTGCAAGGAGGCAGAGGAAAGTTTTGTTCCCAAGGGAAACGGAAATAATAGGAAGACCAAAACGAGTCCTTGGTTTACCCGAAGGTGTAGGGAGGCAAAAACTAAGTGCAACAGAGAATGGAAGAGGTACAGGAGGCATAGGACCCAGGTAAACAAGGAGATTAGTAGAAGAGCCAGAAACGAGTATGCACAGATAAGGAGGGAGGCCCAGCGACAGTATGAAAACGACATAGCATCGAAAGTCAAATCTGACCCGAAACTGCTGTATAGCCACATTAGGAGGAAGACAACAGTCAAGGACCAGGTGATAAGGCTGAGGAAAGAAGGTGGAGAACTCACAAGAAACGATCAAGAGGTATGTGAGGAGCTCAACACGAGATTTAAGGAAGTATTTACAGTAGAGACAGGAAGGACTCTGGGGGGACAGACCAGATGGGGACACCAGCAAGGAATACACCAACAAGTGTTGGACGACATACATACAGATGAGGAGGAGGTGAAGAAACTGCTAAGGGACATCGATACCTCAAAGGCAATGGGACCAGACAACATCTCCCCGTGGGTCCTTAGAGAGGGAGCAGATATGTTGTGCATGCCACTTACCACAATCTTTAACACATCCCTGGAAACTGGGCAACTACCTGAGGTATGGAAGACGGCAAATGTAGTTCCCATTTTTAAAAAAGGAGACAGAAAAGAGGCACTAAACTATAGACCTGTGTCATTGACGTGTATAGTATGCAAAATTATGGAGAAGATTATCAGGAGGAGAGTGGTGGAGCACCTGGAACGGAACAGGAGTATAAATGCCAACCAGCACGGATTCACAGAAGGCAAATCCTGTGTCACAAACCTTCTGGAGTTTTATGATAAAATAACAGAAGTAAGACAAGAGAGAGAGGGGTGGGTTGATTGCGTCTTCTTGGACTGCAAGAAGGCCTTTGACACAGTTCCTCACAAGAGATTAGTGCAGAAGCTAGAGCATCAGGCGCATATAACAGGTAGGGCACTGCAATGGATCAGAGAATACCTGACAGGGAGGCAACAACGAGTCATGGTACGTAATGATGTATCACAGTGGGCACCTGTGACGAGCGGGGTCCCACAGGGGTCGGTCCTAGGACCAGTGCTATTTTTGGTATATGTGAACGACATGACGGAAGGGTTAGACTCAGAAGTGTCCCTGTTTGCAGATGATGTGAAGTTAATGAGGAGAATTAAATCTGATGAGGACCAGGCAGGACTTCAAAGAGACCTGGACAGACTGGACAACTGGTCCAGCAAATGGCTTCTCGAATTTAATCCTGCCAAATGCAAAGTCATGAAGATGGGGGAGGGGCACAGAAGACCACAGACAGAATATAGGCTAGGTGGCCAAAGACTGCAAACCTCACTCAAGGAGAAAGATCTTGGGGTGAGTATAACACCGAGCATGTCTCCGGAAGCACACATCAATCAGATAACTGCTGCAGCATATGGGCGCCTGGCAAACCTGAGAACAGCATTCCGATACCTTAGTAAGGAATCATTCAAGACACTGTACACCGTGTATGTCAGGCCCATACTGGAGTATGCAGCACCTGTTTGGAACCCGCACTTGATAAAGCACGTCAAGAAACTGGAGAAAGTACAAAGGTTTGCGACAAGGTTAGTTCCAGAGCTAAGGGGAATGTCCTATGAGGAAAGATTAAGGGAAATCGGCCTGACCATCACTGGAGGACAGGAGGGTCAGGGAGACATGATAACGACATATAAAATACTGCGTGGAATAGACAAGGTGGACAAAGACAGGATGTTCCAGGGAGGGGACACAGAAACAAGAGGCCACAATTGGAAGTTGAAGACACAAATGAGTCAGAGAGATAGTAGGAAGTATTTCTTCAGTCATAGAGTTGTAAGGCAGTGGAATAGCCTAGAAAATGACGTAGTGGAGGCAGGAACCATACACAGTTTTAAGACGAGGTTTGATAAAGCTCATGGAGCGGGGAGAGAGAGGGCCTAGTAGCAACCGGTGAAGAGGCGGGGCCAGGAGCTAGGACTCGACCCCTGCAACCACAAATAGGTGAGTACACACACCCATGTACACACACACCACAAATACATACATTCTCAGTCAAATCACACACATACAATCACAAAAACACATTCATGCACACACACACACACACACACACACACACACACACGCGCGCGCGCGCGCGCGACATGCGCATGTGAGAAGAGGCTTGATGAGTTAATCCTGCCGACACTAGAGCACAGGACCAGATGTGATAACTCTGCGACATACAAAACAGTAGGATTAACAAAGAGAGTGGACAGAGAGTGTCTATTTGAGTCGTGGGTCTCAGGTACACGAGGGTAAAGCTGGAAGTTAAAAGCAAAGACGAGTCACACTGATGTGAGTATAGTTGAGGCAGAATCCACGTATTGCTTAAAGAGTAGCTATTATAGAGCTCCCGGACTCTGGAGAGAGTGAATTCAGTAGTCGCAAGCAGAAAAGAGGTGACAGTAACTTATAATCAGCCCCTGCAAACATAGTATAGTATAGTTAGGTAAGTACAAACTCTTCTTTTGATCCGATATTGCTCAGGACAGGATGGTTCAACACAAAACATACCAGATGACCACATGATGCTGCAATCGTGTGCACCTTGATTTGGACGAGACTGCGCAGATATCAGGAATCATTCGAACTCATGGACCTCATATAGAGGCAACCCCAATACCTCTCCAAGCTGGCGCAATTCTGGGGCACCTCTGTCACCACAGCACAATCACGACAACCTCCACTCTTCTCTGTCCCCTTCCACTTTTTCCTTCCTACATGTAGCCCTATACCTGACAACACCCGCGAAAGAAACGCACACACTTACCCCTGCCCCACCTTTCCTATTCCTGTCAAATGAATATCATACAGAGGTAGTAGACAACAAAAATCAGAGAATGATATGGACAAGTAAAATACGAGAGTGATACACAAACCCAAATGTGCTATCAGACAAAAGTGACAAGGTGAAGAAACGAAGAGCTGAGGTAACTCAAGATATTATAGTTATCACAGAGACAAAAACTGACCTATATGATATCAGATGTTCCATTTCCACCTGAATATCAAATTATAAGGAAATGCAGAGACAACAGGGGAGGAGGAGGGATGGAATGACGAATCAGAAATTAGTGGAGAATTGAAAAGGTGAGAGGGAGAAAGAGTGAAGAAACACAGTTGCTTCTGAAATATACAACCCGCCACCTAACACTAGGAGACGGCAGAAAGTATTTGAAGATAGCAATAACAATGGTTTCAGTCTAATAACTTAAAAATGCTTCTATTCAGCTTTAAACACTAAGTGCTGATGTATCTTATTAGAAAGTATTATTTATTAATTTAGTCGAGGTAGGAGACAGTTTGTTAATTTTGTAGTAACAGTTACATGTAACTGGACGTTTTTAAAAAAAACAAATAAAAAAAATCGTAGAGTTGTAGAGACTTTCGAAGAAAATATGAATGACAAAAAGAAAATGGGAAATATTGAAATCTCACATATATATTAGATACATATCTCATTAGGGGCGTCTTTATGTACTTTCCATTCTATTCTTCCTGCAAACTTTCTCATATAATATGAGAACACCTTATACAACCAGATTTAAATTTTCATCACTTATTAACTGCACCAGGGAAGGGTTTGTGAAGTTATTGATACATGCAGATGCCCCATGATCAAAGTTACATGATCAAAGTTACATGATCAAAGTTACATGATCAAAGTTACATGATCAAAGTTACATGATCAAAGTTACATGATCAAAGTTACATGATCAAAGTTACATGATCAAAGCTACATGATCAAAGTACATGATCAAAGTTACATGATCAAAGTTACATGATCAAAGTTACATGATCAAAGTTACATGATCAAAGTTACATGATCAAAGTTACATGATCAAAGTTACATGATCAAAGTTACATGATCAAAGTTACATGATCAAAGTTACATGATCAAAGTTACATGATCAAAGTTACATGATCAAAGTTACATGATCAAAGTTACATGATCAAAGTTACATGATCAAAGTTACATGATCAAAGTTACATGATCAAAGTTACATGATCAAAGTTACATGATCAAAGTTACATGATCAAAGTTACATGATCAAAGTTACATGATCAAAGTTACATGATCAAAGTTACATGATCAAAGTTACATGGCATTTTCCTGAAATTTCGTTTCCGTGGTTAACTGTAACTATAGTAAGACTAGTCTGATCAGCTGAAATACTTAACTAAGGTGAATACCAACTTGAAAACAGTCGCATTGTATACGAAGTTTGTAGATATTATTTGCCAGTTTGATGTATGAAAAGATGGAAAATTTATATTGTTTTAATTAAATTGGGTTAAATATAACAGTGTTGTTAGGTAAGACACATATGCAACAGTTAGGTATCGAAATAAAGATACCTAACTGTTGCATATGTGTCTTACCTAACAACCTGTCGGTATTTTATACCATTTTAATGTTCAAATATAACAGTGTATATTTCCTTTGAATATTTATTTAATCTACTTAATATATTTACTTATGTAGGTGCAAGTTTTTCCAAGAAAATAAAATAGTTATAAATACGCGTGCAAAAGCTAAAGAATGATTCTTCTGATAGGCTTCAAACTTCTATCGCTGGTGTGCTGTCCTGAAACAATGCTTCACCAAAAAAATTGATACTTCTTAATTAAAAGTTTAGATTCTATATGTTTAAGGTTTTTAATTGTAAATTTCCTAACATAATAATGCAGTTAATGAAATTCTGGAATCATTGCAATAATGGAGAATTTTTTTTCTAGTCGCCATCAAAGTTTCAAAAATAGTGTCTTAGAAAAATAATTTAATATTTCAGAGGGCCTGTTGCCCTCTAATTTGCTAAATTTATTATTTAAAAATTTAGATTTACATGTTTACTCTTCTGAATCACTATGAAATAAATTTATTAAGAAGAAAAAAAAGAGACAGAAAAAAATTTAAACCTACACTGTGTAAATTTTTTCGTAATTGATTTTAGCCTTTCAGGAGACACTAATTTTTAAAATTAAACCTTCAGCAAATAATGAATTTTATGCTAAATTTTATGCTAAATTGTTTTGTGGTAATTTAATTGTCTTTTACATGCCCTTGCAAATTAGCATAACTAGCGTGAATTTTATTAAAATCAGTCTAATGGTTTCTGAAATATTAGTGTGAAAACAAACTTCCTGATCAATGAAAACAAATATTTTTTTTAAAAATGGAGCACTGACATTCTTTTTTTAAATTCTGAGCTCAGTTGGACATGGGCAGCCAGAATCACCGAGTGACTGACTTATATTATTATTTGTTATACATTCAAACATATGTATTTGTGCATGGATGTCGAGGTGGTGGTAGTGGTAGTGGTGATGGTGGTTGTGGTAAGGATGGTGGTGGTGGTGAAGGTAGTGGTGGTGAAGGGGGTGGTAGTGAAGATGGTGGTAGTGAAGGTGGTGGTGGTGAAAATTTTGGTGGGGATGTCGGGGTTCGTCAGATGATTGGAGTAAGAAAGACACATTAGATATCTTGAAGGCACATAATTAAGAGAGTCTTGAGGAGAACCCAGGACATCCCTTGTCCAGTCTATACCTATCATGGAACTGAGAGAGAGGTCTGTAGCTGGTGGCTCACATGTGAGGAGTCTTTTGACATCAAGGCTAGAAGGGAACATATCTGTAAAGTAGCTGTGATGTACTCATGTGATCTGCGGATTCTGAGGAAGTGTATTTACAAAGAAGAAAATATTTAACAGAAAAGGCAGACTTAGCACACACAAGTCTTTTACTGTTAATTCTCAGAATCTGGTTAGAAAGTAAACACATAAAAAATTTGAACATCAATAAGTTGACATAGTAGACACACAGTTGAAACACATTTTATACTATATTAATCATTTATAGGGATTATTTACATTTAACCCCAACTCTGCTACAGTAAGGTTTACATGTGCAGAGTGATCATCATCTCTAGGGGATCAAATTCTGTTGCAACGGCTAACACATGCCATGGTTGAGTAGGTTCTGAAATGGTATTTACAATTGAAACTTGAGGATTCCTCATTAATTGCCGTGCACATAGGGAATAATCAGGCTGTTCGTCTGTTTAGTTGTTAGAGGTAGAGGGAATTGAGTCAGGGGAATTTTCGTAGTCTGTAGCATTTACCTGGATGCTAGGAACCTCGTCATCATCGCATACTAACTTCATATGATCTAAATGTGATGATTCTTTATACTGACCAGTACTCATTTCTCCAAGTACTACTACTCAATATGGACCAACAAATTTTGATCGAGCTTAGGCATTGCAGATGTATTATTAAAATTAGTCACCATAACTCTCAAACCTACTTTAATTCTGGTTGGCTTTGCTCGAGTATTAGTGGCTCTTGTAAATTCTGCTATTGATTTATGAACTGTTTCACGGATTCTTCTAAAAACACCTAAATCAGATCAAATCAAATCAAATCAAGTTTATTCTCCGTAAAGTTTACAATGTGGGGTTTACACATTATAGGATATTGTGTGGTTTACATATTATATAAAACTAATTACACAGAGGGCTACTATCACGCCTAGCATGACTAAGCATTTCGGGCAGACTAAGAATAATTCAAAACTCTGTATTGGTGCAGAGCTAATACTGTCTCGGTGGTCTTATCTGCTATAGGAATTAACTCACAATATCTGGTGAATTTGTCTTCCATAACACACACATTTGTTTCCGTGATGGAAATATTGAAAATTAGTTAACAAGTCTAGCACAACTCTTTGCCAAGGATCGCTAGTAGTGGGATACACCTGGATTGGATTAGGATCGCTAACATTATCTTTATGCTACATACAGACACGACATTTCTTATCATACTCAGAAATGTCAGTTGCCATACGAGGCCAAAAGTATTTCAATCTGGCTTGTTTTACAGAACGATCATACCAGGGTGTGTAACACCTGGTATATCATGACAAAGTCAATGATGCGTGTTGGTGGCTTCACAGAGAGAGTTTGATCTTCTTGTAGCAGGAATCGAATCACACCCAACTACATAGGGTCACTTCTTTGAGCATTCTCTACATGCTCGGCACTAAATGGAGGATCTGCTATTACTGTACTAATACGTCACGACAAAGCATCCGCGACTACATTTGAGATGCCAGGTAAGTGTTTAAAGGTTGGGTTGAGCTCTTGGATAGTCAGGGAACATCTGGCTAATCTTCCAGTTGGTTGTTTATTCTGGAATAGCAGAATCAGTGGAGCATGATCTCTCAAGACATAAACAGGGTACTGATATATAATATCACAGAAGTGTTTTAAAGACCATACTATTTCTAAGGCTTCTTGCTCAGTTACTGTATAATTACGTTCAGCCTTTGTAAGGATTCGACTAGCAATTGCAACTGTGCAGTACTTGCTATCGGTCTTCTGAACTAGGACAGCATCTGTTCCAATAGAACTAGCATCAGTTGTTAGATAGAAAGGTTTAGAAAAATCTGGGAATTTCAAAATAGGAGCAGAAGTTAGCTTTTCTTTGAGAGTTTAGAATGCTCTTTCTTGACAGAAAGTCCAATGATAGGAGCATCTTTCTTAACCAACTCAGTTAGAGAAGCTGCAATAGAAGAAAAACTAACAATGAATGTTGTATAAAAACCTGCTAATGCCACGATGGATCTTATGGCATTAGCAGTTTTGGTTAGACAGTTTGATCTTTAAAGTGGCTTTTTCATGCTTATCTAGTACCAAATCAACTCTTTTCAGGCAAAAATATCATGTTTAATGATTTTACACTAGTAATTTTTGATGTCACTATG
Organism: Cherax quadricarinatus; assembly: GCF_026875155.1. NCBI lineage: Eukaryota > Metazoa > Arthropoda > Malacostraca > Decapoda > Parastacidae > Cherax > Cherax quadricarinatus. Next base: position 3,518,791 of record NC_069467.1, read on the forward strand.
TTGTCCACGAGTCCCTGTCCCCGACTTGCTGTCTTATTTAGAAGAAGAATTGGATTGTTTCTCTTTGCCCTTTGATAAAAAAAATATCATTATTGAATTGATTAAGCTGTGTGTAGTTGATTGCAAGTTTGAATTAGAGGGGAAATATAATCCTCAAAAACATGAAATGGCGAGGGTAATCCGTTGTCCCCCTTACTGAGCAATCTGTATATGGAATTTTTCGAGTCTAGACTGTTAAAAGATATCTTGCCAGGTAGAGCTAATTGGTTCAGATATGTTGATGACATCTTGCGTCTTTGGCCAAATCATATGTCCCTTGATATATTTTTACCAAGACTTAATGCTTTAGCTCTGTCTATTAAATTCACGGTAGAGAAAGAGGTGGCCGTAAACTTCCATTTTTAGATGTGTTGATACACCGAGTTGATAGAAAGTTTAACTTTGCAGTATATAGGCAGGCCACCAATGTGTGCTCCAACATTCACAGCTGTTCTATCCATGAGATGAGAGTTAAAAGGAGTGTATTTCTTACTATGTTTCCGAAAGCCTATAGAGTGTGTAGTTCTGAATTCCTTGATGAAGAAATTAGGTAAATATTTACCAGTGGCATGAAACTTTGGTATCCTAAAGTGTTTTTGGAATCTGTCTTGCTGGCAGCTCAGAAAACTTATAAGGAGCCTGGGATAACACCTTAGACCAAGAATGTGCTGGTCCTCCCATACAATGAAAATTTATCTATCCTGCTGAATGTCCTTAAAAGATTTAATATACAAGTTGTTTTTAAAAATTCACAGACTTTTAGAAGTATTCTGATAAAAATTCACCTCAACAGTGTGCTGGTGGTGTCTACAGAATTGGTTACAACTGTTGCGGTCTCTTTTATTTGGGATAGAGGGAAAACCATTAGAAGTACACGATGTCACAACACCGTTATTCAATATGTATAGCACAGGACTCGAACGCAATTTTCAACCACATTAGAGCATGTTTCCTGCATATTGGTAGAAAACAAGAGTCATCTTCCCTTGTTCCTCTGGGCTTGAAAGGAATTTTGTAGAATCGGCAGTTATAAAGTATGATAAGCATTCATTATACAATATCAATATCAGTGATGGGTTGTTGAAGTTAAATGCTTTTTTATTTGAGGCAATAATACAATGTCAAAAACTTCTTATACGAATGCATTAGACTGTCATAAATATAATGCCACATCGAGGAATTAGAGCCTATTTTTCCTGCATTACCTGAAAGATGAACCAGAGTTTACCTCAGAATCATGTGGGCCATCTTCCTTATAATTACAGATGTCTCCCTTTTTAAATAAGTTTATTTTAATGAAACCCGTATCCTTTTTATAACTTGTAGAAGTCTCCCCTTTAAATGGTCCCGTTTTCTCGTCCCTTTAAATGGACTCGTTTTCTCTTGGATGGTTACTCCATTAATGCCAGTGACTTCCATATCACTGGCAATATAATTATGTATGTAAAATTACTTATATCATAGGAGAGTCTGACTGAATTTTTGATAATTACCAAGTTACTTTCGTTTAGGCTATTACAATATTAATGCATGTGGGATTGTTCTATTGCTATAATATTCAACCTTCTGGCTATGGGCAATGGTATGTTTTGAGGTTACTTCCTTCCCCGCTCTTTCTCTCTCTCTCTCTCTCTCTCTCTCTCTCTCTCTCTCTCTCTCTCTCTCACTCTCAATAAATAACAAAAAGGCACAATACCGTGACTGGAACGATACACAAATAACCCGCACATAAAAGACAGAAGCTTACGACGACGTTTCGGTCCGACTTGGACCATTGACAAAGTCACACTAACAGAGGAGGAGCAGGACGGCTATATATAGGCAGGAAGAGGTGGAGGTAGTAGAAGTGGTAGTAGTAGCAGTAGTAGTAGTACAAGAATTGTATATAATACCGACAGGATGAAATGACACATGCACAACACCCGGGCATCCCCACCGTAGACGTTTCGCCATCCAGCCAGCCACTGGATGGCGAAACGTCCACAACAAAGACAACCAGACGCCGCACATGTGTCTAATTTCATCAGTAGATGTAGTAGAAGAAGAAGAGGTAGTAGTAGTGGTAGTGGTAGAAGTGGGAAATAAGGAAGACGAGCCAGTCAAATACAAAGGAAGGGGAGCACTGCAAGAGAGCTAGAAACCCACAGAGGGAGAGCAAGCGCACCGAGGTGCGTGAAAGGGGAAGTGGTGAAATAAAATAAAGAAGGAACAGAAACACGAGAGAGGAGAGAGAAAGACTACCCTCTCCTTTTCTCCTCAGGGTTGTCTTTCTCTCTCCTCTCTCGTGTTTCTGTTCCTTCTTTATTTTATTTCACCACTTCCCCTTTCACGCACCTCGGTGCGCTTGCTCTCCCTCTGTGGGTTTCTAGCTCTCTTGCAGTGCTCCCCTTCCTTTGTATTTGACTGGCTCGTCTTCCTTATTTCCCACTTCTACCACTACTACTACCTCTTCTTAAGGAAGAATTGAGGGCAGCGAAGATGGAGATACGGCGATTGACCGAGGAAAACAAGAGGATTCGTAGTAGTCCTCCTGTTTCGAGTCCTCAGGTCAAGAAGGGATCGTGGTCAGTGGCTGGACAGCAGGGGACGACGAAGTTGACGATCAAGAAGACGAATGGAAAGCCAGAAACGATGAAGAAGAAAGAGACTGCTGTGGAAACTCCCGTGGAAACCTCCAACGCATTCTCGGTGCTACCCGACGAATGTGAGTCTACTACTGGGATCGTCACGACGAACGACAACAAGGAAGGTAAGAATATTGTTGTTGTTGGGGATAGCCAGGTTAGATACATGGATAGGGCATTCTGCTTGAAGGACAGGAGTAGGAGACAAAGGGTATGCTTTCCTGGGGCTGGGATGGAGGACATTGTTAGCCGGCTTGACAACATCATGAACGGTAATGGGATCAATCCTATTATTTGCCTCAGTGCTGGAGGCAATGATGTAGGCAAGAGTAGAAGTGAGGATTTAGTTAGAAAGTTCAGGACAGCTATAGACATGATTAGGAAGAAGGGGGGGCGCCCCTGTTATATGTGGCATTTTGCCAAGAAGAGGTGTTGGTAATGAATGGTTGTCCAGAGCAATTGGTATTAATTGTTGGCTGGATAAACACTGTAAGGATAATGCAGTACCATTCATTGACAACTGGGACAACTTCTATGGCCGAAATGACATGTATGCCAGGGATGGGGTTCATTTATCCAGGGCAGGTGTGGGTTTTCTTGCTAACTCAGTTGAGGGGGTTGTTAGGACTTTAAACTAGGATTAGTTAGAGGTATGGGTTTAGAAATGATTAATAATGAGTATGGATATATTGACTTATGCTCTGATATTAAGAATCTTAATAGTAACTGTCATGGAGTAACTCTGGGTAATGATAATTTCAGAAATTGTGTAAAAAACAAAGATGAATAGCAAAAATGTGCAGAAGAAAAAACATATGATGGTATTTTATGCTAACAGTCGAAGTGCAAGAAATAAAATTAATGAACTACGTTTGGTAGCATGTGCTGGGAACTTTGATATCATTGCATTAACTGAAACGTGGTATGATTTAAAGAGTCGGGATATGACTGCTGAGTGTAATATTCAGGGATTTAAGTTGTTCAATGTGGATAGATGTAATGGGAAGGGGGGAGGAGTTGCATTGTATCTTCGAGAAAATATTAATTGTTGCATAAAAACAGGTATAAAAATAGATGGAGCAGCAACAGAGTCTGTTTGGTAGAGTTCGTGGAGGGTCAAGAAAACTAATTCTAGGTGTAATATACCGACCTCCGGCTTGGATCACGATAGAGGGAGACTTCTTTGGGACGAAATTGTTAGGGCTTCTGTACACAGTAACGCAGTCATAGTAGGGGACTTTAACTTTAGCCAAATTGACTGGAATTCTTTGACAGGTAATCTAGAGTCCAGTGACTTCATGGAAACAGTTCAGGACTGTTTTCTGAAACAGAGTGTTACTGAACCTACCAGGGGTAATAATTTGCTAGACCTAGTCTTGTCAAATAAGGAAACACTCGTGAATAATCGGGGATCACTGAAGAGCTTGGCGCAAGTGATCACAAAACCATCACCTTTAGCATTAATTGGGAATGCAAGAATAATGATAATACAGTAAAAATCCCCGATTTTCGTTCTGCCGATTATAATGGACTTAGGGAACATCTGTCTAATCTTGATTGGGGTTATCTAGCTAATGATTTTATTGACGATAATCATACTTATGAATATGAAGGGATCTGCTTTTATGATTGTTTTCTTAATAATGTACACAGTGCCCAGAGTATATACATTCCCCAGAGAGAAATTAGGTCTAATAATAACGATCCCAAATGGGTTAACAGGAGGCTAAAGCATCTATTAGGGGAGAAAAGGGAATTTATAGGCGCATCAGAAGAGGAGAGGTTAACCTTACTGACCAATATGTTCAGCTTAAAAGAGAAGTAAAAAGGCGATTAGAAAGGCTAAACGTGACTATGAAATTAGAGTCGCTAATGAATCAAAGACTAATCCAAAGGGGTTCTTTCAAGTGTATAGGACGAAGGTGAAGGAAAAAGTAGGACCTCTGAAATCTGGGAATGGACAGCTGACGGATAATGAACTGGAAATGTGTTCCTTATTTAATGACTATTTTTTGTCAGTTTTTACACAGGAAGATGTAAATGAGATTCCAGTAATTAACAATTATTTAGTCCCTGATGAATTCAAGTTAACTAATATTACTGTCACGAGGGACATGGTTATTAAACAGATAGTCAAACTGAAACAAAATAAGTCCCCAGGACCCGATGAGTTGTTTTCAAGGGTACTTAAGGAATGCAAGATGGAGCTTAGTCAGCCATTAACGAGTGTATTCAATGCGTCCATCCTTACCAGTGTTGTGCCAGAGAAGTGGAAGATGGCTAATGTGGTTCCTATATTCAAATCAGGGGATAAGTCCACTCCTTCAAATTACCGTCCAATAAGCCTGACATCTATAGTGGGCAAGTTATTAGAATCAATTATAGCTGACATTATCAGAAGTCACCTTGAAGAGCATAACTTGATAAATGAATCTCAGCATGGATTCACGAGAGGTCGTTCCTGCCTGACAAACTTACTGACGTTCTTCAATAGAACATTTGAGGCAGTTGACAGTGATAAGGAATATGATATTGTTTATTTGGATTTTAGTAAAGCTTCGACAGAGTACCTCACAAGAGACTCTTAAGAAAGTGGCAGCTCATGGTATAGGAGGTAAAGTTCTAGCATGGATTGAGGCATGGCTTACCAATAGAAAGCAGAGAGTTACCATTAATGGAGTGAAATCTGAATGGGGATTAGTCACTAGTGGCGTTCCACAAGGATCAGTTTTAGGCCCTCTCTTGTTCGTAATTTACATTAATGACCTTGATGAAGGGATTACTAGTGATATGAGTAAGTTTGCTGATGATACAAAGATAGGCCGTATAATTCACTCTGAGGAGGATATCAATGAACTCCAGGACGATTTGAACAAACTAATGTCTTGGTCTGAGAAATGGCAGATGAAGTTTAATGTGGATAAGTGTAAGGTACTTGCCCTTGGTAATGAAAATAACCCTCGAAGCTATAATCTAGTAGAGCTTGGTCATACAGAATGTGAAAAAGACTTGGGAGTCATGGTAAGCAGAAATCTAAAGCCAAGACAGCAGTGCCTCAGTGTGCGCAACAAGGCCAACAGATTACTTGGATTTATCTCAAGAAGTATAAGTAACAGAAGTCCAAAAGTTATTTTACAGCTCTATACATCACTAGTGAGGCCTCATTTAGATTATGCTGCTCAGTTTTGGTCCCCTTACTACAGGATGGACATAGACTCATTAGAGAACATACAGAGAAGAATGACTAAAATGATTTATGTGTAAGGAACCTCCCGTATGAAGATAGACTTAAAGCCTTAAATCTCCACTCTCTGGAGAGGCGTAGAATGAGGGGTGATATCATTGAAGTGTATAAGTGGATGACGGGCATAAACAAGGGAGACATTAATAAAGTACTGAGGGTGTCGAACCAGGTAAGAACCAGGAATAATGGATTTAAGTTGGATTAAATTTAGATTTAGAAAGGACATAGGTAAGTACTGGTTTTCTAACAGAGTTGTAGATGCGTGGAACAGTCTTCCCAGTGGGGTGATAGAGGCTAGGACCTTGGGTAGCTTTAAGAAGAGACTGGACAAATATATGAGTGGGAGGGGCTGGGTTTGATTGGTGTTGGGGGGTGCGGGAGTTGTTTCTTGAGTAGCTTTAGGTAGATGTCGTTTTGATAAGGACCTGCCTCGTATGGGCCAGTAGGCCTTCTGCAGTGTTCCACCATTCTTATGTTCTTATGTTCTTACTGATGAAATTAGACACATGTGCGGCGTCTGGTTGTCTTTGTTGTGGACGTTTCGCCATCCAGTGGCTGGCTGGATGGCGAAACGTCTACGGTGGGGATGCCCGGGTGTTGTGCATGTGTCATTTCATCCTGTCGGTATTATATACAATTCTTGTACTACTACTACTACTACTACTACCACTTCTACTACCTCCACCTCTTCCTGCCTATATATAGCCGTCCTGCTCCTCCTCTGTTAGTGTGACTTTGTCAATGGTCCAAGTCGGACTGAAACGTCGTCGTAAGCTTCTGTCTTTTATGTGCGGGTTATTTGTGTATCTCTCTCTCTCTCTCTCTCTGTCTCTCTCTCTCTGTCTCTCTCTCTCTCTCTCTCTCTCTCTCTCTCTCTCTCTCTCTCTCTCTCTCTCTCTCTCCTCTCTCTCTCTCTCTCTCTCTCTCTCTCTCTCCCTCACTCCAGTGAAGATGTCCTTTGGGAACGTGTTTGCTTCGACATCCTCCTCATTTCTGCAACTTGCAATAAAAACACTGCGACTAGCCAATTGTGTGGTCACATGGATTAAGGCGTCATGAGTTTTCGCCCACCATGAATCAGGCCAAAGCAGCATGAGGGTTCGAAGTCCTTGGCTAGTAGCTAGTGTTGTTCTTGATATATATATATATATATATATATATATATATATATATATATATATATAATATATATATTATATATATATATTATATATATATATTTATATATTAATGGGGTCCACCTCTGGTGTAAATTGTGGGACCCATAGCCTCGGAGAAGTGGATAAAAAGGCTTCAAGGAAGAATATTTGGATTTCTTCCTGAAGCCATTTGAATATTCCACTTCCCCTACACCCCCATCTTTTAAACTATTTTTTTTTACAAATAGGAATATTTTATTACATAATATGGCACAGAAGATTTAAGAGATACATTGTTGATATAAAGGTGGCATATACGGTACATGTTGTTACGTGGTGTATCACCGATTATAAGGCGAAAATCTCATTCAAGCTCCTCAGAGCTGGGGCGTGTGCCCAAAATGCAGCATGCATTACCCCTTTGAACAGCCGCACTGAGCCGCTGGAACAGAAAACTAGCTGCCTGGGATCCCTAGTTACCCTGATGAGTCTTTTTCCCAGCTCCTTAAGGAAATTAGAATGCACTCTTTCCCCATGAGCCAAGGGTCTCTGAGCCTATGGGAACAAACATATAATGATGGGCAAGTTCTCCATATTTTTCTAGACTTTTGGGACTCCTAAAGCTGGCAGCTGGCCCTCCTTCCTCCTGGTGTATTGGTAGATAGGCATCAGCTAAGGTAGATGCACATGTATAGTCCCACACCACCTGCTTCCCATCTGTCCAGGCTTGAAGGGTGATACCATCTGGACGCTTCTGGCTGCCATCAGATCTGCATAGTTGGGGTGGGTCCTTCTGCTGGGCATCCAGCTGTTGTGAGGCTCCTCTTGATAATGTTATTAACCTCCTCATGTCTTGCAATCTTTCCTCGGATTTACGGCACACAAGACCATGGTACCCGAATCGGTTCTGCTGCTTCACTGCCACAAATACACCTGTGTTCGGCGAGAATAGGGGCGGCAAGTCGAAGGGCAACACCGATGCGGATGGTCTGTGGGTCGAGGCGTGTGCCAAGGCTGGAGAGTTGGGAACAGCCAACAGAAAGTCCCCAGCATGAGGGGCTCTCACTGCCAGCAGGCGGGCTCTATCCTTCCCTGACACACTCTGAAGCATCGTTGAGGCTATATTTTCCACTATTGGACCATCCCAGTGAGATTGTTTGTAGTTGTTGGGGGGAGCAGGTCTGGTTTCTGAGCCCGTTAGATTATCCCAGATCATTGCTCCGTCAATGAATTTTTGGTCCTGGGCTCCAATTTTGTCCCTAAGATGTTCAGGGAGAATCGCTGCTACAAGCTCTCTGGATGCAATACACGAGGACAGAAAAGCAGGTAACGCAATCTGTGATGACTTGCGGACACCAATGTCTCCTAGTCTGACTGGAAGTGTAGCTTGGTTCCACTGCCCGTCTTCTAGAGTAAGGTTAAGTACTTTCGTAAAAATCTGCCTCAGATACTGTCATATTCTTGCAGTATAGGGTTATCATATGAAGGTGCACATCTTAGGAAATATGTCAACCTGGGCAGACTCAAGCACTTTGTGAGAAGGTACAAGGCATCGTGGGTGTCCAGATTGCCTATTCGTTGTTCCATTCTCCTTAACTCTTCCAATTTCTTCTGAGAATTGTGTCAATGGCATTGCTTCCAGAGGTGCTCCTAGCAAGACACTATTTGTGGGGGCAATGACTGCTGCTCCTGGTAGTTTTGATCTCACTGCATTTATCACTTGTTGACTGACTGAGATGATTTCACATTTGGATGGATTCAGGATGAGACCCATTTCCTGTCCCCGTGTCATTACCTGTGTAAGGTCATGTAGGAGGGACTCCTTTGTACCTGCTAGTGTGCCATCATCTAGGAACCAGATGTTTAGCTCGCTGGTCAGTCTGACTGTGATTTCCCTAACTGCAATACAGAAGAGAAATGGTGCAAGAGGATCTCCTTGTTGGACACCCTCCGATGATGTGATTTTATGCTCTCCAAAGAGAAGCATTGATTCCTTGCTATACCCAGCTGAAACAAAAGGGAAGAGACCAGGGAAATGTTCTTGTACTGCTGCTAATACCACGTCTCTTTTCAGGAGATTGAACGCATTCTTGAAATCTAATTTTACCACTGCATTGTCCTCAGGCAGGTTGTTGATATATGTTGATATATATATATATATATTTTATATATATATATTATATATATATATATATATTATATATATATATATATATATATATTAGCGTAGTATTTCCCTTCAAACACGAATTTGCAATCAGTATCACAGAGTTTTATCAATTCAATTAATGTTTTCGTATGGTAGGGCATGGGAAGTTTTCTAGTTCCTCTTCGAGGTACGAAAGCAAGTCAGGGATATGGACTTTGGTGAACAGAGCTGTGACATCAAAGCCTATGTACTCAATGTCCTCTCTCATATATTGGTCAAACAAGTAAATATCTGGAAATCAGAATAGGCCAACATTAATACTCAGTCAGGGCAGGGCAGGGGTCGAGTGCTATCTCTAACGACGTTATTTCATGTATTCACCCACCGGGGTGGGATGCTGCCCGGATTATAAAACCAAACAGTTCTGTCATGGAAAGAAACACAATTGAATCTTCCCTATTGAAACATGAAAGAAATACAGTATATAACTCAAATTGTGGGCTATACATGCTCGATAGCTATTTAGTAGAGTCCATTGTACACAATCTTAAACAACAATGCTATACAAAATCACAGGATTGTTCATTATGCCAGGTGAGTTGATGGATTGGTGACACCCGACCAATGTCTACGCACCAAAGCTTCTTACCACGTCAGTTGTGTATGGTTGTATAACGCATTTAGCTGTTAGTATACCATACAGTGACAATCACACAAGATTACGAAATAACATAAGGAGAGGTTAAAGGGTATTAGTAGACATTTGAAATTTAGATCATAGAAATGTTAGCAGAAAGGCAAAGATGATTCCCAAGTCAGCCATATTAACCGAGACTGAGAAAAATAGTAGACATTATTTAGGAAGAGATAATTCTCAGTACTTCAGTAGAACAGGACATCTAAACAGACAAAGAGCACATTATATTCCTGTCTTTTATTATTTATAAAGGTTACACAGAATAACAGCAATCCATATGTATAGTATATATAACTAACTGTGACTTTGTAAATGGTCCAAGTCGGACCGAAGCGTCGTCGTAAGCTTCTGCTACAAACGACTAGAAAAAGCTTGGGGCTGGCTATTATATCTTATAATCTCATACTTGACATCTTAGAAACCGACCTACCCCATATGGGGAGTAAAGGGGTTGCGGAAGGGTGGGGTTGGCACCTACCATTCTAAGGGTAACTAGCTTGTTACACATCAGCACTGAACTACTCTGAGAATTCTCTCCTTGCTTTAGTTGTTCTTTTGCAACATTGCATAGCTTCTGATGATGCACTGAGATGTGTGAAAGTACTTGTTTATATATTGCAAATATTGCAAACCAAGCAATACAGGATGAAAAACAACCACGGGGGGAGTAGAATTACAGTTCTAGGCCTTTCGTGTTGCAATCAACACATCAGTGGCTTGCAACGTTGCAGAAGAGAGGAAAATCTCTAAGTAAATAAGATCCTAGAGGACGTCTTCACCGGAGTGAGGAAGGGAGAGAGAAAAAGAGACAAGGGAATAGGAAACGTCCCCGGGTATACCAGTACCCATAGCCAAAAAGATTGAATATTTTAGCAATAGAAGAATCCCACAAACATTGATATTGTAATAGTAGCCTAAACGAAAGTAATTTGGCAATTATCAAAAATACGGTCAGACTCTCCTATGATATAAGTAATTTTATATACATAATTACATTGCCAGAGATATAGAAGTCACTGGCAATTAACCATCCACAAGAAAGTGGGTCCCTTTAATGGGACAAGAAAACTGGACCGTTTATAGGGGAGACTTCTACAAGTTGTACAAAAGAAATAGGGCTTTAAATAAACTCATATAAAGAGAGAGGCATCTGCAGTTACAAGGAAGATGACCACAGTTATTCATCCCACAGGATTCTGAAGCAAACTCTGGTTCAACCCTCAGAAAATGCAAGAAAAATAGTCCCTAATTTCTCGGTGTGGCACTACATTTAAGACAGTCTAATGATACTCTTTCAGAAAACGTTCGTTACCTCTAATCTAAAGATTTGACATTAGTTGGCTAGCTGCAGTTTTGCACTAGTAATTTCGTCTTGTTCTTCAATCGTCACTGTGATCTAGTTGCCAACTTTTGCATAGAGGTTTCATATTTTACTTCGTGCAATATCGTTGCAGTATATCGTCATGATTCACCTTGACTAAGGTGCTTCTCCTTGATCTACATGTTTTCCCTTGGTCTTCCCGCTCCATCTTCATCTTGGAGGTCAGTCGCCTTGGGTAAGGAGAGGAGTCAATTGCAAAAAAGACAGGTAAATGAAGCTCTCCTCTGATGTTCACCCGAGCGACAAGACTCTGAGGTTCTGATTAGTAGCTATTCAACTCGTGGTGGTTTGTCTTACAAGTGCTGCAATGGGGAACAAATTTTGTTTTGAACTTCGAACTTCGCTACATCCTCCTAGAAACACGTACACACATGCTTGACACGGATAGTACATGCACAAACACGCATTCACACAGACACATAAACACACTCATTTACACAAACACACGTACATACACACACACACTTAGCCATTAGCGAAGAGGCTGGGCCAGGAGCAGAGACTTGACCCATGCAACCACAAATAGGTGAGTACACACACACACACACACACACACACACACACACACACACACACACACACACACATACAAACACACACCACACACACACACACACACACACACACACAACAAACACACACACACAAACACACACACACACACAAACACACACACACACACACATACAAACCACACACACACACACATACAAACACACACACACACCACACACACACACACACACATACAACACACACACACATACACACACACACACACATACAAACACACACACACACATACAACACACACACACACACACACACACACACACACACACACACACACACACACACACACACACACACCACACACACACAAAATCAGGAGTAATAGATGAAATCCTGAAAAATAATGGTAACATGATAACTTTTTATTTTCTGGACACATTTACTTCCTTTATTGTTTCCCTCGATCATATCTGATATCCAAACTTTCTTTAATTATATTTTTTATTATCCTCATCACCTTGCTTCAGTATTTAACTTCCTTCTTTTACATATCCTCCCAAATGTCGTCGTTCAGTCTTTGTACTAACATCGAGGATCGCTCGCCCTTCTGAGGATCACTTACCCTTCTGAGGATCACTCGCCCTTCTGAGGATCACTTACCCTTCTGAGGATCACTTACCCTTCTGAGGATCACTCGCCCTTCTGAGTATCACTTACCCTTCTGAGGATCACTCGCCCTTCTGAGGATCACTTACCCTTCTGAGGATCACTCGCCCTTCTGAGGATCACTCACCCTTCTGTGAATATTACAAGGCTGGCCGGTTCAATAGTTCGCAGCCATGACAGAAATAATAATTCTTAGGAATGAATACTCGAACTAAATCTCATAAATCTGTAGATATTATCGTTACAATATTAAATATTTGATAAGAGATGACAGTGGACATGAGAACAGAACGTGTTACAACATTCTTTGAACACACAACACGTCGTACCTTCAAGTCGATGAGTTACAACAGCAGAAAAACTACACCGGGTTCTACTCCTGTCAGCAAAGAACCAGAAACTGAGGCTGCAGTAGGAACAGGCTCACCCAAACTGGACAAGCGAAGATTGAGGACACATTGCAAGAACTGATGTATAGCGATTTCTGCTGCAACGTGCAGATGGTAGGGTCAGAATTTGGTGTAAACAACATGACTCCACAGATAATTCATGCCTTGGTGGTGGTATAATGGTGTGGGAAATGAGTTCCTCATTATGCCCAATAGTATTAACTGAACAGCATTTAAGCGCTACAGCCTACAGAAGTATTGTTGTAGATGAATGGTTCAGAGAACCGACAAGTTGATAAATTAGACACATGTGCAACACTTGGGTATCTTTACTGAGGAAACGTTTCGCCACACAGTGGCTTCATCAGTCCATACAAAGGAGAATGCTGAAGAACAGGAGGAGCTTGAGGCAATCAATCCCTCAGCTTTGACTCAAGGCTGAGGGACTGATTACCTTAAACTCCTCCTGTTCTTACCCGTTCTCCTTCGTATGGACTGATGAAGCCACTGTGTGGCGAAACGTTTCCTCAATAAAGATACCCAAGTGTTGCGCATGTGTCTAATTTATCAGAAGTATTGTTGCTGACCATATGCATCCATTTATGTCCACAGTCTAACCATCTTCCAGCAGAATAGTGCGACATGTCACAAAACACGTCATCTCAAGCTAGTTCCACGAACATGCCTGCTGCATGAATATGCTGCAGATAAATCTGCAGCACGTGTTTGATACTATCATATCAAGATGGACCACAGTCTCTTAAGGAATGTTTCCAGCACCATGTAGAATACACACCACGAACTATTAATATATTAAGGCTCTGCCAGGGCTGAGGGGTCCCTACCCAGTACTAGAAGTGTTCTCTTAATTAACTGGTCACTGAGTGGATATACTCACACAAAAGAAGCTAAATCTCATATCATAGGAAAACAAGTGGTGAGAGGACCTATTATATAATATCGTTCAAGAAATTCAGGTACTAAACATGATGCACAACGAGAGACTGTCACAGGAAGGACTTAAATCGAAGGTATCATCTGTAACTGGAAAACTAGAGAAACTCAGAATGATAGAAATGTTACGATAAAAAATAGAACAAACGGAAAAATAAAAGGAAGAGATAAACTACGTAAATTGAATCAAAGGTAGGTATGATGTAACCAGAGAGAGAGACGAAAAACCAATTGCATCAGTCTGTAGGAAGTTGAAGGCGGAGGTATTGTTGTAACTCAGCCCCTCGTCAACACATATGTTTATTCATACACAGTAAGCTAGCTTCCACTGTCCTCCTTCCCCTTCCATCACTCTCCACCCACTTTTATCCATGACTGGTATAATTACCCACTAGTTTACATGATGGCTATATAGCCTACGAGCCGAGGAAGACATAGGTGGTAATTATATTATTAAGAATCATAGTCCGTTTAGGGTGTATGATGATTCTAATTAATGTAAACAATACTTCAACATAGAGAAATTGCTGAGGTTCTTAACATATCAAATATCATTCCTCCTCACCTACAGTTCCTGCTCTTTTAACAAGCACAGTCTTATACACACAGTTACGACACACAGACACGCTCACAAAACTCATACACACACACAAACACAAACATAGCCAGGAGCTATGACTCAACACATGCAACGACAATTAGGTGAGTACACACACACACACACACACATACACACACGCACACACACACACACACACACACACACACACACACACACACAACACACACCCCACACACACACACACACACATACACACACACACATACACACACACACACACACACACACACACACACACACACACACACACACACACACACACACACACACAGAGCTGTAACTCGACCCCTGCAACCACAAATAGGTGAGTACAGAGGCATGAAGGCTTATGGAGCAGTAGTAGCGACCAGTGAAGAGGCGGAACCAGGAGCTGTGAATCAACCCCTGCAACCACAACTAGGCAGTAACTAGGTGAGTGCATACACAATACATATTCTGAAAGTTTAAATATTTTGAATAATTAGGCTTATAGACTGAGGCTTTTACTGTTTCGTTTTATCATTCTCAACAGAGAAAATGTTATTACAATGACAGACTAAAATATACTTTCTTATTTTACAAGCTAAGTGTTGTTCCCAACATTAAGCACATTCATATGCCTTCCCTGACATTATCGATCAAGTGGTTATATACAACCTCGAAGCTATACAGTAGAAAAAACAATTACATTTAGTTCAGTAATGAATATATCAGTTACAACATTGAATGTGCAATTATCCGTAAGACTTGGTGGCAGATATAAATGCAAATATGTAATTGTTAATAAATATATGCCAAAACGAGGCAATTTCATTCCCATTAATTACCAGAAGCAATTTATTAATACAGAAATTTACAGCATATTAACAGGAAAGTTATTATAGCTATGAAACCGTCGAATAAGCAAGAGGGCCAAAGATTTTGTTTGGTTTATTGACTCTATTTCATTAATGTTTGAATGTGTGAGGGAAAATTTAGTAAATTGAGCTAATGGTTAGTTTAGATTCCTAGAGACAATTATAGTGTGTCGCCGAGGCACTGCCATCAAGCGGACCACTGTTACACTCCAAATTTCATCGGAGCTGAGATTCTTTAGTTTCTACTCCTGATAGGTATTAAACCTGGTCTGGTTGGGAGTTTGGAAAATCACTTTCACTTTCACTTTTCTGATCAGGGTGTGACAAGTCTTTCATCAAAGGAAGAATATGTAAGGCTGAACTTCCCTGACAATACCCTGCGTCCTGCTAAGTATGAATGGCTAAAGGGAGCAGTAAAGAAATATCCTAAGGCAAGGATCCAATTTAGAAATAATTCACACAATTATGAGTTTGTGGAACAGAATGATATGATCAGTGATTTACTTAACTTATGGAGGAATTGAGGTGCTTCGCCCTCCATCAGACACTCAGCACTTTAAAAAATAAGTCAGTATCATAATCTTTGGATACACTCCCTACATGGACCCATCCTATCTAACTCAAAGTGAACATATCAAACCAAAAAAACTTAAAGGAAGTTCCCAAATTCTTGACAGTTGGGTAAGTCCAGTACCCCTCCCTCGGAATATCTGAGTGCCAGGCAGAGGTTTCTTAACTATTGAAGTGTATCACCCCCCTTTCCCCTCAGTTCATGACCATGTTGCAGTAGACTGTGTAATACTTGGTATGGTAGGTGTGCTGGGAAACATCCCACTAGTGAATGCAAAGTGAGGCTCGAGTGTCAAAAATTTAAATGAAGTTGAAGTAATGAAGTTGGGGTTTCAGTTTGTCATAAGGACTGTAGATGGAACCCAAACAACCTTCGTAATAAACCAAATAACAGTCCTTTAATGGTATTTGAGGATGAGGCCAGCCAGCCTACCCCAGCTATTCTCCACCGTCACCTCTGCAAAGTGTAGAAGAGCCCAACCTCCCTGCAAATGATTCTGGTGACACCAAAATGCCATCACACACACCAGTTGTAAAGGAGCTAGCCATCCCTCTTAGCACACAAGGAACTTCCGATCTGCCAATACTCACTTCTGCAATCACACCTGAATATGTGGATGAGCATTTTACTCTCCCCAACATACACATCTCAAACAGTCAGACGGACACCACACATGTGACCCCAATGGAAGCTGGAGATGAGTTAATTACCAGAAACTACTTAAAATGAATGATGAATCAGTCATGCCAGAGGCAACATCAGAGAACACCAATGTAACCTTTGTACCTGCTAATGTGATAGGTGCTGAAGATAGAAGTAACTCACGAGTACCTTTCTCTGGAAAGGTATTGGAAGTGCCTGACTTATTTTCAAATTATAACAACTCTGCAGAAGAAAACTGACCATCTTCAACAGAAGCTGATAAATTTTATGAATATGGGTAGTCACATGTCAAAAAAATCTGTATAAAATGATAAGACCAATACTGGAATACCCGTGTGTCCCAATGTCCTTAACAACAAAGACCAACACGCTAACGTTACAACGAGTCCAGAATAGAGCTCTCCGCTTTATTACGGGTACCAGGAGGAGAGAGAGTCAAAATGGCAGATTTACACGTACAATAGGATATTACTGCCTTAAATGTACGCCTTGATACGCTGAAGAAGAGACAACTCTATGCAATGCAAGAACTCTACATGCCAGATAGAGAACATCCTCTCCAAGTTGAAAATACCACTGATTATATCATTAATGCTCCTCCTCACAGGACCCAAAGAATGACTCTCCCA
This sequence comes from Cherax quadricarinatus, assembly GCF_026875155.1. NCBI lineage: Eukaryota > Metazoa > Arthropoda > Malacostraca > Decapoda > Parastacidae > Cherax > Cherax quadricarinatus. The sequence continues at coordinate 3,535,907 of NC_069467.1, forward strand.
CAGAGGCTGCGTCGCTTCATCCATAAAGACGATTACCATTGACCAATGATCTTGAGCAACCTCCCTGCAGATGAAGATGATTGGGCAACACCAGAACCCTTCTATGTCTACTAAGAAAATTATCGCCCCTAATTAGGGAGATATCTTGTATAACATTTCTACGTCTACATCTACTGTTAAAATTATGCTACATTTACTATGGCGGGACACCACCTTGAAAGAAGCTAACGTGTCAAGTAATTCTTTACGAACTGTCCAGATTAACGCCTTGTCTTGTCGTTTAAATGTTCGTTATACAATCGCAAAAAAAAAAAATGCAACTTGTATATCTACTACCAATAATTCAGAGTCATGTAGCTATATATGTGTTATATCTATGTGACTCTGATGGGTTAGTATTATACCCCTTCAAGAATATTCTATTATTACACATAGACTTTTTAAATTGCACCAAAGTGGTTGGGCCACTTACCTTTTATATCCTACCTCACTCCCCCTCCCACCCTTTTATATCCTACCTCACTCCCTCTCCCACCCTTTTATATCCTACCTCACTACCCCTTCCACCCTTTTATATCCTACCTCACTCCCTCTCCCACCCTTTTATATCCTACCTCACTACCCTTCCACCCTTTTATATCCTACCTCACTCCCCTCCCCCACCCTTTTATATCCAACCTCACCCCCCTCCCACCCTTTTATATCCTACCTCACTACCCCCTCCCACCCTTTTATATCCTACCTCACTCCCAACTCCCACCCTTTTATATCCCACCTCACTCCCCCTCCCACCCTTTTATATCCTACCTCACTCCCTCCCCCACCCTTTTATATCCTACCTCACTCCCCATCCCACCTTTTTACATCCTACCTCACACCCCCTCCCACCCTTTTATATCCTACCTCACTCCCTTCCCCAACCCTTTTATATCCTACCTCATTCTCCCCTCCCACCCTTTTATATCCTACCTCACTCCCCCCTCCCACCCTTTTATATCCTACCACACTCCCCCCTCCCACCCGTTTATATCCTACCTCACTCCCCCCCCCACCCTTTTCCAACATTTCTATCCTTACCCATCCTTCTTCCTTACCCATCTTACCAAAGACTCTGGTCATAAGAATCGAATTGAATTGGTAGTCACAATGGTGTTCTTGATTAAAAAAATGTCAAACGTGCAGCAATTTCTATTCACTTTCAAACAATATGTGAAGAAGCTAATGGCTCTTGGCTTCAAACATTGCCTAGGAATTTGCTGGCAAAATGCCAGGAAATGCTTAGAGATATTCGATTCTTATGACCAGAGTCTTTGGTAACATGGGTAAGGAAGAAGGATGGGTAAGGATAGAAATATTGGAAAAGGGTGGGAGGGGGAGTGAGGTAGGATATAAAAGGTAAGTGGCCCAACCACTTTGGTGCAATTTAAAAAGTGTATGTGAAATAATAGAATATTCTTGAAGGGGTATAATACTAACCGCTTAGAGAGAAAGGTTGTGAAAATAGAAAGGTACGAGCTATGCTATTTGTTCTTAAGTGTTTGCACACTGTAGCCCAAGCATATTATGAGCAAGAGATTGTAATAACTTACTACAATGGATAGATTACAATTTTTTAATGGAACATTGCTTCCATCAGGAAGCGGTTGCCTAACTGGTATCATATTAGTGCAACCAAGAATACTGATGTCATCTGTTTGCGAGAATGTAGACTGGTAGGTAAGACACATAGGCAACTTTGTTCCGAAACGTTTCGCCTACACAGTAGGCTTCTTCAGTCGAATACAGAAAGTAGGCAGGAACAGTAGAGATGTGAAGACGATGTAATCAGTCCATCACCCTTGAAGTCGTAGAATTTGAGGTTGTCAGTCCCTCAGCCTGGAGAAGTTCAGTTCCATAGTCAAGAACTATCTGAAGATCAAGCGACAGTGCGGAGACTTAAATACTGTCGGAAGGAGAGGTGCAGAGTAGTAGTAGTAGTGAGAATGTAGCCACTGAGAGGTCAGGTCCCTCTCAGATCCAACAATTCTCACTTGAAAGGGTTGTCCAAGGTGTTTTCTGTACAAAGAGGCAATGTGTTGCAGTGTCTGACAAGATGAACATCAAAATGGTATACAATACCGACTGCAAGCTGGTGAGACGCCACCAAAGTTGCCCGGATATGCAGCTTATAACTTAATTAAGAACATAAGAAATAAGGAACACTGCAACAGGCCTACTGACCCACGCGGAGCAGGTCCATGTGTCCCCCGGATTAGACCAATGACCCACCCCCCGGATTATCCCAATGACCCACCCAGTCTGGTCATCCCCACTCAAGAATGGAGCAATGTACCAGACCCAGCAGCAAAGCTAGTCAGGTCCAACTCACACCTACCCACACCCACTCTTGTATTTATCTAACCTATTTTTAAAACCACGCAACGTTTTAGCCTCAATAACTGTACTCGGGAGCTTGTTCCACTCATCCACAACTCTATTACCAAACTAGTGCTTTCCTATATCCTTCCTGAATCTGAATTTTTCCAACTTGAAACCATTGCTGCGAGTCCTGTCATGGCTGGAAATTTTCAGCACACTATTTACATCCCCTTTATTTATTCCTGTTTTCCATTTATACACCTCGATCATATCTCCCTTAACTCTACGCCTTTCGAGAGAGTGCAGATTCAGGGTCCTCAGTCTATCCTCATAGGGAGGATTTCTGATACATGGGATCATCATTGTCATCCTCCTTTGTACGTTTTCCAGAGCATTTATATCCATTCTGTAATACGGTGACCAGAACTGAGCAGCATAGTCTAAATGAGGCCTAACCAAGGATACATAGAGTTGAAGAACAACCTGAGGACTTCTGTTATTTATACTTCTAGATATGAAGCCAAGAATTGTTAGCTTTATTGCGAACACTAATGCACGTTGTCTTGGTTTTAGATTACTGCTAACCAGAACTCCTAAATCCTTTTCGCAATCGGTAGTATTAAGATCTGCATTATTTAGTTTATATGTGGCATGGTTATTTAACTGTCCAACATTTAGAACTTTGCATTTGTCAATATTAAACTGCATCTACCACTTCTCCGACCATTGCGTCAGTCTATTCAAATCATCCTGGAGTGCTCTAATGTCCTCATTAGAATGAATTGGACGGCCTATTTTGGTGTCATGAGTAAATTTGCTTATGTCGCTATTTATTCCATCATCTATGTAGTTTATGTAAATTGTGAACAACAACGGGCCCAACACTGACCCCTGAGGAACACCGCTTGTGACGTGCCCCCATTCTGATTTCTCTCCATTTATGCAAACTCTCTGCTGTCTATTTGTTAAGGAAAAAATTTCTCCTCCTATTCCGTGTGCCCTAAGTTTCCTCAATAGCCTCTGGTGTGGAACTCTATCGAAAGCCTTACTGAAGCCCATATACACAATATCATATTCATTACCATGATCTACCTCCTCAAACACCTTAGTGAAAAAAGTTAGTAAATTCGTAAGACAGGAAGGCCCCTTTGTAAAACCGTGTTGAGAATCATTAATCAATCTGTGCCTGTCAAGATGGCTACGAATTGCTTCGGCAATTATTGATTCCATAAATTTTCCCACTATGGAGGTAAGGCTTATTGGTCTATAGTTCGAAGCCAAGGACCTGTCACCTGCCTTGTAAATAGGTATTACATTTGCCATTTTCCACTTATCAGGCACTATACCAGTTTGTAGTGATATGTTAAAAAGATTAGCCAAAGGTATGCTAAGTTCCTCTTTACATTCCTTTAACACCCTTGCAAACAGTTCATCAGGACCTGGGGATTCGTTAGGTTTTAGTTTCTCTATTTGTCTGAGGACCATGTCACTAGTTACCACTATCGTACATAGTTTATTATCATGCTATTCTACGTAATCTATTATTTCAGGAATATCGCTAGTATTTTCCTGGGTGAAAACTGAGAGGAAGTATGTATTTAGTATTTCACACATATCCTTATCACTGTCAGTGATCTGAGCAGAGTTACTCTTAAGTGGGCCAATCTTGTCCCTAATCTTACTTCTGTATACCTGAAAGAACCCTTTTGGGTTAGACTCTGAATCCCTTACGACCTTAACCTCATAATCCCTTTTTGCTTTTCTTATTCCATTCTTTATTTCTCTCTTTAATTGAATATATTGATTTCTTAACTGCCCATCCCCTCTTTTGATACGCCTATATATGCCTCTCTTTTGACCAATGAGATGTTTTAATCTATTGTTCATCCATTTGGGATCATTTTTGTTAGATCTAATTTCCCTACTCGGAACAAAAGTTGTCTGGGCAGCTAGAACTATGCTCTGTAAAAACGTCATATTGGCAACCAAGATCACCTACCTGACCCATAGTCAGGACATCCCAATTTAGACCACCCAAGTAATTTTTCAGTCCCATGAAGTCGGTCAAGCGAAAATCTGGGACAGAGATTTGATTGCAGTTATCTGGGTAATTCCATGATATATTGAAACTAAGCGATTTGTGATCACTTTCCCCAAGCTCATCATTAACCTCAAGATTATTAATTAGTGAATCTTTGTTGGCAAGAACCAAGTCAAGCAGATTGTTTCCTCTAGTTGGTTCAGTCACAACCTGTTGTAAAAAGCAATCCTGAACCGTATCAAGAAAGTCACTAGACTCAAGATTTCCTGTCATATTCTTCCAATCAATTTGTCTAAGTTAAAATCTCCCATTATCACAACATTTTCATAACTAGATGCCTTATGAATTTCGTCTCATAACAGCTTACTGCACTCCCTATCAAGGTTTGGGGGCCTATAAATCACACCCAAAATTAATTTGTCACGTCCCTCGAGAAACTGTAGCCAAACCGATTCTGTGTTCGATGTTTCTAATCTTATATCATGTCTAAGACAACAATTTAAATTTTCTCTGACATACATCGCCACACCACCACCCTTCCTGTTGACCCTATCAGTGTGGAATAGTTTATAACCCTGTATGTTGCATTCAGAAGGCATTTCTCTATCTTTCACGTTGAACCAGGTCTCTGTTATACCAATAATATCTATATTACCTACACTTGTAAGTAATTTTAGCTCATCTATCTTATTTCTTAGACTCCTACTATTTGTATAGTAAACCTTTAGGGAGCTAGTCACTCGTTGCCCTCTACTATCTCTGTTTGTTTGTTGATCAATTGATTTGCCATTACTAGCAACTTTATTTTGAATGTCTTTTAAACATATCCCTGAGGTATCCCGGTAATAACTGCTGTTTTTAACCCTAATGCTGCAGCCTGATTGTTTCCCACAAACACCCATACCTCTATAATCTATCAGTTTAAATTCCTAGGTCAACCAACTGTTGTGTGATGTATGATAGAAAAAAACTGCCTCAATCACTTCTTGACCTACAAAATCGAGTAAGCATGCAGTATCATGGTGCAAAAATATACACAGGCAACTTTTCCTTAAACATTTTTAATCTTTATTCACCGGGAAACAAGTTCGAACTGATTCTTTGCCAAATAACATCAATAGTGAACGTACCATCATTCTTGGAGACTTAAATGCCAGACATAAGAATATTTGGAAGGTGTATAACAACCACCAATGTAAGTAAACTAGTGAAATTTCTAAATTACCTCAAAAATAACTTGTCCGAAACATCCTGGCATGAAAATCTTTCATCTCATATTAGAAAAAAACTTAGAGAGTGCTTCTGAAGAAAGATTGAAATTTATTAATTTTATGAGCCTAAATATTCATAAGAGTGACTGCCTCTTCACCGATCAACCGCTCCTACAGAGGATGGCATAACCTACTAAATCCGAAGAACTCTAAGGCAGGCCCCTGATAACCCTTTGTTAGCACTGCATAATCTCAGTTACACTGAGGGAATTCTTCCTAATTCCTGGACCAATAGTCTCATTGTGCCTATCCCTAAGCCTCAAGAGTTTGATATACTTAGACCGAGCTCCTCAACTAGGTGTCTTTGTGAAACTTTTGAAAGAATGATACTATAGAATCAGACACAAACTTTCCCCTCATCTCTATGGGTCCGTACACGGAGAAAGTGTGCAGAATTGCATTTCCACCTTTCTCACTGCACACATCTCTACTAGTTTTACTACATTTCTTGATCTAAAATTTTCATTTGATAACGCAAACAGAATCATTATACAACATGAACTAGCCAAAATGAATATTGGTGGAAGCCTACTCAGTTGGATAAATGGATATCTGTCAACAGAGTATCCTTGGTCTTCTACCAAGGCTTTAGAAGTGAGTCTAAAGAAATGTCCCTAAGTCCACTAGAGGGAGGAGTTCTCAGTCCTATGCTATTTAATGTTCTGATTAATGCTCTCCTAAATGCTCTACCTGCCTCACCTAAACATACAGCTATAAGCCATACTGATGACATCTTGATCCGCACAACACGGCATAAGAAGATGAGCACCATTCTTAATGAAATACAAGCACTTTGTAATCGATTAGGCTTCATAATATATCCCTCTAAATCAAAGATATTGACAAGGAAATGACATACCCCACCCACTGTTTACAGGATGAAAATATTAGCTATGTAAAAGCTTACAGATATCTTATAGACGTACCCTTCAATAAATGCATCATACCACAACTAAATAAGAATGCAAAGATAGGCTAAATGCTCTCAAAGCTGTTGCTGGCTACAACCCCAGCTAAGGTGCTATATTAGGTACTTTATTGATTATGCTGCTCTAATTTTGATATTAGCTATGGAAAGTTCTCTCGACCCTTGGAGTTAATGCAAAATAAAGCCCTCAGAATTATTCTTCGCCGTCCTAAATGTACCTTTTTTTTTTTTTTTTTTTTTTTTTTTTTTTTTTTTTTTTTTTTAATGAGGAAGGAGCCTAGTATCTCAAGTATCAGTGATAGGATTAATGAGATTAACACCGTACTTGGTATTAGAATGTTAAAAAAATTAACCAGACACAGTCACTATGAATTTTACTTAATGCCTTGATGTAAATACACATAGATCTAAATGGGGTGTGAAAATATACAGTTATATTAAGTTTATAATTTGCACGAACTGTATCACTGTAGACAAGAGCATTTCACCCCTCTATGGGAGATATGTTCATTTAATATCACATACCTGCAAGCCCCACCCAAGAAACTCATTACTAGTAATTTATTCTTTAAATCACTTGCAAAAGCACTGCTAAAGAAGAAATTTCTCGCCTAGCTGGTAGTAGTAATTTATCATAATTTATATACACTGATAGACCTAAGCAGGAGTCTACTGGCAAAGCTGCATCTGCTCTTGTTGCCGCCTCTCTAGTTAAGAACAACAGCAGCTTTATTGAGTTAGGCATTAGAATTAACCGCTGGCCGTCTACACTGCAAACCGAATTGTTTGTCATTCTAACTTTTGTCACTGAGTTTGACTATCATCACTACTGATTCCATGTCATCACTGAAGGTTCTTGACTCACATAATGACTCTAACATGCTCATTGGAGAAACCAGGTACAGATACTCAAAAATCCTGGAAAAAAGGAATTCGTGTACAATAGATATGGATCCCATCGCACACTGGATTACTACTTCGTGATAAAGTTAATATGTTAGCTAAGAAAAGTACCCTGAAGCAGAATGTAGAATATAACACTAGTATATCTATGTCTAGCATTAGGACTAACGTTAGGAGAGATATAAATAACGAAACTGAATGTTACAGAAATGCAATTAGAAGCGTGAGTAAATCTATAAATCACTATGATAACATGAACGTGGATAAGTATATTTATGGAGCAGCATGCAATATGAACAGACTGACTGATGTTGGTTACAAGTACTTCTGGCAGTTTGGGAGAGACACAGATATTGATCAAATCAAATGCAAATTATGTACTTACTGTACACTTATTGAGGATTATAGCGATAGTATAATAACCTATATGTCATGTCAAGATATCTTATTAATGAAAATAAGATACCAGATATAGAAAGCAAATATCCTAAATCTGCTTGTAACATTTAAGTAAACTGTAAATATAAATCCAGATGTACTTTTGTTAATTCTTTTGGGGCCTAGTTCCCAGGCCTTATGTGTACGCATATGATCTTGCGCTACCGTCCACAAGATGGATATGGGGTGGACAATAAAGTAGCAACTTCGGTGGCAAAATCTAAAATCTGATTAGGTAGAGTGATCTACCACGAATATTGCTTAATTTTTATGTATTTAACCTAGTTACAAGTAATGACGTTAAGTAATAATACCACCTGTGAAGGCTTACTCAGCCCTGTAACAACTTCAGACAGTATTACCCAGGCTGGCTCCTCCTCAGGAAAATTAATGAATAGAAAAAGAAATAATAACAGACAAACATAAACACTTTATTATATAGAAAATATAAAATATAAGACACTTAATTATGAAATATTAATCCTACATTAAAGAAAATGAAAAACGAAAAATATAAATAACGGAATTCAACGCTAATTTAAAACTTGAGTGTCTGGTGTTGGTGACAATGTGTTGTTGAAATTGTAACCGTTGCTGATGATAGGGTAGGGGGTCACAGGTGTTGGTTACAACCCACCGGTTCGTTCTTCACAGTATAGCCGTGAGTATTATATCCCGATGACAGGAAAGCAGGTTCTTTACCACTGCAATGATGAGGGGTTACGTCCTGCAATTTCATACAGGTGCACAGGTAATTAAATCCAAAAAGGGGAAGTCTCAGGACGTTAGTCCATCTCCATCAGTTCTGCTCGTTGATTGGCAGGTGACCCTCTCTGTCATCCAAGCTGGAAAGATAGACAGGTTACCCACTGCTTAAGAAATCACTCTCCATGATAAGTACAATACCTAAAAGATGTGATGATATTACAACAGTCAACCTAGAGCAAGACTGAAAGGACTAAGTTTATTATTGGTCAAAGTGAAGCTTTCAACCAATAAATCCACTAGAATACAAGGGGAGGCATGTACTTACAGTAGTGCTGGGAGCTGTGAGTCTAGTGATTACTGTTTGGACCGAGCCCCCCACGTCACCTTTCGGGGGGGGGAAGAAGAGGGGAAGGATAGCGGGAGCTGACTGACCCTACCTTAACAAGCAGCCGGCAGTCAAACTATCACTTTTGGGGTGGGGGAAAAAAGGCGGGAATAGTGGGAGCTTGACTTACCCTACCTTAACAAGAAGCCGGGAATGAAAAAATATTGTTACTATATACTCCTCGCTACTCCTATCTATTGAACTTTTCCCTCACACTCCCCATACCAAGACTTATAGTCAAGGAGTATAAGACGAATAGGCGAGGAAAAAGTTCTAACATATGGAAGTCGCGTAAGGCAAGAAATCTTCTACTGACTGTCACGACTTAACCAGTCAGAGAAATATTTGGATGAACCATTGATATACACAATATAGAAATTAAAAGCCTGGTGCCAATGTCCACCTCAAGAGAGGACGTTAGTTCCCTTAAAAGTTTCTAGGTATATCAAAAGTTGTGGTCCGTTTCTAAAATGAATTCTTTTCCCCGCAAATAAAATTTAAGTTTGGAGATCCCCACACAAGGGCCAAAAAATTCCTTTTCTATGGTGGAGTATCTCGTTTCTGCGGGAAGGAGTTTCCGGCTTAGGAAGCATACAGGGAAGGGAGTACCATCATGGTATTGTAGTAACACCGCCCCCTAAGCCAGTATTGGAGGCATCAGTTCTTAAACAAAAATGTTTTATTAATATCTGGAATCTTAAGTATAGGGTCTTTCGAAAAGATACTTTTAATCTCATTAAACTTTCCCCGAGCTACGTCGGGAAAACTCAAGAGGTTCCTTCACAGACTTTTTAAGGAAGTCGGATAAGATGCCTGTAAGATCAGTAAGGTTCGGGATAAAAACCCTGCATAAAACTTTACAGAACCAAGAAAGCTACGCTGATTCTTGGTTTTGGGGAATTTAAATTCTAATAAAGCTTTGATCTTACTGGGGAGAGGCTGCAGAATTTTATTAAAAAGTATCAGCCCAAGATATCTAATCTTGTTATACCCAAGGAAAAATTTCTTGGGCCCTTTGGCAGTGAGGCCTGGGGAGCATAACCTACGCAAAACTGTTTGTTAATGTTTGGTTATGTTCGTCCCACGTGGATGTCTTACTTTAAATGTTACAAAATAAACTGAAACTTTTTTGGCATATTACCCACAAACCTTTCTCATCAGTCTCACGTAGGAAGACAGGCAGTTACCAAACCGAAGGGCTTTAGTTCTATACTGCATCAGCCCTTTTGGTTTTGTAGAAAAGGGGTTTGTACTGCTTAGAAGGATCAAAATTTTTAACTTGATGATTGCCTGTCCCAAAAATCAATCTCTGAAAAGAAGGAAGGGGGTCAAAAAATTTTGGGGTAGTTTCGCTATCTTTTAAGGGCTGGGCCCTCAGCACCCCAAACCATTTTATAGCTTAAAAGGCCTCGAAGTCAATGCAAGCCCTATATGAATTATCCCCCTTTCCCAAACCCCGGGGGCCCCCCAAAACGGGTGAACAATATGAAGATACTAAAGGGTTAAATGATTTTTATTTTTTAATAATTTGTCCCCCGGTCAAATGCATCCCCAAAAGGGAACGGGTAACTGGGTATAATTTTCGTTTGATGGTTGTCCCCCACTAAATCAATCTTAAGGACTACCGTGGAGGTAACCCTGGAATATCAATAAAGAAAGTCTAAAAAGTTACTCACACATTGAAGTTTGTTTATGTCTCTTATGGTCCCCCAAAGATTCATTAATTTTTAATGTTGGTTTTCACCCCAGTGGGTTTAAAAAGTCACCCCAAGGGCATGTATTCTTCATCATAGTCCAGTTAGAAGTTTCAATTACACACACGTTTCAAATTTTTCATTGTTGTTCAATTTTGTGTGGAAAAAAATAAGTCCCAAAATTATTAAAGGGAGTTTTAAACCCAATTTCTTCGGTAAAATTTCTTAAAGGGTGTTATATGATAAAGTTTAGGTTTCCCCCCCTTTACTTTTATGGGTAGTCCCAAATTTCCCCCAAAATTTTTAATACTTTTTTATGGGCCTTTCCATGCTTTTAATAATTTATTTGACTTGGTCGGCAAAAATACAAGAACTTCATTTCCCCCACTTTTTTAAAAATTCTCCCCTGACCTTTTTGGGAAACAAAAAGGGTTTTTTACTGGGCCATTTACAAGGGTTAGGTTTTTCGAACTATGTTGAGGTCTCCTCAAGTTTTGGGTCTAAAAGGGAAAGGGAAAACTTGGGAAGAAACCTTTAACCTCACATTTTCCTCCCCCAAATTAAATCCCTAAGTCATGAAGGATGGACCCGTGGAAAATCTTTGGGCCCGTCTCCATAGAGAAGTTCAAAAAGGTTTAAAACCCCAAAGAGTCCCTGGGAACTTCCCTCATGGCAAACAAAGAAAAGGTAGGTAACGATGCCACTCCTTAGGTTTAAAGCAAATTTCCTTAAATGGACTTGAGAATCCAATCTGGCCCAATCCTCCCATTACAGCTGGGATATGGGGTGTGGTGAAAAAAGGCTTCCCCCAGAATTTGGAAGATTTTGCTTTAAGCAAGTGAATGTTCCCACGTCAGACAAAATTTCTCTAGGATGCCCACCGGAGAAATGGACAAAAGGGTTCGCACCTCTGTAGTAGTTATGGTTTTTAAAAGGGTTTTGGCTTCGGGGAAACCGAAGCAAATCAACTAATGTTAAATAATCATGCCCCCAGATGAAAGGGGGTGATAGGGACCAAACATGTCAATAGCACTCTTTAAAAAAACGCCCGTGGAATTTGGAAATTTTGACCAAGGTATCGCCGGTACCTCGGGAAGAGGCAAATTTTACACGACCCAAAAGGTAGTGACTCTAGGACATTTTTGGCCAAAAATATTTCCCTAATTTTTTTTAAGGGTTTTACGATGCGAAAAGGGCCGGCCACGGCGGGTCAGAGCCATTTAAGAATAGTCCTCTGCATGATTTGAAAAACTAAGATGGAAAAGTCATCCTCTGAATTTTTTTTGAATACTGACTTGTACAAGATCCCTTTTTATAATTAAAATTTTAAATAAAAGTTTTCCCTTTGGATAACTTATTTGTTTACGGCAAAGGCAATTCTGAAGAAAAGGGGCAATTTGCTTTTGTAAATTGACAAAGGAGGCCTTCGAAATATCTAAAGTTAAGTGGGGGAAAACAAAGGAAGGACAGTAGGAGAAGCCGGGGTTTGGGCTGACCCCTATCAAGACATTTAGGTAATCGGAGGTGAATTTTCATTTTTTCTAACAAGTGAACCGGTGATCCTACTACCTCGCCTTTGGGAAAGTACATCACTGGTTTTTTTAACCCCACATAAATCTCACGAGACTTTTTGTCTCACTGAACTTTCAGGGGCTTCTCTACCTACAGAAGAGGATCTAAAATTTATGCCCAACTTTGGTGAAAAAGGGGTCAACCCAAAGGGAAGAATGGCACCTTTTACATTACCTATTAGTACGAGCAAGAAGAAGGGGACAGTACGCTTCAGACCACCTGGAACCTTTTAGCCAAAAGTAAAAAGGGATGGGTAGAAAAATGTCGTAGGGCCCCAAAAGTCTAAAGTATAGCGAGGAATATTTTCTTTAAGTTTAGGGAAAGCTTATCAAAATGATATACAGTGAAACCGTGTCCGTAAAAGGGAGATACATAAGTCCATTAACGTTCCAAACAGAAGGGGGTTTTGGCATTACAGTCTTTAAAAACATCTTCCAATTTTTTTGGACCTTCTTAGAAGGACAACTGGACGCTTATGCCCCTTTAACACCACACAAATACAAACAGGAATAAAAGAATCTTTTTACTTTCCACAAAGGGGTTTTTTGATTTCTTAAGGTCTGATAAAACCCTTGCCCTTAGGGTTCGATCCCTTTAGGTTTTTAAGGAATTGTGAGCCTCAGCTACAAGTCAGCAGCCCACAACTTCCCACTTTAAACAGGTTACGTTTTTTTGATGAATGTTCGTATCTGGGGAGGAAGAGCGTCAGGAACTGGCAGCAACCATGAAGTCCAAGAGATTTATAAATCTGATCAATTTTTCCCGAAATCCTATCCCAAAAATCGAAAAAACGAAAGAGGTTTTCCCCGTACGCTGAAAGTTTTTGACCAGGCTTAAGGGGGCATACCTGAAAACTTTCCTTTAAAATTATGGGTTTTTTGATAGCTTTAAAGGATTTTTTTCCTTTTTTCAGTAGGTTATTTAATTGAATCCTGCGACAAAGTTCATAATATTTAGGGTGTACCAGAAAATAACATTTCCCAACCTAAACCCAGGTTTTTAGCAGGCCATTTACAAGGGTACGAATTTTCAAACCTGATAATGTATGAATTATGTCTTTTTCCCCCCCTGTGAAGGGGGTAAAATAGGGGTTGGAAATTTTGCACCTCGCTGCACGTTTTCCATTACTCCCTTTATCTAATTGTTTTGTGAAAAGTTAACTTTTTTTTTCTAAATTCAAGCGAGATTTTTTCCCCAACTTCCATCCTTTGCTCTTTTCCCCCAAATTCCGTAATTTTTAAAATTTTCTTAAAGTACCCTAGCTCTCTCCTCACATCAAGTCTACACGCCCTTTTTGTCTTCCTCTCTCTTTTTAACTGTCTTTCTTGGGTTTTTCTCTCAATTCTCCCTTTTAATTTTTTTTTTTTCTGATTTGATTCTCCCCTTTTCTTCTTCTCTTTCCCTTTTTTTAACTGCTTTCTTCTCTCTCAATTCTCTCTCTTTCAAGTCTTTCCTGTCTTAGCCCCCAATGAAAAAATTTTAAATTTTTCCCTGTTATTCCAACTTACTTTCCCCTTCATTTTCCAAAAAGTATTCCACCATACTTTCAAGAATAAATTTAAACATAGGGGGGAAAGAACGGCATTAAAGAAAACGGGGGGTTTCAATTTCCGCTCTGCTCAAAAGTAAATAAACTAGAGGCTCGAATCCCCCACTTCAATTAAACAAAATTATTAATTAAAACGAAGGTTTTACCAGCTCCCAGCAAACAGTAAGTAGAATGGTCACTTTACCATCCAACTTTTCACCAATAAATCAAAAGTTCCCTAAATTCCCTTGAATTAATAAAGAGCTCATGAAACAAATTTTCACGGAAAAATCTCGGGGCCCAGAGTCAATCCTCCAAATGTTTCAAGCTCACACAAAAAAGTGGGGGAGAATTTAAAAAAAAATATCCTGCCCGACTTGACTTACAATAAATTTAACATAACAATCACCAAATCTTTTTAAAAAACGTGTACTGTAGTCCTACCTAGAGAAAAAATTTCTCAGCGGGGGTAAACCCTCTGTGGATGCAGCGTTAAGCCAAAGAATTCGAGATGGGGTTGAATCTTGATTCAGTAAGTTATCCTGGCAAGGTCGCCACTTGTGAAGGGTTACTCGCCCCGTAACAACTTCAGACAGTAACCCAGGCTGGCTCCTCCCCAGGAAAATTATGAAAAAAAAGAAATAAAACAACAAACTAAACACTTTTTTTAATAAAAATAAAAAAAAAAACCTTAAATATAAATATTAATCCTACATAAAGAAAATGAAAAAGAAAAATATAAAAACTGAATTCAATGTTAATTTAAAACTTTGGGGGTTCTGGTTGGGGACACTGTTTGCGAAATTGAGCCATTGCTGATGAAGGGAGGGGGTCGCAGGTGTTGGTTTTCAACCCACCGTTCGTTCTTCCGTATGCCCCTGAGTATTATATCCCGAGACAGGGAAACAGGTTTTTTTACCCTTCAATGATAGGGGTTTTCGCCTGCAATTCATACGGGCAAGGCAATTAAACCAAAAAAGGGGAAGTCTCAGGACTTAGTCTCTCCATTTGTTCTGCTCATTTAAGGCAGGTGACCCCCTCTGTCATCCAAGCTGGAAAGATAGGTTACCCACTGCTTAAGAAATCACTCTCCATGATAACTACAATACCTAAAAGATGTGGTGATTATTACAACAGTCAACCTAGAGCAAGACTGAAAGGACTAAGTTTATTATTGGTCAAAAGTGAAGCTTTCAACCAATAAATCCACTAGAATACAAGGCAGGCATGTACTTACAGTAGTGCTGGGAGCTGTGAGTCTAGTGATTACTGTTTGGACCGGAGCCCCACACGTCACCTTTCGGGGAGGGGGGGGGAAGAAGGAAGGGAAGGGATAGCAGGAGCTAGACTGACCCTACCTTAACAAGCAGCCGGCAGTCAAACTATCACTTTTGGGGTGGGGGAAAAAAGGTGGGAATAGCGAGAGCTTGACTTACCCTATCTTAACAAGTAGCCGGCAATGAAACTATTGTTACTATATACTCCCTCGCTACTCCTATCTATTGAACTTTTCCCTCACACCACCATTTGTCTTTCTTCAATATTATGCTGAATAACCATCTTGTAACCAGTGTTTTTTTTTCTTTTGCCAGCTCTGCTGCTGGCGTGGTGGTTATCTACAGTAGATGCTCGATATCTTGGAGCGAGATCCCAGGTAACGGAACTTAGTGGACATTGCGACCCTCATCTCTTCTTTACGATCCCCATTGAATACTCCCAAATGGAAAGAACAGGAACTTCTCCATCCATTTAACATAAAACTATCACTACCTACTCAGGTTAAAGAACACCATATCTTCATGACATCTTAATTAAGAAGACATACTGGACGAAGCTTCTCCTATCTTAAGATCTCACTGGAACCAACGGCGGAAAATTTGTTTTTATGATATTTAATTAAATACTTTTTAAGTTTCCCATTGTTTTTTTCCTCAAACTTATTTTTTTTTCCATAATTTTGATCAGGACGAAGGCGTTCACCTGACAGAATATATAAAATATATTTCAAACTAGTCATTCTAGGAAGGAATGATCGAAGATGAAGTGATGGTCTTAAGTAGAGTACAGCCAGTGTGAGAACGCATGTGTATTGTCTCTCTTCATGAACAAATGCTGTATTGTCTGCATCTGGGAACTGAAGTAACGGGTGGTACCTTGATCACATTGGCTTTGAATATAAGAGTAAGGGTACTTCTGTCCGATGTTGAAGGTACTGCTGAGATGACACATCCAAGGACACTGGGTCCAGAGGAAAGATACGTCACCCTCCACTGTTCTCTATTCTGTCAAGAAGTCGCAAATAAGATGGAGACCAGGCAATCCTAGAAAGTTGAGCATACTAAATGTGAGAGCTCCCTTGTGCTTCATACAGTGTTTTGCATCCTCATCCTCTACTGCAAAGCACGTAAGATATACTGCTTTGTCTGCAAGACTTACCACCTGATTCTTCATAGGCATTTTAGAATGATATTTCACACCTGAGATATCTACCTAATCCTCGGGCTCCAACACCCTTCTATTCAATATTACTACAAATAAAGTGCTAAGGTTATTCTGTCTAGAGTTTGTCATCATTTACATTTTCTCAGAAGCAGATGTAACCTGGCATCGTTTTTTTTTTCAGATTTATATCGCTGTAAGGTGGTGCCAGCAGCAGGTACATCCTCCCTTAATGGTGATCTGTGTTCTCGGTACCTAGTACATGGCAAATCTAAAGTTATCATTTCCTACGATTTAGATTAGATGTGAGTATCACGGCAAGTGGTCTATCCTGCGGCAAAAACTGCACAGCCCTCCATGCACACAGTATTTTTGATTAAGCAATTTAGTGTTTCATTTTTTTTTTTTGTGGAGTGAATGTCAGCTTTGTTTTGTGTAGGTCCATTTTTGGCTTGCTTATATATACAGTGATGGTGAGTGGAGGCGATTTGGGTTTACCTTTTGTATTTTCCATCTGTAACAGGTCATTTACAACAAAGATGGGTTTGGGTGTGCGCAAGGGAGCGGCGCCTGCGGATGAGGTGCATGAAGCGTTGGCAAGATCCAGTGAAGTTGTTCATTAATAGTCACGGTTTAATAAAGTAGATTATTTGTTTGCAAGATCTGAAGCAAATATTATTAGTCAAGCAACGAATAATAGTCAACAGATCTCTTTTACAATCAGTCAATTGCTGCATCAGATCTATAGTTATCGTATTTAGAGTCGATAAAGGGTGGCGAAAGCTTCCGATTAATATTGGTTGCTCAATTTGCATTGGAGTATGTTCCAGTATTGGAACTGGAATGCAAGATTTCCTGCAGTGTGGAGCTGGAGGCAACGTAAATTTGAAAGGTGGAATAGATTGGTGAATTTAATAGCATATGTATCAAATTTTCCAGGCACATACACTTAAACTACACTCACTTTAGGCAGCCACAATGTATACTTAGGCAACCATGTCCGACAATACAACACATTATACTGCTTGTTACAGGTGTTGCTCAGCTCTTGTTCAGGGAGTCGTAGGAGGATGGGTTTTTTTATGGAAAAAAATTAGATTATTTAATTCTCAATTATTATTAACATTTGTTGAGCCAACGCAAGACTGTCAGCAGAAAAGGAGTCCACCACCACTAAGATCAAATGAAAGAGATGGCAGAAGCGCTCAGAGAAGATGATTGTATAGAGATCTGCAGACACCGTACAACAGAGATAGATCTTATCGTTTTACGGTGGCGTTAGATGGTTGCTGGGATAGGGGATGGAGTGCTTCGTAAGATGTTTAAAGACTTTTGGTTAAAGCTATTTGCTCGGCCATCAGAGGACTCAAGATCGGAGAAGTGGCATCTGTGATTTCCAACAGAAAGTTTAGAAGTACACAGAGCAGTAGAGAATTCCAGTGTTGTATCGACCCCAGGCTTGGATGATTGAAAGCTATTGATTATGAAGACGGTTCCAGATGGAGTATAGGCCACAATTTACAATCTGATTATGTGCTGGTTATTAAAAATAGACAAGTAAGGAAAGCTAGGACGGTAATGCTTCCTAAGGTTGAAAAGCCCGAGTACCCTATTAAATATAAACCAATCGTTATTTCAATAAACTGTGAGGTGTTCCATAAGATCTTGCTATTAGGTGTGTTAAGTGGGTTCCGCTTCACCCATCACAAACAGCGGGTTGGCACTTAATGCTATGCTATTAGATGTAATAATCAACGAAAGCAAGAAGCACCTGAAACCTCTAATTGCTCATTGTGGAAGACCATTGAAGGAGTATAATTATCTTATTTTTGCGCTTGCTTTTGTTGATGACGTGTTTACACAAGAAAAAAAGTGTCCAGCTACAAACCATTCTCAAAAAATTAATGTGATCTAGGCTTAAGGTTAATCCTAATCCTAACCACACGGTGCACAAGATCTAAATCGAGGATGCCCAAGACAAGCGATTAAAGCCTACTTGTTCGTACAAATGTTTGGGTATGCCCTTCTCAAATCTGAAGCCTCAGCAGCTGTTATATGTTTTGAATCAACATCTAATTCCTAGAAATATAGTCATTATGGTATTATCAAGTGTTCATCAGATTATGTTACAAGCATTAGACAAAGTGGTGAGCAATAAGATCAGGAAATGATTAAAGTTTTATATAGATACCCCTTTGGAGTAGTTCTATATTCCTATTGCACGTGGTTGATTAGAATATACTTGGCTTTCGACAAGAGTTCCAGTACTGAGAAGAAGCCAGCTAGATTCGCTTCAATGATTCGAGCAATAGCAAAGACTTGGATTGCTGGCACCATAGTGTTAACCAGGGAGGAAGATTGACAGTGATCACTGTTATTCCCTCTCGATGTGCAGATTTGAAAGAATTTACGTTGGTACCTCAAGTTCATAACTGGATGGCTAGTGATATATCCCCAATGAAAGGGGAAGACTACATCGACGCCCTAAAAATAAAGTCCAGCCTTATGCCTCTACAATACGCAAGGCAAAGGGAGTAAGGGTCCACATCCTTCAATATGAGAGCTATAGCCAAGGAGAGACTCTTAGTCACATCCTCCAAACATTCCCTCGGGTGCATGGGCAACGAATAGAAAGACTTGACAATGTTGTTGATATTATTGCAATAGACTGCTATCAGAAGAAATATGCTGTTCTTAAGGAGCCGCCTAGTCAACCTAATGTGAAAATCGGCAGTGACTCGAATACATCGAGCTAGGAGGAGCAGCTTCGATAGAAGAAAATATCTTAAGATACAGGCCAGGTGCGTCAGTGCGCTGCCCGTTGGGGGATTCATCAGATAATCATATCCTTTCCAAGTTATAATTACCTTGAGAGAAGTGATGTCTCTCTAATCCTGTGTTATTTTAAAGAAAACCTTGGGAATTAGTGGCAAACTTTCAGCTATATCCGTTGAAAGTTATGGGGGGATCAGTGCTACAATGGAGAATATATATGAGATAAGAGCTATGGGGTACCCTCAATTTCAGCCGTCCTAATAGGTTGCCCACTGTTAGTTTCCACCATTTACTATTTACGGTTAAGATAATAAAGAAATGAGTAAAGTCATCAGCACTGGCATGAGATTCTGACATGTGATGAAGTGAGTCACTGAAGTAGACACTCCATAACAGCAAACTAGCACTGGCTGGGTGCCTTGTAGACTCTGCTCCATTGACAAGTACTCAATACGGAAGTGTAGTGCAGATCAGAATAACCAAGCGTTTACCGTTTTGCAAGTCTCTGGTGCAATGTTCGGTTGAAGATAACAGCAATTTCCATTACTTCTACACATCTGATCTTGGATTCATCCAGTGACTAGGGCCACATAGAGATACATAAAAGGAAATTGACAAAGCTGACAGTGGCTTGTAGTTGCCGATTATCTCACGGCTCCTTTTTTTGTCAACATGTAATACATTTCACTTTTCCATAAAGAACGTCATTTAACCTGTGTTAGGCAGAGTTAACACAAGAATGTGAGAGATGATATTAACTGGTCAGCATATCTTCTCTTTAATCTGGGACTTATCTTCTCTGTACCCAGAGCCCCTTTCTTGATCCAGGGATTTAAGAAGAGGATATTACCCTTTCTGTCTTATTGTCATATTCAACTACTTTAACACAGACCTTTCTTCTAACAATGGAGGTTTCCCTAGCTGGTTCAGGGACTTGCATATTGGCACGGAGATAACCCTTTTGGAAGAACTGATAGCAATAGCCCCATCCTGTCGATCGAGAGAGGAAAGAGTGTCATCAGGTGAATATCCTTGTTGATCCTTGACCAAGTGCCACCAAGTTCTGGAACCCACTTTTCCTGATGCTAATATTCTTTTTGTGTCAGCCTCCCATCTAGAGATGGTCCAGTTTTAGACTTCGTTTTGTAACCGTCGGGTTTGTCTGCGGAGGTTCCAGTTTTAGGTAGGGGGATGCCTTTGTACCTTCTCCAATCCTTGTATCTGGCTTGGAAAAGGTACTGATCTGAAGGCTTTGTTATATACAGCCGATGAATAATGTACTTATGTTGTAGGTTAAGACTATTTTTAGTGCAGGCATTCATACGATTATTAACATCATCGTAAAGAAAAGTATTCCAGTTGGCGAAGGCAAACAGAGCGAAGAGCTATTCAGTTTCCTTTATCTAACAACCAGGTTGTGTGAGATGGTTCCTACATCTGTCTGTTACAGGTTTAAGTGTAGTAAACACAGCCTTGTGATCAGACGAGACGACGTAACCAAACAACTGTGCCTTTAGATAACTCACAGCTGAGTCGAAGGAGGAGACAGAAATATGAATCAGGAATTATGTAAAGATTTTCACGCCAAACACTGTAAAAATGCCTTCAAAATGTAAGATGGGGCAAAGGACACTAATGTACAATTCAGGACATTTATTAAAAGAAACGTTACGGCATTAAGACTGAGAAAACCACTGGTGGCGAAACATTTCCATTAATAAATCCCTTAAACTGTACATTAATATCTTTTCCCACATCTTTCTAATGGTGTCACCATCAGCTGAACATCTTAAATCAGTTGTTAAAGGACTATTCAGGCTTTCAACAATGATTTAAAGTAGATATAATAATTTTTGATAGCACAGTGTTTTGGAGAATTGTTGATCATTTGAATGAAATATCTTCTTTTTTACGAATCCATCCTTTTGTTATGCAGAGTTCGTTTCCAGTATGTGCGTCACAGATTCATAGATGCCTTTCACGTTTCCCACATGATGCACATGGCAAAATTTTCTTCTGTTATGCATGATGTGTGACAGTAGTAACAACAGGTATGCTCCAGACACTTTCGGATATGTAAATGAATGGTTCAGAAAACCGACGAGTTGATAACTTAGATACATGTGCAACACTTGGGTATCTTTAAATAGGAAACGTTCCGCAACGCAGTAGCTTCATCAGTCCATACAAAAGAGAGGGACTGATTACCTCAAAACTCCTCCAGTTTTTCACCACTCTTCTTTGTATGGACTGATGAAGCCACTCTGTGGCGAAACGTTTATCAACTTTCGGATATGCCTGGTCTCTTGCATATTTATATTCTCTGCAATAGAATCTTGGTTAAAATCAGACCAAATTAATTTATTCAGGCACTTTTATGATTCGTAATCATTGCAAAAAATAATTTGTGAGTTAGCACAATTTATTACTACTATTACATTGATGAGGGGAACGCTAAACTCGTAGGAGTCATACAGCGCCTCGGAAGATGGAAGGCTTTCAGGCTTGATTAAAAGAATTGGAGCACTGGACGAAAGTCTTAGATTAAAAGTCCTTTACCAGCATCAAGGAGCCTCCCTTGAGAAATGTGAATAAAATATTGCATGAGAAAGAGTGATAAGTGTTAAAGAGATTTCTCTGTTAGAGACAGCGTCATGGAGGGTGGAAGGGGTGAGAAATGTTGTCTTTATTGTCTCTCGTTTATTTATTATCTAAACATTGTCCTCTATGAAGGTAGTAACATCATTGTCCTCTATGAATAACAAAAAGGCACAATACCGTGACTGGAACAATACACAAATAACCCGCACATCCAGTGGCTGGCTGGATGGCGAAACGTCTATGATGGGGATGCCCAGGTGTTGTGCATGTGTCTTAAGTTCATCCTGTCGGTATTATATACAATTCTTGTACTACTACTACTACTACTACTACTACTACTACTACTATTACTACTATTACCACCTCTTCCTGCCTATATATAGCCGTCCTGCTCCACCTCTGTTAGTGTGACTTTGTCAATGGTCCAAGTCGGACCGAAACGTCGTCGTAAGCTTCTCTCTTTTATGTGCGGGTTATTTGTGTATGTAGTCCTCTATGAAGGCAGTAACACCATTGTCCTCTAATGCACAGTCAAACTGTATTATATCATCTAAATATAATTGAGAAACACAAACTCTGTGACACACACTATAATGACAGTAGTCAGGAGAAATACTGACCTCAAGCTCTCGGGTTCACATAGAGACAACACAGCAGATGATTCTCAACACAGTTTGTAAAATGTTCAGCTTGATTAACAGTAGTGACTGAATAAAGTAGCTTCTTGAATAATATACGATCTTTTCGATTGTTTTTCTCTGTTCATCAATCGTATTTAACAAGGAACGTGATATAAATTTCGGTCGCACCTGCAAACACGTTCAAATGATCTTACTCACATCTAATAATTCTATCTAATTCACATTGTTATTGTCTAAAAATTAAGTCAGATAAATGGTCGATAATTTGAAACTGTCGAACTGGTAGTTGGGGAATTAAAATTGGTATTCTGCTTTGTAAATATAACATTAAGAACACTGTTAGTCTCTCTCACTCTTCCTATAAACTTATACAGTGAGAAACCATAGTGGCAACACACTTGAACATATTTATGTTATGTCCTGTGACTGAGTTAATATTACTGGGTTTAAAGGCAACCATCTTTCATGTTAATATTACTGGGTTTAAAGACAACCATCTTTCATGTTAATATTACTGGGTTTAAAGACAACCATCTTTCATGTTAATATTACTGGGTTTAAAGGCAACCATCTTTCATGTTAACATTACTGGGTTTAGAGGCAACCATCTTTCATGTTAATATTACTGGGTTTAAAGGCAAACCTCTTCATGTTAATATTACTGGGTTTAAAGACAACCATCTTTCATGTTAATATTACTGGGTTTAAAGGCAACCATCTTTCATGTTAATATTATTGGGTTTAAAGGCAACCATCTTTCATGTTAATATTACTGGGTTTAAAGACAACCATCTTTCATGTTAATATTATTGGGTTTAAAGGCAACCATCTTTCATGTTAATATTACTGGGTTTAAAGACAACCATCTTTCATGTTAATATTATTGGGTTTAAAGGCAACCATCTTTCATGTTAATATTACTGGGTTTAGAGACAACCATCTTTCATGTTAATATTACTGGGTTTAGAGGCAACCATCTTTCATGTTAATATTACTGGGTTTAGAGACAACCATCTTTCATGTTAATATTACTGGGTTTAGAGACAACCATCTTTCATGTTAATATTACTGGGTTTAAAGGCAACCATCTTTCATGTTAACATTACTGGGTTTAAAGGCAACCATCTTTCATGTTAACATTACTGGGTTTAGAGACAACCATCTTTCATGTTAATATTACTGGGTTTAGAGGCAACCATCTTTCATGTTAATATTACTGGGTTTAGAGACAACCATCTTTCATGTTAATATTACTGGGTTTAGAGACAACCATCTTTCATGTTAATATTACTGGGTTTAGAGGCAACCATCTTTCATGTTAATCTGATTAATTTCAACCTTTCAGTGCTAATAATTTGACAATGAAATGTCTGAGCGGCATCAAGCTTAATTTGTTTGTGTGCTTTACGATACTGGTCTCTTTGATAGGTTTAGATTTGACTTTGATGGTAAATGTCATAATTTACAATATTTATTCTGAAAAATGGACATTAACTTCCCTGTGATGTCTTATTAATGTCTCGTCCGATTACCTTCAGATCTTAACTGCTTTATCAACTTATGCCTCACTCTGCACTATTCCTGTTATTACATGCATTGAGTTGCAATGGGCTGGGAGTATTGAATACAGGGATACCTTCCTAGGATCGCGCAGAGACCTAAATACACCTAGTTATTGTAACGGTTTGACGTTTCTTAAGACTTGTGTCTCGTTCAGCAGTGTATCACCTCAGTCACTGATGATGCTGAAGCTGAAAGTTCTTACCTACACCACTTCATCAGACCCGGATCCACCGCTAGGCCTGGTCACAGACCAGACCGCGGGGGCGTTGACCTCCGAGTCCCTCTCCAGGTATTCTTCAGGTATCTCCTCCACCAACTCCACCACTACCTTAACCTCATCATATTCTCTTACTCTCACTTTTCAATTTATATTTGTTCCACATGAAGTTCATCAAGCAAATGAACGTAAATAACTGTTGTTGTTCTCTCTCTCTCTCTCTCTCTCTCTCTCTCTTCTATCTCTCTCTCTCTCTCTCTCTCTCTCAATTGCACAGTATTTTACTCATTTCCTAACTTCATGTAGAAGCTACGAGCTGTTACCTTCGTCAGTTCATCTGAAAGCCTTTTAATTGTTCAGAGATATACAAATAAGAAACAAAATAAAGTTGAGGGTCTGGTCGTGGACCGGGCTGCGGGGGCGTTGATCCCTGGAATACCCTCCAGGTAGACTCCAGGAGCCATCTCTGGGCCAGCGATTTAATTTAGTCTAATGACTTTATTTCACTGATGTTCTAGACATGAGTTATATTCGGAATAAATAATCTCAGATTAAGTGATGTTCTGGTGAAGGGCACAATTAGAGTGCAGTTACTGTTTGCTGCTCTTGTTCTGTCGAAGCTCAATGTCTCTCTCTCTCTCTCTCTCTCTCTTTTTTCTTACACACGGTTTGACAAGGTTAGATTAAGGATCCCTAGCTTTACTGACAAGCTATTCCTAAGTAAAGAAGTCCTACCTTTATTGACAAGCTATGAGCTGTTACCTACATCAGCTCATTTGAAAGCGTTTTTATTGTTATGAGACATACAAGTAGGGAACAGGATAAAGTTGGAGCCATCTGTGGGCCAGCATTTTCATCTGATCAACTGACTTTATCTCGTTGACATCATAATGCTGTACGAATGTGTTGCAGACTTGAGTCATCCTGGGGATAAATGATCTCAGATAAAGTGATGTTCTGGAGAAGGTTACAGCCAGAGTGATGGTGCTGCTTTCTGCCCGTCTTGTGGTATAGAAGCTTGCTTCTTGCTGTCCTCGAAGTGGAGCCAAATGTGGTACTTTGACATTGTTGGCCTTGTACATAACAGTAACATCCCTCCTGTGTTGAAGGCTCTGCTGAAATGACAAATCTATCCAGGATGGGTCCAGGCGAGAGATGAGACGTCCTGCGCTGTTCTCTACCCTGTCAAGCAGTCGCAGATGACAGGCAGGCAAAAAAAGAAAGTGGAGCATACTCAAGGCGTGAGCGTACCTGTGCCTCATACAGAATCTTGCAACCATTACTGTCAAGCAGACGCGAGATATGTCGAAGTGCTGTAAGATTCCTGGCTGCCAAGTTTGCAAGATTTACAACGTGGTTCTTCATGGTCAGTTTGGAGTAAAATTTCAACCCAAGGATACCAAATTCTTCCCCAGGTACCAACACTCTTCCATTCATACTTCCTACTGCTCCGGCATTACCATAATGTGTTTTCTCAGGTGCAAATTTTACTTGCCATCGCTTTCCCCAAGCTGATATGGCTCTTGGCTGGAGATTAATGCAGCTTAGAGAAACTGGCATGTCTTCTCTTGGATAAGTAAATGTCAGAGTACAGTCGTCTGCATATGCATGAAATTCTGGGATGAGATGAAGAAGGTCATTGAAGTAGACATTCCACGCTTCCTTGTGGAAAGCTTGCCCCAATAATATGTCTTACTGATTCTGTTCCATTAAGAACTACCCTAGAGATCTATCATGAAGGTAATCACTGAGGAGACGTAGCACAGAGCCTGCAGTTCCCAGTGCTTGCAGTTTTGCCAAGAGGCCCTGGTGCCACACTTAGTCGAAAGCGCCAGCAATGTCCAGTGTTACCACACAGCTGATTTTGGATTCATCTAGTGACTGGTGCCATTTAGTGAGAGGTTTAACAACAGATTTGCAACAGAGTAACCTTTCCTGAAGCCATACTGACGGTCACAAAGTATAGAGTGGTAGACAAAAAAACTGACATTTGTCTTGAGATTATTGCCTCAAGAATCTTGCCAGTGATTGACAGGAGTGACACTGGTTTGTAGTTGCTGATTTCTGATCTGCTCTTCTTTTTGTGAGCGGGGACTACCCCTCTTTCCAAGAGAAGGCCGTTTGCACTGTACTAGGCAGTGCTGAAAGATGCGAGTTAGAGGTGCTACTAGCTGGTCTGCACATCTTAGCAATCTTGGGCTCAACTTCTCTGGGCCCACAGCCCTTTCTTGGTCAAGCGATTTAAGAAGGAAATGCACCTCCTCCAGCCTTATTGTCAACACTGGACAGTTTTGACACAATTCGCTAGCCAAGGAGAGTCCCTTGCTGGATCAGGAACTTGCATTTTGGTAGCAAAGTGTTCGGCAAAGAGGTCCGCTAGTACAGGTGGGCCCATCCTGGAGATTTAGAGATGGATTTGTGCTGGGCATGTACACTTTTAGAGAAGCACACAGCAACACCTCTTCCTTGCCCTTGCCTGTCTCTTCTCATCCATGAGGTGTAGCCAGCAATTCTTAAAAAAATTTCTGGAGTCCTGTCGTCCATTTTTGGACGACATGACTCTCTGTCTCTGTATGCCTGTCTGTCTGTCTGTCTCTCTGATTCTCTCTCTCTCTCTCTCTCTCTCTCTCTCTCTCTCTCTCTCTCTCTCTCTCTCTCTCTCTCTCTTCCTCTCTCTCTTCTCCTCTCTTGTCTCTCTCTGTCTCTCTCTCTCTCTGTCTCTGTCTGTCTGTCTGTCTGTCTGTCTGTCTCTCTCTCTCTCTCTCTCTCTCTCTCTCTCTCTCTCTCTCTCTCTCTCTCTCTCCTCTCTCTCTTTCTGTTTCCCTCTCTCTGGGATAAACCTGGGTGAATTCAGTGTCACTCATTATTATTATATGAACCCGATATTTCCTGAATATAATTTATTAGGTAAGGAATTATCTTTAAAAATATGGAAGTTTTGGTGTTCACCTAAACGAGACTAAATGCAGTTAGGATGACAAAGATATTTACTCACAATTGTCTCATTTTATATAAAAAAACCCGAAACAACCATAACAAAAGGAAATTAGTCATCATCTTCAGACTGCCAAAACAGAGTCAGGGACATATTCTTGTGTGATGACATGTATTTCATAATATTGATGAATTAGCATATTGAGGTTTTACAAATAGTTTTACTTGGAAGACTCTAACCGCGGGATCAAGAAGCAAACAGGTTAATTAACATGAAAGATGGTGGCATCTAAACCCAGTAATATTAACACGAAAGATTGTTGCCTCTAAACCCAGTAATTTTAACAAGAAAGATGGTTGCCTTTAGGCCCAGTAATACTAAGCATTCAGAAATTATCGCATGAAAAGCAGGATTTCATTTCTTCCTTAAAGTGAACTATGACCTACGTATTATTATTATTATTATAATCAAGGGGAAGCGCTAAACCCGGAGGATTATACAGCGCCTGGGGGGGGATGTGGAAGGCATTCAGGCTTAATTCGGGGAACTGGAGCACAGATCCAATTCCTTAAATCAAGAGCCCCTCACCAACATCAAGGAACCTTCCTTGAGGGGTATGACCTACGTAGCTACAGTAAAATCAATCCAAACTTTTCTCTAAATAAGATACATCAGATTTTAAGACTGTAAATAAGTTTTGTGTAAGCCTCGTGTACATAGCATTCAAATGTGTAAGAACGCTCATGAGGTAACTTAGATGTTGCAGACACATACAAGAATATTTTACTGATTTAAACTAGGATAATAAGATAAAGTAAAGCACTATAACTTATTTCTGACCAAGAGAGACATTCCGCAATTACTGAACAAAAATCATTTTGATTAAAAGAAAGGGCACATGAAAACTTGCATGAAAACAAGAAACTGTTTTTTCCCTTTAAGATAAAAAAACTTCACTTTAAAACTTACAAAAAATCCCAAAAGCTATTTCCCCCTTTAAAATAAAACACCAAACACTAAAACTTTAATGCTGATCAATTTTTGCAGAAAATTCCCCAAAAATATTTGCGCCTACACAAACAAGCCCTGCAACCCTTTTCCCCCCTTTTTCCTTACGCCTGCAACGTTTCCCCCCAAAAACCCTACCCCCCGGCCGGATTGAACCCGCGGGCATAGAGTCAAAGTTAAAAGTTCCCCCATTTCCCCAACGCATGCAAAAAACCCCCCCATTCCCTAAAACAATCAAAAGTTTATTCGATTCATCAACCATTGAAGATTGATGTCATCCCAAAAAGGTTATACTGTATTCTTTTAAAAAACGCTAAAAAATCGTAGGGATCATATGGGGATCGTTTAAATGGGGGGCCATTCAAATTTGAAGCAGCAAGGGAAAATAAGTCCAGTTTTCCCTTTGGGTGAAAACCCCTCAAAGAACAACAAGGGAAAAAAAAAATAATGCAATGAAAAACCCCCTTTTGGGGGGGAAAATTTTGAAAAAATTAAAATTTCAAAATGTTCCTTTTGAAACCATTTAATCAGAAACACACGGAAAAATAAAAATAGAATAGTGTAAATATTTACGTGCATAAAACAAATCCGCAGGGAAAAAGGGTTCCCCTGATTTTTTCCTTTTTAGTCATTACTCAAACAATAAAATTTTGAAGACGAACGAATTTGGACAATTTTGCGAGTAATAAAAGAAAATTTGTTAAAAGGGAAAAGGAAACTTGGAAATGTTCCTAAAAATAGGGAAGGGGTCCCTTTTCGTTAAAAAAATAATAAGGGGAAGGGCCTTCTGGTTAAACATAATAAGGAAAACCCCTTCTGGTTTAAAAATAATAAGGAAGTCTCCCTTTTGGTTAAACATAAAAGGGAAATCTCTTTTGGTTAAACATAAAAAAGGAAGTTTTTCTTTTGGGTTTAAAAAAATAAAGGAATCTCTTCTGGTTAAACATAATAAGGAAAATCCCCTTCTGGTTAAACAAAATAAGGAAAAACTCTTTTGGTTTTTAAAAATAATAAGGGAAAACTCTTCTGGGTTTAAAAAAAATAAGGAAGTCTTTTTTTGGTTTAAACATAATAGGGGAAATCCTTCCGCTTAAAAACATAATAAAAGGGAAATCTCTTCTGGTTTTAAAATAATAAGGAAGTCTCTTCTGGTTAAACATAATAAGGAAGTCTCTTCTCGGTAAACATAATAGGGAAGTCTCTTCTGGTTAAACATAATAAGGAAGTCTCTTCTGGTTAAACATAATAAGGAAGTCTCTTCTCGGTAAACATAATAGGGAAGTCTCTTCTGGTTTTAAAAATAAAAAGGGGTCTCTTCTGGGTTTTTCAAATAAGGAAAGTCCTTTTTGGGTTAAAAAATAAAAGGAAAAAATCTTTTCCCCGGAAAAAATAATAGGGAAATCTCTTCCCGGTTTTAAAAATAATAAAAGTCCCTTCCCGGTTAAAATAAAAAGGAAAGTCCTTCTGGGTTTAAAAAAAAAGGGAATCTCTTCCCGGGTTAAAAATAATAAAGGGAAATCTCTTTTCGGAAACATAATAGGGAAGTCTCTTCTGGGTTTAAAAATAATAAGGAAGTCTCTTCTTGGGTTTAAAAATAATTAAATTTAATCTCTTCCCGTTAAACATTAAAAAGGGAAATCCCCTTCTGGGTTAAAAAATAATAAGAAGTCTCTTCTGGGAAAAAATAATAAGGAAAGTCTCCTCTCGGAAACATAATAGGGGAATCTCTCTGGGTTTAAAAAAATAAGGAAGTCTTTCTGGATAAACAAAATAAGGGAAATCTCTTCCAAAAGGGTTTAAAAATAATAGGGAAGTCTCTTTTGGTTTAAAAATAATAAAGGGAATCTCTTCCGGTAAACATAATAGGGAAGCCTTCCTGGGTTTTTAAAATAATAAAAGGGAAATCTCTTCTGGTTAAAAAATAATAAGGAAGTCTCTTTTGGTTAAACCCAAAAAAGGGAAATCTCTTCTGGTTAAAAAAATAATAAGGGAAAACTCTTCTGGGTTAAAAAATAAAAGGAATCTCTTTGGTTAAACATAAAAAAAGGGAAATCTCTTCTCGTTAAACCCTAAAAGGAATTTTCCCCCCCGTTAAAAAAATAAAAAAGGAAGTCTCTTCTCGTTAAAAAATAAAAAGGAAGTTCTTCTGGGTTAAAAAAAAAATAAGGGAAATCTCTTCTGGTTAAAAAAAATAAGGAAGTCTCTTCCCGGTTAAACAAAAAAGGAAGTTTTCTTTTGGGTTTAAAACCAAAAAGGGAAATCCCCTTCTCGTTTTAAAAATAATAAGGAAGTCTCTTCTGTTAAAAATTAAAAAGGAAGTCCTTCGGGTTAAAAAATAAAAAAAAGGAAATCCCCTTCTGGGTTAAAAAATAATAAGGAAGTCCCCTCTCGTTAAACCTAATAAGGAAGTCTCCCTTTTGGTTTTAAAAATTTAAAAAGGAAAAACTCTTTGGTTTAAAAATAAAAAAGGAAGTTTCCCTTTTCGTTAAACATTAAAAAGGGAAATCTCTTCCCGGGTTAAAAAATAATAAGGGAAATCCCCTTCTCGTTAAAAAATAATAAGGAAGTCTCTTTCGTAAACATAATAGGGGAATCCTTTTTGGGTTTAAACCCTAATTTTAAAGGGAAATCCCCTTCTGGGTAAACTAATAAGGAAGTCTCTTCTTTAAAACAAATAGGGAAGTCTCTTCGGGTTTTAACCCTAAAAGGAAGTCTCTTCTCGGTAAACATAATAGGGAATTTTTTTTCCCCTTTTTTTTAAACAAATAAGGAAATTTTCTGGTTAAACATAATAAGGGAATCTCTTTTGGGTTTAAAAATTAAAAAAGGAAGCCTTTTTTCTCGGTAAAAAATAATAAGGAAGACCCCTTTGGGAAAAAATAATAAAAGGGAAATCTCTTCTCCGGGAAAAAAATAATAAGGAAGTCTCTTTCTGGTTAAACATAAAAGGAAGTCTCTCTTGTTTAAAAATAATAAGGAAACCTCTTCTGGGTTTTTCATAATAAGGAAGGGCTCTTTTCGTTAAACCCTAATAAGGAAGTCTCTTTTCGGGAAACTAATAGGGGGGGGGGGAAACTCTTCCCCGGTTAAACAAATAAGGAAATCTCTTCTGGTTAAACATAAAAAGGAAGTTTTTCTTCTCGGTTTAAACATAAAGGGGAAATCTCTTTTGGGTTTAAAAAAATAAGGAAGTCTCTTTCCTTTTTTAAACAAATAAGGGAAATCCCCTTTTGGTTTTAAAAATAAAAAGGGGAAAAACCCCTTCTCGTTAAACATAAAAGGGAAATCTCTTCTCGGGAAACATAAAAAGGGAAGTCTCTTTTTGGTTAAAAAAAATAAAAGGGAAATCTCTTCTTTTTAAACATAATAAGGAAGTCCCCTTTTTCGGTAAACATAATAGGGGAAATCCTTTTTGGTTAAACATAAAAAAAGGGAAATCTCTTTTGGTTAAACTAATTAAAAGGGAAATCCCCTTCTGGTTTAAACTTTAAAAAGGAAGTCCCCTTCTCGTTAAACATAATAAGGGAATTTTTCTTCTTTGGTAAACATAATAGGGAAGTCTCTTTTGGGTTTAAAAAAATAAGGAAGTCTCTTCGGGTTTAAAAATAATAAGGGAAATCTCTTCCTTTGGTAAACATAATAAGGAAGTCTCTTCTGGTTAAACATAATAAGGAAGTCTCTTCTGGTTAAACATAATAAGGAAGTCTCTTCTGGTTAAACATAATAGGGAAGTCTCTTCTGGTTAAACATAATAAGGAAGTCTCTTCTCGGTAAACATAATAGGGGAATCCCCTTTTGGGTTAAAACATACAAGGGAAATCTTTTTCTGGGTTTAAAAATAATAAGGAAGTCTCTTGGGTTTAAAAATAATAAAGGGAAGGGCTCTTCTGGGTTAAAAAAATAAGGAAGTCTCTTCTTTGGGTTTAAAAATAATAAAAGGGAATTCCCCTTCTCGGGAAACATAAAAGGGAATCCCCTTCGGTTTTAAAAATAATAAGGAAGTCTCTTCTGGATAAACAAAAATAAGGAATCTCTTCCTTTTTAAAAAAATAAAGGGAAAACTCTTCTGGTTTTTAAAAATAATAAGGAAGTCCCTTCTCGAAAACCAAAAAAGGGAATCCTTCTGGTTTTAAAAATAATAAGGGAAATCTCTTCTGGTTAAAAAAAAAATAAGGAATCCCCCTTTTCGGTAAACAAATAAGGAAATCCTTTTGGTTTTAAACCCTAATTTAAAGGGAAATCTCTTCTCCGGGAAAAATAATAAGGGAATCCTTTTTTCTGGTTAAACATAATAAAGGGGGGGCTCCCTTTTGGTTTTAAACCCTAATAAGGGAAATCTCCCTTCCCGGGTTTAAAAAAAATAAGGGAAAATCCCCTTCGGTTAAACATAATAAAGGGAAATCCCCTTTTGGTTTTAAAAAAAAATAAAGGGAATCTCTTTTGGTTTAAACATAATAAGGAAGTTTTCCCTTTTTTCTCGGTAAACTAATAAAAGGGGTCCCCTTTTGGTTAAACATAATAAGGGAAATCTCTTTTCGTTAAACATAATAAAGGGAAATTTTTCTTCTTGGGTTTAAAAATAATAAGGAAGTCTCTTCTCGTTAAACATAATAAGGAAGTCTCTTCCCCGGTAAAAAATAATAGGGAAAATCCTTTTGGGTTTTAAAAATAATTAAAGGGAAATCTCTTCTGTTAAACATAAAAAGGGAAAATCTCTTCTCGGTAAACATAATAGGGAAGTCTCTTCTGGTTAAACATAATAAGGAAGTCTCTTCTGGTTAAACATAATAAGGAAGTCTCTTCTGGTTAAACATAATAAGGAAGTCTCTTCTCGTTAAACATAATAAGGAAGTCTCTTCTCGGTTAAACATAATAGGGAAGTCTCTTCTGGTTAAAAAATAATTTAAAGTCTCCCTTTTCGTTAAAATAATAAGGAAGTCCTTCTCGGTAAACATAAAAGGGAAGTTCTTCTGGTTTAAAAAAAATAAGGGGGAAATCTCTTCTGGTTAAAAAATAATAAGGAAAAAACTCTTCTGTTTTAAAAAAAATAAGGAAATCTCTTCCCCGTTTAAAAATAAAAAGGAAGTCTCTTCTCGGTAAACAAATAGGGAAGTCCTTCTGGTTAAAAAATAATAAAAGGGAAATCCTTCTGGTTAAACATAATAAGGGAAATCTCTTTTTGGTAAACATAATAGGGGAAATCCTTTTGGTTAAAAAATAAAAAAGGAATTTTCTTCTGGTTTAAAAATAATAAGAAAAGGGGCTCTTTTGGTTAAACCCTAATAGGGAAATCCTTTCGGTTAAACATAAAAAGGGTCTTTTTTCGGTTAAACAAATAGGGAAGTCTCTTTTGGTTAAACCTACAAGGAAAATCCCCTTTTGTTTTAAAAATTTAAAAAGGGAATTCCCCTTCCGGGTTTAAAAAATAATAAAAGGGAATTTTCTTCCCGGTTAAACATAATAAGGAAGTCTCTTCCCGGTTAAACTTTAAAAAAGGAAGTTTTCCCTCGGTAAACATAATAGGGAAGTCCTTTCGGGTTAAAAAAAATAAGGAAGTCTCTTCTGGGTAACATAATAAGGGGAAACCCCTTTTTGGTTAAACATAAAAGGGAAATCTCTTCGTTTTTAAAAATAATAAGGAAGCCTTCTCCGGGGAAAATAATAGGGGAATCCCCTCTGGTTAAAAAAACTAAGGAATTCCTTTCCCGGGTTTTAAAAATAATAAAAGGGAAACTCTTCTGGTTTAAAAATAATAAGGAATCTCTTTTGGGTTTAAAAATAATAAAGGGAAATCTCTTTTGGTTAAAAATAAAAGGAAGGGCTCTTTTCGGTAAAAAAATAATAGGGAAGTCTCTTCTGGTTAAACCCTAATAAAGGAAAGTCCCTTCTGGATAAACCCAAAAAAAGGAAAATCTTTTCGGTTTAAAAAAATAGGGAAGTTTTCTTCTGGTTAAAAAAAATAAGGAAAATCCCTTCTCGAAAAACATAAAAGGAAAAAAATCTCTTTTGGTTAAAAAATAAAAAGGGAAAAACTCTTTTGGTTTAAAAAAAATAAGGAATCCCCTTCTGGTTTAAAAATAATAAGGAATCCCCTTCTTTAAACATTTAAAAGGGAAATCTCTTTTGGTTAAACAAATAAGGAAGTCTCTTCTCGGGAAACATAATAAGGAAGTCCCTTTTGGTTAAACATAATAAGGGGTCTCTTCTCGTTAAAAAAAAATAAAGGAAATCTCTTCTGTTTTAAAAATAAAAGGGAAAACCCCTTCTCGTTTTAAACCCTAAAAAAGGAAGGGCTCTTTTCGTAAACATAATAGGAAGTCTCCTTTTGGTTAAACATAATAAGGGAAGGGCTCTTCCGGGAAAAAATAATAAGGAAGTCTCTTCCCGGGAAACATAATAGGGAAGTCCCCTTCTGTTAAACATAAAAAAGGAATCTCTTTTTTTTTTAAAAATAATAAGGAAGCTCTTCTGGTTAAACATAATAAGGGGAAATTTTCTTTTGGTTTAAAAATAATAAGGAAAATCTCTCCGGTTTTAAAAATAAAAGGGAAAATCTCTTTTGGTTTTAAAAATAAAAAAGGAAGTCTCTTCTGGTTAAACATAATAAGGAAGTCTCTTCTGGTTAAACATAATAAGGAAGTCTCTTCTGGTTAAACATAATAAGGAAGTCTCTTCTGGGGTTAAAAAAAAATAAGGAAGTCCTTCTCGGAACATAAAGGGAAATTCTTTCCCGGTTTAAAAAAAATAAGGAAATTCCCCTTCCCGGGTAAACATAATAAGGGAAATTTTCTTTTGGTTTTAAACATAATAGGGAAAATCTTTTTCTGGGTTTTAAAAATAAAAAGGAATATCTTCTCGGTAAACAAAATAGGGGAAATCTCTTTTTTTGGTTTAAACATAAAAAAGGAAGTCTCTTCTGGTTAAAAAAATAATTAAAGGGAAATCTCTTCTCGGTTTAAACATAATAAGGGAAATCTCTTTTGGGTTTAAAAATAATAAGGAAGTTTTTCCCCCTCCCTTTTTAAAAAATAATAAGGAAGTCTCTTCCCGGTTAAACAAAATAAGGGAAATCTCTTTCCCCGGTAAACAAATTTAAAAAGTCTCTTCTGGTTAAACAAAAATAAGGAAGCCTTCTCGTTAAACTAAATAAGGAATCCACTTCTGGTTAAACATAATAAGGAAGTCCCCTTCTCGTTAAACATAAAAAGGAAATCTCTTCTTGGAAACATAATATTAAGTCTCTTCTGGTTAAACATAATAAGGAAGTCTCTTCTTTTTAAACATAATAAAGGAAAATCCTTTTTTCGGGAAACATAAAGGGAA
This sequence comes from Cherax quadricarinatus, assembly GCF_026875155.1. Taxonomy (NCBI): domain Eukaryota; kingdom Metazoa; phylum Arthropoda; class Malacostraca; order Decapoda; family Parastacidae; genus Cherax; species Cherax quadricarinatus. The sequence continues at coordinate 3,571,235 of NC_069467.1, forward strand.
GTCTCTTCCCGTTAAACATAATTTAAAGGGAAATCTCTTCTGGTTTTAAAAATAAAAAGGAATTTTCTTCTGGTTAAACAAAATAAGGGAAATCCTTCTCGTTAAACATAATAAGGAAGTCCCCTTCTCGTAAAAAATAATGGGAAAGTCTCTTCGGTTAAACATAATAAGGGAAACCCCTTTTGGTTTTAAAAATTAAAAAGGAAATTTTCTTCTCGGGAAACATAATAGGGGAAATCTCCTGGTTAAACATAATAAAAGGGAAATCTCCTTTTGGTTAAAAAATAAAAAAGGGAAATCTCTTCTGGGTTTAAAAAATAATAAGGAAGTTTCTTTCTCGTTAAACATAATAAGGAAGTCTCTTCTCGGGAAACATAATAGGGAAGTTCCCCTTTTGGTTTAAAAAAATAAGGGAAATTTTTCTTCGGGTTTAAAAATAAAAGGGAAATCTCTTCTCGGGAAAAAAATAATAGGGGAATCTTTCGGGGTTTAAAAATTAAAAAAGGAAATCCTTCCCGGGAAAAACAAAAAAAGGGGAAATCCTTTTGGTTAAAAAATAAAAGGAAGCCTTCTCGGGAAACATAATAGGGGAATTTTCCTTTTGGGTTAAACATACTAAAAAAGTCTCTTCTGGTTTTAAAAATAATAAGGAAGTCTCTTCTGGGTTTAAAAATAAAAAGGAAGTCCTTCTGGGAAAAAATTTAAAAAGGAAATCCTCTTCTGGTTAAACATAATAAGGGAAATCCCCTTTCGGGAAACATAATAGGGGAAATCCTCTTTTTTGGTTAAACATAATAAGGAAATCCCCTTCTGGATAAACATAATTTAAAGGGGTTCCCCTTCTGGTTAAACATTAAAAGGGAAATCCCTTCCCCCGGTTTAAAAATAATAAGGAAGTCCCTTTCTCGGGAAACATAATAGGGAATTTTCTTGGTTTTAAAAAAAATAAGGAATTTTCTTTTGGTTAAACAAAAAAAGGAAGTTTTTCTTCCGGTAAACATAATAAGGAAGTCCCCTTTTGGTTTTAAAAATAAAAAAAGGAAGTCCTTCCGGGAAACATAATTTAAATAAGTCCCCTTTTTTGGTTTTAAAAATAATAAGGAAGTCTCTTTTGGTTTTAAAAATAAAAGGAAGTCTCTTCTTTTAAACAAAATAAGGGAAATCTCTTCTGGTTAAACATAAAGGAAGTTTTCATTCTGGTTAAACATAAAAAGGAAGTCTCCTTTTGGTTTTAAACCCCTAATAAGGAAGTCTCTTTTCCCTTAAACATAAAAGGGAATTCTCTTCTGGGTTAAAAAATTTTTAAGGAAGTCTCTTCCCCGTTTTAAAAATTTAAAAAGGAATCTCTTCTGGGTTAAAAATAATAAGGAAGTCCCCTTCTGGGTTTAAAAATAATAAGGGGAAATCTCTTCTGGTTTAAAAAAAAAAAGGGAATCCTTCTGGTTAAACATAAAAAAGGAAAAACTCTTTTCGTTAAACAAATAAGGAAATTCTTCTGGTTAAACCCAAAAAAGGAAGTCCCCTTTTGGTTAAACATAAAAAGGAAGTCTCTTCTGGTTAAACATAATTAAAGGAAGTCTCTTCTCGTTTAAAAATAAAAAGGGGAAGGCTCTTCCGGTTAAAAAAAAATAAGGAAAATTTTTCTTCGGGTTTTTAAAATAATAAGGAAGGGCTCTTCTCGTTTTAACCCAAAAAAAGGAAATTTTTCTGGTTAAACATAATTTAAAGGGAAAACCTCTTTTCCCTAAAAATAATAAAAGGGAATTTTTCCCTTTTCGGTAAACATAATAAAGGGAAATCCTTTTGGTTTTAAAAATAATAAGGAAGTCTCTTTTTTGGATAAACAAAAAGGAAGTCTCTTCTGGGTTTTAAAAATAATAAAGGGAAAACTCTTTTTTTTTTAAACATAAAAAGGGAAATCTCTTCTCGGGAAACCCTAATAGGGAAGTCTCTTCTGTTAAACAAAAATAAGGGAAATCCTTTTGGTTAAACATAAAAGGGGTCCCTTCCCGGTTAAACATAATAAGGAAGTCCCCTTCTCGGGAAACAAAATAAGGAAAACCTTTATGGTTAAAAAATAATAAGGAATTCCCTTCTCGGAACATAATAAGGAAATCTCTTCTGGGTTAAAAAATTTAAAAAGGAATTCCCCTTCTGGGTTTAAAAAAATAAAAGGGAAATCTCTTTTGGTTAAACATAATAAGGAATCTCTTTTGGGTTTAAAAATAAAAGGGAAATCCTTCCCTTTTTAAAAAAATAAGGAAGTCTCTTTTGGTTAAACATAATAAGGAAGTCTCTTTTGGTTAAACATAATAAGGAAATCCCCCTTTTTGGTTAAACATAAAAAGGGGGGCTCTTCGGTTTTAAAAATAATAAGGGAAATCCCCTTCTGGTTAAACAAAATAAGGGAAATTTCTTCTGGTTAAAAAAAATAAGGAAATCTCTTCTTTGGGAAACATAATAGGGGAAATCTCCCCTTTTGGGGTTTAAAAATAATAAGGAAATCCTCTTCGGATAAACATAATAAAAAGGGAATCCCCTTCTGGGTTTAAAAATAAAGGGAAGTCCCCTTCTGGTTAAACCCAAAAAAGGAAGTCCTTCTCGGTAAAAAAAATAGGGAGTCTCTTCTGGTTAGACATAATAAGGGGAATCTTTTTCTGGTTAAACATAATAAGGGAATTTTCTTCTGGTTAAACAAATAAGGGGAATCCCTTCCCCGGGAAACATAATAAGGAAAATCTCTTTTTTTTAAACATAAAAAGGAAGTCTCTTTTTCGGGAAACAAAATAAGGAAGTCTCTTCTGGGTTTAAAAATAATAAGGGAAATCTCCCCTTTTGGTTAAACATAATAAAGGGAATTCCCCTTTTGGTTTTAAAAATAATAAGGAAGGGCTCTTCCCGGTTAAACAAAATAAGGAAGTCCTTTTTCTGGTTAAACATAATAAGGAAAATCTCTTTCTGGTTAAACATAAAAAAGGAAGCTCTTCACCCTTAAACAAATAAGGGAAATCCCCTTCTGGTTAAAAATAATAAGGAAATCTCTTCTCGTTTTTAAAAAAATAAGGAAATCTCCCTTTTTGGTTAAACCCTAATAAGGTATTCTTCTTGGGTTTAAACCCTAATAAAAGGGAAATCCCCTTCTGGTTAAACAAAAAAAGGGAAAATTTTCTTCTGGGTTTTTAAAAATAATAAGGAAAATTTTCTTCTCGTTAAACATAATAAAGGGAATCTTTTTCTGGGTTTAAAAATAAAAAGGGAAATCCTTTTTTTAAAACATAAAAAAGGGAATCTCTTCTGGTTTAAAAATAATAAGGAAGTCCCCTTCCGTTTAAAAATAATAAGGAAGTCCTTCTGGTTTTAAAAATAATAAGGAAGCTCTTCTGGGAAAAAATAATAAGGAAGTCTCTTCTTTGTTAAAAATAATAAGGAAAATCCCCCTTCTGGGTTTAAAAATAATAAGGAAGTCCTTCTCGTTAAACATAATAAGGAATTTTCCTTCTGGTTAAACATAATAAAGGGAAATCTCTTCTGGTTAAACATAATAAGGAAGTCCCCCTTCTGGTTTAAAAATAATAAGGAAAATCTCTTTTCGGTTTAAAAAAATAAAGGGAAATCCCCCCTTCTGGTTAAACATAAAAGGAAAAAATCTCTTCCTCGGAAACATAATAGGGAATTTTTCCCTTTTGGTTTAAAAATAAAAAAAGGGGTCTCCTTGGGTTAAAAAATAAAAGGGAAATCTCTTCCCCGGTTAAACATAATAGGGAAGTCCCTTCTGGTTAAACATAATTTAAGGGGAAAAACTTTTTCTGGTTTAAAAATAATAAGGAAGTCTTTTTCTGTTAAAAAAAAAAAAAGGGAAGTCCCCTTTTGGTTAAAAATAATAAAAGGGAAATCCCCTTTTTGGGTTTAAAAATAATAAGGAAATCTCTTTTGGTTTAAAAAAAATTTAAGGGAATCCCTTTTGGTTAAAAAAAAAAGGGGAAATCCCCTTCTGGTTAAACATAATAAGGAAGTCCTTTTGGTTTTAAAAATAATAAAGGGAAATTTCTTTTGGTTAAACATAATAAGGAATCTCTTCTCGTTAAACATAAAAAAGGAAATCTCTTCTGGTTTTTAAACATAATAAGGAAGTCTCTTCCCTTAAACTTAATCGATTTTTTTTTTAAAATTTAAAAATAAAACAATGGTCCCAAAAAACAAAAAATGGCAAATTTGCAGTCCCCACTACCAAAAATAAAGAAAAAATTTCTTTTTAAAACACCCACAATTTAGAGTTTAAAACTGATCTGAAGAACCATTCATTAGGTATTAAATGGGAAACAGTTTGCTTAATACAACTGGCAAATTGAAATTTATGCATCTTAAAGTGAATAACAGGTGTGTTTTAGTAAAGCCCACCGTGGTAAAAGTTTGAAGTCGATCAGAACAGGTATTCTTGAGTAATTGATCCGAGTCTAACAATTCTTATAGTTTATCTATTTATGTAAGTTATATATTTGTACCTATTCGAATTTAAGCTAAATGTTATTATTTGGAAGCCGGTTAGTAGAAGCATTTTTACCAATTGCATCTACAATAATCACTATTTATTCAATAAAATTAGAAAACTTTGACTTATGCCTGACAATAACAGTGTAAATCTCTTGTGTTCAGAAAACCACAACTTTGGTGAAAATTTGTAGCAGATCAAATGAAACATTCTGTAGTTATTGTAAGGATTTCAACGATTTCTTTTTTTTTGTGTTATTTAACTACTTTAACAAATCTGCCTGCATGCAAACGAAACTTAATAGGTACTATGCTGGTCCTATGATCCATTAGCCATTAAAAGTTGAAGCCATTCAGGTGAGGGGATCCAGAAATTTATTTAACGTGGTTTAATGAGAATAAAAAATTAACACAATTTTACACATTAAACCGTCAAATCTGCACCAGTACGTTTGAAATTCACTCACAGCTATCGTCGTATTTTTGCCATCTTTTGTGAACGTTTGAAGCTCCGCCATTGATGGATTTTGGAAGTTATCAGACCTGTTCCAGAATGCTGAGGGATGGGTTCAGCAACTCTAGTCACAGGACACGTGAGCATACCATTTGCTTCTAGTATGTGGTCCTCGTTACCGTACATAAGTGTTGAAAAATTGAAGCCTAATGAACTAGGTGTCCTCGAGTTATACGCAAAAGAAGAGCGAAAGCTAGGATGACGAAAAAATAAGCAGGGAGCCTCTTAAAGGTTCCTCTTCGGGAATACCTAATGATCAAACAAGATAGAGTGAGGATGTTGAGTGTCGGTGATGCTGCAAGAGATCCCAAAGAGGAAGGGAAGATAGTGAAAGACTGTGAGGTAGGAATAAAATTGAGGAGTAGGAAGAAAAAAGATGGAGAAGAAGAGAGACAGAGAGAAATGGAAATAAGCTTTGGCTTCATACAGAGAGAACAAAAAATATGTTTGATGGCGACTTATGTCACTCCTCGACATCATGAGTCTAACACCTGAACGTTAAACTGATAAATGTGGTGTTACTTTTATATTCACGGTCAATATTCCAGGGTCACTCTCCTACACCATCTTCGCAGAAGCCGAAAGACAACCATTAAGCCACTAGAAAGTCAAGTCACAGGTGTTTTACTTAAGCCACAAGAAAGTCAAGTCACAGGTGTTTTACTTAAGCCACTAGAAAGTCAAGTCACAGGTGTTTTATTCAATACTGTCCACACTAACAATCATTCACATCTACACTGAATCACATTTGATACTTTACCTCGGAAACAGATATTAAAAAAAAAAATCAAATAAAACGGACGACATAAGCATAGTAAGACAATAAAATAATAATAATGTAACACCTGTAATATCACTTTATGTTGTAAATCCTTTGGGCAAATGTCCTAATCTAATCTGAAGGATTCCATAGAATGCACTGAATGAATGAAACCGTAGATATTAATAAAAGTAAAGCAGAGATAAAGGGAAAAGATGAGAGCAAGAGAATGCTAAAAAGAAAGAGAAACCTACCAAGAAAAAGACTGAAACAAAGAATTAGAATAAGAAACAAAAAGGCTGAAAAACAAACTGAGAAAACAATGTAAGAGGGATGAACTGAAGAAAGAAAAAAAGGATGAGTAAAGAAAGAGAAAAAAGTTGGATAAATGAAGAGATAAAGAGAGGGAGGGAGAGGGGGAAACAATCAGAAAAAGAGAGCAAGAAGTAGTAAGCTGACGGTTGCGAAGAGAAGGGCCTGTGATCACATATTTCAGCGAGGTTTTGCTGGGAGCTCTGCAGCCGCGATACGTCAAGCTGTTATGATAAATGCCACCTAGATTACGGCCGCCGTCCCACTGAAATGCCACTAAATTTGCTTGGATTTTTTATAATTTTTTTCATATTTTAATTATTTTCTATATGAAAGTTATAGAAAAACGATTTATGGAATAAATTGCACTAAAACATTAATTATAAAATATTCTCTAAAGAAAAAATAATTATTGTTTTTAAATACAAGAAAATTTTTTTTCGTTTGAAAACAAAATAGATTAGAAAGTGCTATTGATATTATAATTGCTGTTGACCTAACTAACATTTTTATACAGAATTGATTTTGGATGAACTCCCTTGCAGTCCTCGACAAGAATAATTTTGTTGACTTACCTACTCACATCTCTGGCTCCTCCCTTAACCCAGTAGTGAGGGATCTATCTGGAGGCGTAGTCTCTTGCCAGCCCCTTGGCTATATTGAATCATCCGCTCACAGTAGGTTCCAACAGGACGAGGAGAAAAATCTGTACTCACTACCTGGTTGAGGGACAGGAAAAACTGGCTGGCCCTTTGCTCTGAGCTTGCCGCCTTCGATTGGATGTTGACGACCAAGTGAATGCCTTCGCTGAACATATCTCTTATTTTCAATCCCCTCAAGGAAGGTTCCTTGATGTTGGTGAGGGGCTCTTGATTAGGGGAATTGGATCTGTGCTCCTGTTCCCCGAATTAAGCCTTGAATGCCTTTCCACATCTCCCACCCCCCCAGGCCTGTATAATCCGTCCGGGTTTAAGAGCGCTTTCCCTTTTTCCCCTGGATTATAATAATAAAATAATCTGATTTGCACACAAATCATCCCTCACCAGCAGTATGTAGAAGCATCAGATCAGCATTCGTTTGGCTTTCGTTGTCGAGAGGCCGCTAATATCAATAACAGGAACCTGAATCGGTAAGCCTGCTGGCAAATGAACGAGTCCAAAAGTGGGCCATCTCTAGCTGGGAGGATGACTCAAAAAAAAAAAAAAAAAAAACTGGCATCCGGTAGAATGAGTTCAAAAACCTGGTGGTTTTTGGTCAAGGGCCAACAAGGTTATTCACCGGATAATTTTTTTCATTTCTAAACCTACAGGACGGGAGTGTATCTACTATAAGTAAGAGAAAGCTGACATCTTTGCTGATCATTTTGCTGCCAAGATGCAAGTTCCTGAACTGCGTTAAATTTATCAGAGATAACAGTAAGGCAAGATCAAGTGTACCTTCTCCTTAAATCGAGAAGGTCATCAAGGTATCTGTGGGGAGAGAAGGCGAGGGTGTGTCCTACAGGGCGACGATGGTGGTGTCATGTATGTTACTTTCCATGAACTCAGTATTTTTGTGTCCAGCTAATGATGTCCATGCTTTGTCAATTTAAGAAAAGGCTATGAGCCCAGGATTGCTGAGCAGATGTGCAGACCAACCAGCATCATCATTAACTCTGATCTTTCAGTACTGGCCTTTTCCGTGGAAAGAGCAAATATAGGTCCACTGTTCACTAACGAAAACAGAGCGAATATCAGCACGTACATACGAGTATTCACTCCTGTCACTCATTTACAGTTACCTTAAGACAATAATCTCATCATTCTCACGTGCAGATGACAGCTTTTTTTTTCGACTACCCCCTAACTGTCCTTGAATCGTAAATAGGCTTCAAAAAATGATAACTCAGCTGCGACTGCAGTTATAAACCGATCCAACAAATAACCATGAATCCAAGATCATTTACAGTAGCACCAGAACAGGCACGCGGTGCTACCGAGTATTGGCTTCTCAGGACTCTGGGTAAATCTGCAAGCGCTAGGAGTCGTTGTGCCTGCACTATGCCTCCTTTTAATGGGACAGAGTCAATAAGATACATTATTGATGAGTCTTTAACAGGGAAGTGTGCTTGGACCATTGTTATGAATTTTTTACTTCACTGACCTACTTCAACTTATCCCAGAATAGCATGTAAATGCAAATAGCTGTACCCTGATATTTACTTATCCAAGAGAGGAAATGCCAGCTTCTCTCAGCTGCATCAATGACCGACGTTTAGCTACATCAGCCTGGGAAAACAGGTTTCATTTTCTTCTAAGAAAACAATTGATGTCACTGCGTAACCGTGATGGTAATTCTGGCGAAGTAGTATGAATGGGAGAGTGTCGGAACCTTGGAATGAGTTCATATTCCTTCAGGTTCAATAACTTGATTTTAAACTGACCATGAAGAAACCTACGTAATGTACATTCTAACAAGGTAACCAGTAAGCTTAGAGCATTTAAACATCTCGCAACTTTTCGAATGTAGAGCCTGCAAGATTTTACGAGGCACAGGTGCACTCACACCTCGATTATGCTCTATTATCTTGCATTGCCTGCCCCTTGTCTCATCTATAATTTTTTGACATAATAGAGAAACGAACAAGACAAATTAATCTCTCGTCAGGACCCCGTCCTAGACAGACTAGTCATTTTAGCAGGGTTTATCTCCGGAGTAAGTTGGGTGACCTTAGTGTTAAGCACAAGACCAATGTTGTCGAGGTCTTACACCTGTATCTACTTCGTGGTCAACGACAAGATAACTTCTACACAAAAATAAGGACAGGAAACAGCAACTACACTCTTGTTGTACCCTTTAACATCACTTCATCTGAGATCATTTATTCCTGGAATGACTCGAGCCTGGAATATGTTCGTACAGCATAATGACATTAGACAAATAACCAGCACATGGGAGAAAGAAAATTATAACGACGTTTCGGCCCAACTTAGACCACTTGCACTGTGATTTTTTAAGCGGTTCAAGTCGGACCGAAACGTTGTCGTAAGTTTCTCTCTCCTATGTGCTGGTTACTTGTGTATTGTTCTAATCATAATCCATTCCTGCTTCTACTTCGCTTCTGCTTGACTGAATGCACCTTCATGCTGGCAAGTGCAGAGAAACTGAATTTCTCCGTCGACAGGCAACAGACTCTCATGGCAATTTACTGCCCCAACACATCGCCGAAGACATCAAGAGACGGGTTACACACAGTAATGTTCAACAGAAAGTCAATCACGACCGCATCCTTAATACATTTAGTTATCATTGAACCTAGAAAGTGGCTGATCGAATTTCTGTCATGACAAACCTGTCAGTTACACCTTATCCGATAAGGGACATTCAGGAAATTGACAAAGTATGGACATCATTAGCTGGACACAAAGATACTGAGTTCATGGAAAGTAACATACATGACACCACCACCGTCGCCATGTAGGACACACCCTCGCCTTCTCTCCCCACAGATACCATGATGACCTTCAATGTTTGCCAACAACTCGGACATCAGAATTTCCAACGCTGACAAAGGTGGAAGCGTAGTCACCGTTAATAATGATCGCTACTTTACAAAAATGCAACTCCTTCCTGATGACCAAAATATATATTAAATGATAGGAATTCATGACTCAAAGGAATTCATGATAGGAATTCATGACTCAAAGTTTATTGAAGTGGCAGAGAACTGTGATGTTACAGATTCTTTAAGAAGATCAATTCCCTTCAAATCTACAATCTCTTTGGAGAAGTCCATATGTAAAGAAAACCACGAAACACTGCTAAATAATGCCTGAAAATGTGAGAAAACTCTCTTCCTAGTGGTGAGAGCACAAACTGTTGGGGGTTTCCATTTTGACTGTCTCTAATTTCTCCTGGGAAGAGCGTCTGGACCCTCAGACCATTTCCATTGGTTCAGGTCTTCTCCTAACTGCCACCATTCTTACCGATCACAGGAATATTCGGGCGCAAGACTGACTTTACGGAACTGCAAGGTATTTCTTCCGTTTTCAGTACCTGTCACATATATCGAACAATAATATCACACAGTACCCTCTTATTTTTCGTGCCGTACTCTGCTAAAATTATCTTAATAAAAAGAATAGAAAAGCACTGTGCCGTTACTGGAACAAATAAATATAGACACCCGCACACACACACACACACACACACACACACACACACACACACACACACACACACACCACACACACATTTATTTATGATTCACGTTATTCATTAATTTCATAATTTCATCACTTAGAGTGAATATTTATTTTGGTTAAATTAAAATTTATTTCCGCTTTCTAGTATAATGATGACTATACAGTTTGTAAATTATAGTCATTTACTCTTTATTGCCTTTACGATTGTGTAAAATAAAAGCTACAAAATAATTATAACGAAATTAATGATACTAATTATATTGTGTGTTGAATAATTGTAAATAATTAAACTATTAATTTAAGTGAAAAAAAAAACCTGACATGAAAACGGGAAAAAGAAGAATTAGTCACTTTACTGACGCCTTAAGATTAAGTATTTTCTTATGATTAACAAAATTTCTGAGAAGCACATTTTTTTTTCTTTTCGTTGTATCTGACAAAATATATGGAAATATGTGATTGTAAAAGTGACACATCTTGTTTTTGAAAAAAAAATATACTAATGTACTGAAATTACTAATGTATCGAAAAGACACCATCACAAGTTACCATGATTTCAATGATTTAGACTTCCAGAAAGATTTTCTACGAGGCATCATCCCCTCAAGGAAGGTTCCTTGATGTTGGTGAGGGGCTCTTGATTTAGGGAATTGGATCTGTGCTTCCACATCCCCCCCAGGCACTGTATAATCCTCCGGGTTTAGCGCTTCCCCCTTGATTATAATAATAATAATAATAATACGAGGCATCATCACTGCAGTTGTCACCAAATTATCTCCTAACCTCCCTAGATTAATTTATTACAGCTCTTTCCGAATGTAGCCCTTTGTTAGTGGGATGAATTGTAAGGACCTGCCTAGTATGGGCCAACAGGCCTGCTGCAGTGTTCCTCCTTTCTTATGTTCTTATGTTCTTATACACATCACTACAACACGCAAACGAGGTGGTATTATAATCCATAACATCAGTGGTTACACCAGCAAAATCCTCAGGCTTTTGAACCAGTCTAACACTAACAGTATTGACCAATCACAGTGTAACAACTAGATGAAAACACCAACTCTTCCTAGAAAAAAAATATGTGCTTCCTAGTTCTGAACAATTTAGGAAACTTATGTACCTATATAACCATGACTCACGAAATCGTAATGACACGATTGCAAATAAACCATACCATGGATGGGGATTGAACTCGTGGCGGGTGAGACTTGAAACTTCAGGCCAGAGCATAAGCCAGGTTATATAGACTATGAAAGACAAAAAACATGGAATTTCTATCCGGGTCTATCACATCAAAAGTGCCCCTCACAGAATTGCCTGACACATAGCCTTTATTTATCTTCAGTCTCAAAGTAGATAAAATGTCGTAGACATACAAAACTTACAAACTGCAAATAAACAAATAAACTTATAACTTGTAAAATTGCCCCTTGAATGGGGCCCACTGTATATGATGTACATTTGATGTATATTGTCTTTCATGTAATTTTATGTTGCTGCTATTTCCATTAATAGCTAAAATGAAAATATCTTGCTTTATATTATTATTTGATTTAGCTATGTCATTAGATATGATGTAAGATTTACACTTCACTGTGCTCACTGTTCGAGAGTTGTGGCTGGTTGTCCGCATTGGCAAACTGTTTAGCTATCACCTCGCATGGGAGTCATGTGATCGCATCTGAATTTGGAGACTGTCTTCCCTTCATCGTTCTCTCTCCTCAGTTGGTCATCGCTCGACCAGCAGATTTCTCTACATCTCTTCAAAGATCTCTCTCGTCTCTGGCTGTTTGTTCGTTACCTAGACTTTGTTTTGGTAGAGTATGGCTTTGCTGGTGAGTCGAAACATTCTTCTTGTAACTCTGTGTAACTGTTTACAGAGCTTAGTTCAGTCTTAGTGATTTTTGACGTTTTACTGAGGTTGTGTTTCGTACTGACACTCGGTCAACCCAGGTCCCAAGCTACAGCTTTCTGACCTATTTTGAATGGCATCTACACACCTCGTAGTCGGGGATTTAGTTATACTGAACTTAGATTCAGTATTAACGAGATTTATGACTATTATTGAGGATCTGCTGATGGTCCTCCAGTTAGGGTCGTTATTGTGTCTCCTTGTTCCTGACCCTGTACTACTGCATGTTATATTATTGCTGTTGGCTAATGATTTGTCATATTGTTGAAGCAAGCTGTCATGATTGCCTTGTTGGTAAAAAAGATATAAATGAGCACATACACATATTCTCACACACTCACTTGTATATGCTAGTATTGTTTCTTTATTCGATAACAACGTACCAGATATGAAATGTTCCTTCAGCACTATATTACTACAAGAGATGTGTAGGATCTTATATCCTAAATTAAATAAAATTCATTTACTTTGATTTTGTCCAAATAAACAACTTTGTTAATAAACTTCTCAATTTTTATTTCGTTAGTTATTATCCAATCATTTGCACTCCTAAAGCACTATTAAAATTTATGATAATTTTAAAGGATAACTGGAACAGAATACTTTCTAACTTGTTACAAAAGCCAAAGATCAATCTTGTATTAATTAATGAACCCATAAAAAAATCATAGAGGACTAGGTACTCGTTTTCTTTGAAATAGTCAACCTTTTGATTACCATCTTCCTGATTACTGTTACTACACAATTTATTTTACCTCAGATCCCCACTAATTTTTACTGGCATATAGACTGTATCTTTTTTGAGTAATGGCCAAGAGGAAATAATTGCTAAAAAATCAACCACATCTCTTCCTCATTGTTAGGTAGCAGTCTGAAATTCTAAGTAAACCTATTGTCTTTCTTACTTTCATACTAATTTTTGTTCATACTTAGAAAAAAACTTCAGAATAGATTTCGAATCCTCGGCGACTTTACTTTCGGTATTGCTTGGTTTTCTTATTCCTAGTTTCAACTTCTTTTAAAGTGGATATACTGATTCATGAGATCATGCTCACCTCTGTTGACTCGCCTATAAATTCCTTTCTTCTCCCCTAATTGACATTTAAATATCCTGTGTATCCTTTACGGATAATAATTATTAGATCTTATTTCTCTTTGGAATAAATGTTCTTTGAGAAGCGTGTATAGAGTTTAGAAAACCGCTATATTGATAGTTCTCTTAGATACCCCAGTCCACTCACAATACGTGTTCTCTATGCCCATGGAAGTCTCCTAACTAATAATCTGGGATATTGTCCTCTTCGCTTTCGGGCCGAGAGGATCTACTGCGCAGACACTTCTCAGTTGCCTGGCTGCGGTGGTGTGAGGTGGTGCTTGTCGCGCCTCTGCTGCCATACCAGGAGAACTATCATTAATCAACATGGCGTTCAGTCATAGACGCAGGATCAGCACTGTAGGAATTGAGCTTCTCCGAGGAGCAACATTGCTTGTTTCGGTGCAAGTAATACTACCCAAGATCATCAGAGAGACATATGGCATTCAGGATGGAGAGTTATGCAGGGTAGCTTTAAATGGAGCGCACAGGATTTTTGTGAAATTGCTCACAGCAACGGTCTACAAATCATTTTCAGGACGTAAGTCTTGATGCTACGCCAACTGTTCATGTGAGGACGATTGACGTATCCAGGCATTACACATGGATCAAGCTTCGTAATGTTCCCTTCGAGGCGGATGAGGCAGATATTAGAGGAGTTTTTGAGAAATATGGGACAGTTCATTTGGCCCAGCACGGTACGTGGGTGACGGGAGCCTATGCAGGTCTGCCAGAAGGCACCTTTAACCTAAAAATGACATTGCGACACCCCATACTGTCCTACATGTACCTACAGGAATTCAGGACACAGATCATGGTTTCATACGCCGGGCAAAGACGTACATGCCGCCTATGTGGGGAATATGATCACATAGCAGTGGCGTGTGGGAAGCGGCAACGAGCGCCTGGCCCAGCGGTGGAGGCATCCACTCCTGCAACGGAGGAAGCAGATGGGGAACAACGACGTGAGGGCGTGGTCGTCTATGGAGCGAGATAGTGGATGAGGTGCATATAGATGGCGGAGAGGGTGAGGCCCTCGACCAGTTAACTGGCCCAGAGACTCTTCCAGAGGCAAGTGTCGAGCAGAAAGTACAGGAAGAAGAGTTGGAAATTGAGGAGGAATTGGCTGAGGTATTGAAGTCTGTGTCACCGCCTAAGGAGGCGGTTGCACCTGAGTGGGTAGTAGACGACGAGTTGACGGCTGAAGTGCGTCAACGACAGGAGAACTATACGGACTACGGGATTGACAACGTGGCAGAGGTGTCACCGGGACCAATGAAACAATGTACAGTGGAAGTAGAGGTCCATTGTGAGGCATTCCCAGACCAAGCTATAGAGGATGCGATCGTCACGAGGAAGAGGGCTGCTGTGTCAGATTCAGATGATGTCCTAACGCCAGCGCAGCGGCCTGGGAAGCAGATTTGGGTGGAAGGTGAGGGTAGTGGTGGCCACGACAGGAGGCACCAAAAGAAGGGGGGGGTGAGAGGGAGGTGTGAAGGTGGCAAGTGGAACTACAAGCTCTGGTACCCCTGGGAAGAGTGGAGAGAGGAGGCAGGGGTGGAAACTTTAAAAGGCCTCCGGTGTATGACAGTAAACGTTAACGGTTTGTGTAATAGTGTAAAGAGAGAATGGTTTAGAACGTTACTGAATAAATTTAGAGTGGATGTTGTGTTCCTTCAGGAGCATAATTTTAAGGAGGGCAGGGTGTTGGAGGTGGCAGGGTTTCAGGTGGTAACCCTGTCATCTGCCCGTTTAAAAGGAGGTGTGGGTATATTAATTAGGGAAGCGAGCCCATTTGTTTTGCAGAGAAGTGAGGGGAGAGGGGGGAGGATGTAGCACGTGGATGGTTGATGGATGGGCAAGCGTGTGTCCTTCGTAAGCGTGTACGCACCTGCAGAGAATAACATACACGTGAAACAGGAGTTTGTGTGTGAAGAACTTGTGTTTTTCTTACGTGCATTACAAGAGGTGGCACTAGTAGGAGGCGATTGGAATTGCGTTATTAGGACGGCCAATGTGGAACCAAAAGGGGCAGGCTATGTGTCTGTGACCCTAAGAGATTTAATGAGGGATATTTGGTTACTGGACGCATTTGAGGGGACGGGGGGGGTTGGAGACAGAGCATACATTTGTTAGGAGAGGGTATACAGTGAGGCTAGACAGAGTGTATCTTTCTCAAGGGGTTGTAGTACAATCTTTCAAAACTGTTGAGGTAGTATTGTCGGATCATAGAGCAGTGGTGGTGGAGGTTGGGTGGGAGGTGCTTGTGGAAATATACAGGAGTTACTGGAAATTAAACATAAGTGTGTTGAGTGATGAGGAGGGGTTAGAGGGATTCTCTGTCCTTTGGAAGGAGCTTAGTGAGGACGCACAAGGGGTGGAAGTTGTCGTGAAATGGTGGGATTGTGTCGCTAGGGAAAGGATTAGGAAATATTACGTGAGGGAGGGTAAACGTATAAATAACTTAAAATATGGACTTTCAAACTATTTAGAGGACAGGTTAAGAGGCTGTTATAGGCAGGGGGCCGTGGGGGGCAACTATCCAATGGATGATATTGTCGAGGTGAAGGAGAGACTGAGGGAGTTACAAAATGAGAGGTTTCAAGTGGTAAGGGTGCAGGCAGGGGTATAGGAGGTGCTATGGGGCGACAAACCATCGGCGTGTGTGTTGCGACGTCAAAAGCAAAGGCAGCAGGTTACAGCTATCCCAGTGTTAGAGGTACACAAGTCGGCGAGAGGTTATAGGGTAGGCCAGGAGATAAGGGCTATGAAAGGAATGTGTGCATATGCGGATAAATGGTATGAAGGGTATCGAACAAGTGGGGGGTGGGAGATGTGGCTTTAGAGAAGGTGTGTGAGTATGTGATGTGCAATTTAGGGAACAGTAATAGGAAGGCGTTAGGAAGGGTAATTACAGTAGAGGAAACAGAGATGACATTAAGGGGAATAAGGAAGGGAAAACCACCGGGAATAGATGGTCTCCCGGCTGAATTTTACTTACAACATTGGGGGTTGATAAGGCGTTTCATGGTTAGGTTATTAAATCAGATGAAGGAGAAGGGTGAGATGGGGGAGAAGCAAGCAACAGCAGTTGTACTGTTGGTCCCGAAGGGTAAGGGGCAGCACACCCTCAAGGAGTACTGTGCCATATCGCTGCTATGTGCAGATTATATGTTGTTTGCTAAAGTCTTGGGTAATCGGTTTAAATGTGTTGTAGGGAGAGTGGTTTCGAGAACGCAGTTTGGGTTGCCTTGAAGGTCAATGATTGAAGGTCATGGGATACTGAGAAGTTTTGTGGAGTCAAAAGGAGGGGAGGGGGGCGGTGTTGTTGGCTTTAGACTGGCAGGGGGCCTATGACAGAATGGAAAGGGAATCATTGGGGGCTATACTCGGGAGGCAGGGTTATGGGGGAGAAATAGTTAATTGGGTAACCACGTTGTACAAAGGAGCCAAGATGCGGGTACAGATAAATGGATGCTTGGGGGAGGATATTGCAATGGGAAGGGGACTTAAGCAGGGGTGTCCCATGTCACAAATATTGTTTGCCTGCATTCAGGATCCCTTCTATAGAATGGTTGAACCATCCTGGTTTGGGATGTTGCTGGGGGTTTTGGATGATGTGCAATTGTTTGGACGTGCAACAGGAATGCAGGTAAATAGTGAGAAGTCAATGGTCGTGGGGTGGGGAGACTGGGAAGGGGGGAGGGAGATGTAACATTGTGAGAAAACAGACGGTGTTTTTAAAAATTTGTGGTATCATCTATAGGGATGACCTGTACATGGCACAGAGGAAAACTCGAACCTGTTGTTGGAAAGGATCCTGGGGCATCTGGGTGCATTGAGACCTCATCATCTGACCCTCGTGCAAAGAGTAATTGTCATAAATGTATTATTGTATAGTAAGGTTTGGCATGTGGCGGCATTGTTCCCAATAACAGGGACGGCAATTGTGGGGATTCTGAGACGGGTGTTTAAATTCTTGTGGGGTTCAAGTTGCGATTGGTTATGGAGACAGGTTGTAATGTTACCTGTGCGTCAGGGTGGGTTGGGGTTGATGAACTTGAGAAGGAGGGTTAAATGTGTTTCTTAAATGGGAGGTTTTGCACGAGGCAGTGAGGGGAGAGAGCTGAAAAAAGTACATGATAGGTTGGGAAAGTTGTATGGTGGAAAGGAGTTGAGGGAATGTGAAATTGTCTTGCGGGCTTTGATGTTGGTTAGAGAACCGAGGAAAATTTGAATAGGGGTTTTGTGTAGGTTGCTTGCAGGGAGGATCGTTGTCCCAGTAGAGGGGTTGTTCCCAATGTACACGTGGGGGAGTATTTGGTATAGGTTTAGCAAGATGAAGTTAAATCCTAGGGTGTGTGAGGTGACGTATCGTTTTCTGCACAGTATCCTGCCATCGGGAGAGGTACTAAGAACCAAAAGCGTAGTAGTGGGCGGGAGGTGCGGGATCTGTGGTGGGGATGAGACGGCGTTCCAGGCAGTATATTTTTGTGAGGGGTTGGAGGGTGTCAGGTGTTGATTAAGTAGGGTGGTACAGAGGGTGGGGGGCCGTGGGGTGTCGGTTCTGCGTGCACTAAGCCTTGATGTGGGAAGGTTAGACGAGGGTGTCACAAGAACTTTGGATTATATCATGGTGGTTTATATATATATATATATATATATATATATATATATATATATATATATATAATATATATAGTGGGTGATGAGGGGGAGGGGGTTTGTGAGGTGCGGCGGCGGGTACTTGCAGTAACGTTTTATCTTATGATGTGCCATAACAAGGAACTGTATGGGAGGAGGTGGGCGCAGGATTTTTTGGAAGGATATAGAACGCTAAAGTTAGAGATTCTCGTGAATCTGTGAATTGGGATGAGTGAGTAAAGGGTGGGGGTTTTGGGGATTACATATATAGAGAAGGAAGTCAGGGGGTCACAGCGGGGTCGCCTCCTGGGGGGGGGGGGGTGAGAGTGACGTGAATGTGTGTTCATGACCATCTTAATATACTAAGTGTGATTGGTATTATGAATGTTGGCGTAAGACCTTGCAGGAGTATTTGGGTTTATGTAGACTGTAAAAAAAATAATAATAATCTGGGACTGATACTGATTTATCTTTACTTAAATATTTAAATTCCATGTTAAATGCAATCAATTTGTGGTCGATTGTTGCAAAGTCCTTTTGTAATCTCCATATTATTGACAGGAGTCTCCTTGTTTGATAGAACAAAATGAAGCAGGTTAATTCCCCTTAGTTGGTTCCGTTATAAATTGCTTTTAATCCTGATATACCTTTAGAAAGTCATTAGACTTTTGATTCCCAGACAAGGAATTCTAATTAATTTGAATAAAGTTAAAATCTAGAATTATTACATTATTATGCCTTGAAGCCTAAGGTTTTCATCCACAGATGTTTCCTTTACTCTCTATCCTAGTTTTGGGGAGGGTATGTTACATCTAAATAATTTTTTTCATGTCCCTCTAAAGATTATACTAAGACAGTGTTGTTTCAATCTTTATACCCGTTTTTATATAGCCATTAGTTTTCTGGGATATATTAATGCCACCCCACTTCCCGTTGTTTCTAGCAACATGGAACAATTTATACTCCTGAATGCGGAATCCGGCAGG
Organism: Cherax quadricarinatus; assembly: GCF_026875155.1. Lineage (NCBI taxonomy): Eukaryota > Metazoa > Arthropoda > Malacostraca > Decapoda > Parastacidae > Cherax > Cherax quadricarinatus. The sequence continues at coordinate 3,590,128 of NC_069467.1, forward strand.
CATGTTGCGGCTCCAGATTAAACCATGTTTTAGTCATTGTAAATGCTTCATGTTACCCGTATGGACGACTCAACTCGTCCATCTTGTTTTCTAGCCTTTTGACTATTTGTTTATTACTGTATATATTGAGAAAACTGTCTTCAGTTTTTTCTCCCTGCTCATCCTCGCCCCTGTAATATCTCTCCTGCGTCCCTTATCGTTTAATTTCACTGAATAACCAATGTTAGTCATTAATGCTTCATAAAATCCATCTATGACTGGCATTTCACACTGCCAATTCTATTCTACAATATTTCATTCTTTCCTCACAAAAGCTCATACCTTCATTTCTAGTTTAATAAAACTCAAACGACTCCCAAGTGCTTTTAGGTTTGTATGATTAAGCTGTAAACAATATCGTTTATATGAATGAGAATTATTTACATTCCCAAGGATTAAGACTACAGTACACCTGCCCTCACTTAACTGCATCTGGCACTTTCAGATCATGGCACTGGTTTGTCCGCATATTCCTGGAGTTTAATGATATTCTCTTCAAAATCAAGTACGGTTTATTTTTTGTAATTAGTGAATTTATTAATGTCGCTTGTTATTCTTTTGTCACTTAAAACTGATACAAATTCTTATTTTACCCAATTTTTTCAAACTCTACTGTCTATTGGTTAACCACACGTCTATCTATGACCGGATTGTAATGGTGCACAATTCAAGAATTTTATTACGTAAAACAGTTTTGCAATGAGTGGCTTCATCAGTCCTTATCCATAGGTTACAGGAATCAGGTGGTAATCTGGGTGATGGTAACAGTAGTAGTAACAGTTGTAATCGTGGAAGTAATGTTACAGATGTGGTGGGACGAGTTTGGTGTTGAGGACGCGTCAGCATCACTTTGCAGAGGTCTCCATCATGAGCAACAAAATGTTTATGAAGAATTTGGGTATTTTGACAAGAATTTTGATGGATTGTTACTGACTGCAATTAGGGCAGCTTCTATGCACATTCGTTAATTTTCTTCCTTGATGACTAACATTGACTTCGAATTTTGCTATCCAACATAGTATCTGTAGGACACGATCACGGATCATAATATCCAGAGAGCTTCCTGATTTTCCTACATATATCTTGTCGCACCCCCCACCTGGAATTATTTGTCATTCTGCGCTAGTGAGAGAGTCACTCATGTTTTTGCACCAAGTTTTTTGATAGTGGTTGGAAAGTTGATGGTCATTTTAAAATAAATTCAATAATGCTCCGAACATGCTCATTGGAACGTTAGCCATCATTTATCCAAATAATTGGGCAAGATTTGTTTAGTTCGGCTTAAGCATTAAGGGGACCCTCTCAAATGAAATCTTCATGTTAAAAGACCTGAGATGTCAGTGAAGACCTGAGATGTCAATGAAGACCTGAGATGTCAGTGAAGACCTGAGATTTAATGTTGAAATAAAAAGTTTTTGGTTTCTACGTTTCTACTTTATTCAGTGGCCAATCAATCACCCTAATGCGCCTTGATCACCGATGACACGTACATCTAATTCTCAAAGAAGTCATCGACCTGACTGAGCTGTGCGTCAACTTAAATTGTTTCTTCTTTCGTGACTCCATGTGCAGACAGCGCTTTGAAATAGCCTTGTGCTCCTTAAATCAGTGCCAACCTACCCAATGCTTATGTAAATGAAATATTTGGAGATGGAATGTTTCAAGTCCGTCATCCCGGACGGTGTTATGTCACCGGACATCATAGCTCTCACAGAAACTAAGCTCACAGTAGTGATAACGGATGCCATCTTTCTAATGGCATCTCAAATCCTGAGGAAAAATAGAGGGAACAGAGGGAGTGGGGAAGGTGCATTGCTCATAAAAAAACAGTGGAGTTTTGAGTTGGAAGGAGGGGATCCATGGGACTATATATTAGGAACACTTCAGACGGGGGATCCCAAGGTGGTGATTGCAGTGATGTATAACCCACAACATAATAGCAGGAGGCCAAGACAAGAATATGATGGGAGCAATGTTGGTTACATTACCTAAGCTGGCCAGAAGGGCCCATGTGGGCAAGGCAAAGTTATTAGTTGTGGGTGACTTCATTCACAACAAAATTGACTGGGGAAAACCTGTAGCCACATGGGGGACCAGAAACGTGGCTGGCTAAGATGATGGAGGTGGTACTGGAAAACCTCATGCATCAACACGTTAGGGACACCACCAGAGAGAGAGAGAGAGAGAGAGAGAGAGAGAGAGAGAGAGAGAGAGAGAGAGAGAGAGAGAGAGAGAGAGAGAGAGAGAGAGAGAGAGAGAGAGAGGGAGGGAGGGAGAGAGATGAACCCTCAAGACTGGACCTCATATTCACCTTGAGTAGTTCAGACACTGAGGACATCACATATGAAAGACCCATCAGAGCTAGTGATTACATAGTCCTGAGCTTAGAATACATAGCAGAGTTACAAGTGGAGAGAGAAGCAGGTTGAGTAAGACATGAATAGCCAAACTACAAAAGATAGTACTACACAGGTATGAAGAATTTCTTGCATGAGGTTCAGTGGGAAAGAGAACTGGTGGAAAATCAGTAAATGATAGAACAAATGACAACAAAATGCAAGTAATGAGGGGGTTTCTACCCAAGGGGAACAGAAATAATGAGAAGACCAGAACGAGCCCTTGGTTTACCCAAAGGTGTAGAGAGGCCAAAACTAAGTGCACTAGAGCAGTGGTTATCAATCACTGGTCTGCAGAATTTTCTGCCGGTCCACGAAGAGGTTATTGCCGGCGCCTCAGTCATCAGTGGGACAGTGCAGCCTGTAACGACGAGTATACATACACACTTTGTGTGTAGTATGTTCCAAAATTCTACCAAATGATGCGATGAAACCTTCAAAACTTGCTCGTCATTAGTTTAAAATGTAGCGATCTTGCAGATACACCATTGGGTTTTTGTGAAAGTTTACACAACCAGTTGAAAAGTCAGAAAATTCAAATGAAGATGATGACTAGTGACAAGTCGCTACTTCAAGTGTCTTATTTAGCTGCTCTTCAAATATCTAAAGTGACAATAACGTTCAATATTGCTGAAGAGTAAGTAAAGCCTTGCATCTTAGACGTCGTTCAGGAAATTTTGGGTTCTCAAGCCGCTCAAACAATAGAGGCTATACCGCTTTTGGAAAACAACATTCTGAGAAGATTTGTTATCATGGATATAGATATTGAAGAGCAAGTTGTAGAAGGTATAAAGAAAGCGAGATGTTTTGCAATTTATCTTGATGAAACAACTAACGTGAGAAACAATGCTATTCCACTTTGCTGCATGAGGTATAGTGAAAATGAAGACTTTAGGGACCACAGGTTCAGAGATATTTAGTGCCATTGATAAGTATTTTCAAGCACAGGGCTTAGACTGGAGCAAATACGTCGGAGTGTGTACGGATGGTACTGCGAGCATGACTGGACGTTGCTCAGATGTAGTTGCGATATTGAAGGACGTTGCTCATCCATAAATTTTGTCCACTCACTGTATGATCCCCCAGGAGCTTTAAGCTGCAGAGGTTTCTACTGAACAAAGCACTGTGATGAATGATGCAGTGAAGATCAATCATAAATGAAATCCGTATAGACAAGCTATTGTATTCTTGTCTGCAGGTAAAAAGGTTACCTGTAGCCTCAATAACCTAAGTATAGTTGATAGGCTTTAAATTCCAATAACCAACCAAATATTTCTTCATACATTCATACTGAGTATACATAAGAACATAAGAAAGGAACACTGCAACAGGCCTACTGATGCATGCGAAGCAGGTCCATGTCCCCCCCCCCCCCGGATTAGCCAAATGACCCACCTAGTCTGGTCACTTTCACTTTAGGAAGGAGCACGGCATCAGACCTAGTAGCACAAGCTAGTCAGGTCCAACTCACACCCACCCACACCCACTCATGTATTTATCTAACCTATTTTTAAAACTACACAACTTTTAGCCTCTAAAACTGTACTCGAGAGTTTGTTCCACTCATCCACAACTCTATTACCAAACCAGTGCTTTCCTATATCCTTCCTGAATCTGAATTTTTCCAACTTGTAACCATTACTGCGAGTCCTGTCTTGGCCGGAAATTTTCAGCACGCTATTTACATCCCCTTTATTTATTCCTGTTTTCCATTTATACACCTCGATCATATCCCCCCTAATTCTACGCCTTTCGAGAGAGTGCAGATTCAGGGCCTCAGTCTATCCTCATAGGGAAGATTTCTGATACATGGGATCATCTTTGTCATCCTCCTCTTTACGTTTTCCAGTGCATTTATATTTATTCTGTAATGCGGTGACCAGAGCTGTGCAGCATAATCTAAATGAGGCCTAACCAAGAATATATAGAGTTGAAGAACTACCTGAGGACTTCTATTATTTATACTTCTAGATATGAAGCTAAGGATTCTGTTAGCTTTATTGCGAACACTAATGCACTGTTGTCTTGATTTTAGATTACTGCTAACCAGAACTTTTAAATCCTTTTCGCAATCAGTAGTATTAAAATCTACATTATTCGGTTTATATGTGGCATGGTTATTTTCCTGTCCAACATTTAGAACTTTGCATTTGTCTATATTCAACTGCATCTGCCACTTCTTCGACCATTGCATCAGTCTATTCAAATCATCCTGGAGTGCTCTAGTGTCCTCTTTAGAATGAATTGGACGGTCTATTTTGCTGTCATCAGCAAATTTGCTTATGTCTCTATTTATTCCCTCATCTGTGTCGTTTATGTAAATTGTGAACAACAACGGGCCCAACACTGACCCCTGCGGAACACCGCTTGTGACGTGCCCCCATTCTGATTTCTTCCCATTTATGCAAACTCTTTGCTGCCTATTTGTCAGCCATGCCTCTACCCAGGAAAAAATTTCACATATTCCGTGTGCCTTAAGTTTCCTCAATAGCTTCTGATGTGGAACTCTATCGAAAGCCTTACTGATGTCCCTATACACAATATCATACATGTATAGAAGGGGACCAATCAGAGTGGAAAACTTCTCTGGCAATACATTGATGGTTATGGATAATTTGGTCTTCCCACCCTCAGCCTCCCTCACCTGGCTGCTACCCACAGCCTCCCTCACTTGGCTGCCACCCTCAGCCTCCTTCACCTGGCAGCCACCCTCAGCCACCAGCCACAGTCACCAGGCTGCCATCCCTCAGCCTCCAGCTACCCCTCACCTGGCTGCAACCCTCGGCCACCAGCCACCCTAACCTTACCACCACCCTCAGCCACTGGCCACTCTCACCTGGCTGCCACCCTCAGCCACTAGCCACTCTCACCTGGCTGCCACCCTCAGGCACTAGCCACTCTCACCTGGCTGCCACCCTCAGCCACCACCATTACCCACCACCCTTAACACTTTCACTGTCTGTCATATAGAACTACGCCATTAATACCAGGGTCCCTGACCACGTTCTACGTCTTGAGCTCGGCTCACTTAGATAAGCTATGAGAGGTAAATTTTGAGAGAATTGGTCTGTGCAGTGAATGTGTACAGCATAAAAAGAACCCTATTTGAGTTTTTTCTTGGGTGTTTCTTGGTATTATTTGATAGACTGGAAGACACACTACTAACACAGAGATGAGTTTGATTAGTTTCAGGACCAGACTTAAAACTGAGTTCAAATATATCGGAAATATTCTATTCTTTCCCGATAATACAGAGGATCCTCTACTACCTCTATCTGTTTTACGGGTTTTAGTAGGCCTAATTGAGTTAGTAAGACGCTGTAAACCATTCTCAATCTTTCTACTTATATTTTATTCTCCTAGACATATAGTAAACCTTCTATTTTTGAGTGAATAATAATTCAGAATGGAAGGCCAGTGATATAATTAACATTTCAAGTGAGGAATAAATGAAATGTTTTATATTTCTTTCACGCATTTGAATAGTGCTTCGACGACTCATTACTTGGGGTTGCTGCTTCAACTTCAGCATCACTTACCTACTATCATTTTCTATTTGCCTTAACCAATAGCTACTGGTAGTCTCTGTTTTTTCAGCCCGTAAAACTAGTAATGCGAACTGGGTGGTGGTCTCAGTTGAAAAGGTTCACAGATTCCTTAATCAACTAGTTACATGACAGCTGAACCGTTCTAGTTTTCGTATGGTTATCGAGATCATATGTAACTCACTAGAGAACAGGATTTGAAAAGATGTATACTTCTTAAATGAGATTAGTTAATTCTTATGCATTTTCATGTCCTAACCAAAATATCATCTGAAAATGTTTATTGCTATAGTTTAAGTATAGACATGTAATATTGCTATTTTTTTATAATGTACAATGTGTCCAGTATGTTTAAACTTAATCGAACCTCTTTTTGTTGTTTGACGCTTAGTGGCTGAAAATCATCTCTTGCAATGTTCAGCAATATCTGCAATTTCATTCTTGCCAATTTGCCTGGTAACATTTTTCTGTAAACTGGTAATTACCACGTTGTCAAAATGAAAGGGATTTTAATCATGTACATTCTTGTGAACCTTCTAGTTTTTAATTTATAGGATCTTTTTAGCAATAATTGTGTGAATGTTAAAGTTTCCTTAATCTGATTAAAGTTACCATCTTAGAACTCTCAATCTGAATCATGTACCTTGTTTTTACGACTTTAGGGTAATTGATGTTAAATACAATCAGTTTCATCTTTTAAAAGTTTTCCAACCGTTGTTGAGTGTGGGCTATATATCTATGCAATGTGAATTCCATCTTTGTGCCAATTTGCCTGGTAACTATTTTTCCATGGTGGAAATATCTGGTGAAATCTTTACCATGTTCGTTCACAAACTGCCCGAAAGTTCGATGGAAAAAGTCTAAATGTGAGCCAAAAGTGATTTTAAGGACATGTTACATCTCTGTTTTGTAAGGCCTTCTTGGAAGGTTTCACGAAATTTGATCATAGTTGACTTCTCATCTGTTCAGCAATATCCTTTGCATAATTTGAATGTTCCCAAACGGTTTCTCCTCCCCTGAGTGCTGATTCAAGTGTACCATCTTAAGAAGCTCTCGAATTGAGGATCATTGATGACTCCCTCTCGAATCTAGCGTTACTCTGTGAGGGGTAATTTTGATGTTCAAATATTGAATCCCTGAGCGGATGTATACATAGCTTTTAAAAGGGTTTTCATGAGCCCCAGTTGGTGGAAGTGTGGTAGGCGTTATATAAAATATATAAATAAATATAATAATATATATATATATATATATATATATATATATATATATATATATATATATATATATATATATATATATATATATATATGTCGTGCCGAATATGCAAAACTGGTCAATTAGCAAGAACTCATTTAAAATTAAGTCCTTTCTAAAATTTTCTCTTATACGTTTAAAGACATATTTTTTTCATTAATGTTGATGTAAAAATTTATAATTTTGCACCAAAGGAACTTAGAAAACTTACCTAACCTTATTATAAAAAGAACAATTTATTTTAGCCTAACCCAACTAAATATATTTTAGATTTGTTTACAATAATTTAATACTAAACAAACAAAGTGAAATATATTTTTTTCGTTAGGTTCAGAATGATTTTGGCGAAATAATTTCATACACAAATTTTCACTTGTCCTATATGGCAAGATGAGCAAGTTATGCCTATTACGGCACGACTATTATATATATATATATTATATATATATATATATATATATATTATATATATATATATATATATATATATATATATATATATGTGTGTGTGTGTGTGTGTGTGTGTGTTGTGTGTGTGTGTGTGTGTGTTGTGTGTGTGTGTGTGTGTGTGTGTGTGTGTGTGTGTGTATCATTTACCAAACTGCGGCAGGTGAGGGCTCGACCCTACGTCTTGTCCCGCCTCAAGAGACAACAGAACATGTGCATTACCTTACCGCTGACCCAGCAGTCCTTCAAAGATCACGCATCCAGCCAAGCTAGGTGTTTTTACCCGTGATCCGAGGACACTCGTGGCAGTGGTATTTCAAGGATTAATTTCAGCCTTTCCTGTTTGAATACCCACCTCAACAAGCAGTTTATACAGCAAAGAAATCACGAAACAATGTGATACGCATGTTGTGTTGTCTCTTGAGGCGGGACAAGATGTCGTAGGGTCGAGCCCTCACCTGCTGCAGTTTGGTAAATGATTCAAATTCACTTGTTCAGGGATTTCATTGCTATATAAACTACTTGTTAAGACAGGTATTCAAACAGGATGAGGCTGAAATTCATCTTTGAGATACCACTGCCACGAGTGTCCTCGGATCACGGGTAAAAACACCTAGCTTGGCTGGATTCGTGATCTTTGAAGGACTGCTGTGTCAGTGGTAAGGTGATGCGCATGTTATGCTGTCTCTCGAAGAGGGCCAAGATGTCGTAGGGTCGAGCCCTGGCCTGCCGCAGTTTGGTAATGAATCAAAAATCAATTGTTTCGTGATTTCATTGGTATATTATTATTATATATATATATATATATATATATATATATATATATATATATATATATATATATATATATATATATATATATATATATATTTGTTTTTTATTATATATAGGGAGGTACCACCTCTATAACTGGACTGAGGACCCTCATCCACAGAGAAGACAATTAACGTACCTCAGGGAAAACTCAAGGTTCTTCCCGGAGCTGTTTGAATATTTTCTTCTCCTACCACCCCCTAAATTTTATATTTTATCGGGAAATTTATTAATAGACAGAATACATTTACAGAAAACAAAAACATGAATACAATGGTACAATATATCAAAGATTACGAATTTCCTCCAGCTCCTCCGAAACTGGATGCGAACCAAGTATGCAGCAAGCATTTACCCTTCGATGGCCACGCTTAGGTGCTGGAACATGAAAGTGGTTGCCTTTGGGTCCTTGGTGGTGCCGATGAATCTGGAACCCAATTCTTTGAGGAAACGTGTGGCATTTTTCCCCCATGATCCCAAGGTCTCTGATCCCACTGGGATAAATTGATACTGTTGGCTTATGTCCCTGTACTTCCTAATCTTGTACCCCTCCCTGTGATCAGCAGCTCCTCCCTGTCGCCCAACACTGCGACGGATGTAGGTGTCAGCCAGTGTCGACACACAGGTATAGTCCCATGCTAAGAGCTTGCCATTTTCCAAGGGTAGATGGTGATCCCGTCAGGGCAGTTTGCTGGGTTGTGGGTATTGTTGGCTGCTAGTGCTCAGGGCTCTCTCTAGGCTGGGCATCAAGGTGTAGCAAGGGTTCTGTTTATGATGTCGTTTACTTCATTGTGTCTTGCATGCCAGCCCTTGGTTTTCGAACAGTTTACACCATGTAGATCATATTGGTCGGCTTGCGCATCGCCGCAAATACACGTGTATTCCGTTTGAATTAGGGCAGCAAGGCAGAGAGCCACTACAATACGGAGGGTCTTAAGGTCGAGGCGTGTTCCCATTGCCAAAATAAGAACTGTTTGGAGGAAGTCCCCGGAATGAGGTGCACTTACAGCTTGGAGACGTAGTGCATCTTAGGCAGAAGCTTGAGCAAGAGGTGGATAAGCTGTTATATTTAAAAATCATTGAGACATCAGAATTCTGTTTCTCTCCTGTCGTGATGATAAAAAAAATGGTGACAGACTTGCCCTTGGTGACTAGTGTTCCAAGTGGTGAGGGTTTTCTAAGTATATAAACTGTTGGTTTAGAAAGACACGTAAGCAAACACTAACATATTTATTAGAAAACGTTTCGGTCCTGGGACCTTGATCACTTCTAACATACAGAGGTAGAAATACATTATTAATATATAGGCGGAGAGTGAGATGTGACGCACGTGACCTGAGGAATGTCATAAGAACATAAGAATGGAGGAACACTGTAGAAGGCCTACTGGCCCATGCGAGGCAGGTCCTTATCAAAACAACCTCTACCTATGATGAGGACGGGTAGACGATGAAATCACGTGACTCCTGTGTTGTTGGGTTGGTGCTGCTTAAGTATCATGTATGCCAATGTTTTTGAAATTTTGTAGTTTCCAGTGTTGCGTTCTATAGTGTCGGTGACGGCGATTAGTGAGGCTTCTAGGCACCGTCGGCGTCTGAGGTCTGGTTCGGTGAGAACGAGTTGTGCCTCGTTCCAGTTCATCAAATGCCCCGTGGAGTCTCTGTGGAGGACACAGGCGTACCTTACATCGTCTCTGTTAGAGGCATTTCGATGTTCATTCAGGCGGACTGCAAGATCTCTGCCTGTCTCGCCTACATATTTCTTGGGACAGAACCCACAGGGGATAGTGTAGACGCCTGCTGTAGAAGTTAGAGGTGTGGGGCTGCGTTTCGTAGTGAGGTCTTTGATAGATGATGTGTTTATGGTAGGAAACGTTGATGTTACTCAAAGCAAGTGCCCGGCGAGTATTCGTGGCAACATCGCCACATGGGAGTACTATGAACTGTACTATGAACTACATTCTCGTACAAAGTGTCGACATTCATGGTGGGTTCTCGGTCGGGAGTCGTATAAAAAGTTACATCATTCCAGTGTAGGTATTGATCTTGGTAGCGGTCTTCTGTTGCAATACGACGAGTGATGGCTGGTGAAGTTTTTGTTGTCTTCGTTAGTGGTTGCAGCAAGGAAGGTTCATTCATTGTTGGTGTCTCAGCTATGGAGTGTAGAGAAGACTGGTGGAATCGTGGCTTCTGATTGGTCCGTTTGTGTAGTGGTGAGTGGAGGCGAGGAAATGCCATTGACGCCGCCACGACGAGCCAATCGACGAATAGCAGGTTTGGTGATGACACACGAAACCGCCAAGCCGCCGTGGAGAGAAGACGTCGTCGTTCCTGCTCTTCAGTTATCCTGAGTAATTCTGGAGCAGAGCAACTCTGAACACTGTTACTCAAGATTTTTCTTGGGTTATCCTGAGTAGTTCTTTACCAGAGCTGAGAGGAAACTTGCTTGCAGTCACTTCGAGCCCCATCCCATCAAGAGGGTAAGGCGGTGACTTGCTTGCTTGTTCACCCCTCTCTTCCCCATCCCCCATCCTTCCCCATCCTCCCCTCACACAAACATCTACACTGGCCCACACACTAACACACTACTTACATTGCTATCCTTCTGACTTTCCTATCTTCTTCTTTTTCGGCAACTTCGCTTTGGCGAGTTAACACAAGGCATTTTGACCATCCGGTAGCCCGTGTGGTTTTTTAAAATCCGGCCGATCTTTGCCTTGGGCCCTTTCCCCCTCACCACTCGAGGGTAGGCTATCTTAGGGGCTGACCTTCATAAGTCAGCTGAAATAGGATGTTAGACTAACATTGAGGAAAGACCCTTTTTGTTAAAGTAACTTATGTGCCAGATGTACCTTCCTGGACATTATGGCGCGGATAAGAGTAAGACTACGGGTTCATGACAACCAAAAGTCAGAGAAAGAAATTATAGCATGTATTTGATCGAATTCAACTGTTGCTCCAGTGGATGTTTTTACAACTCTCGCTGGGGTAGTACTTCTCTTCTCTTCTGAAGAAGAGTAAACTTCAACTACTTAAGCAGGACGTCCTGGACAAATTGAAGACTTTGGGTATCCATCCAATTGCACCTGAAAGCTATCAAGCACAACGAACTGTGTTTGTTGCCAGAATTAACAGCATCATGAGAGACAGCACAGTGAATGAACTTCTTGCTGACTTTAATGCAGAGAATTCAGAATTTCATGCTGTACAAGCACATAAATTTTCTAAACCTGTTAATACTTGAGACACCTGAAGAAGCCAAACTAGTGTGCCAAAATGGCTTTAAATGTTTCGGCACAAGATGTACACCTGACCAAATCTCTCTTGAGAGGTTTGTCAGTGTTACACAATGTTACAAATGTTACGCATTTGGGCATACCATCAACAAATGCTGTACCCAAGCACTGATTTGCAGCATATGCTCTGGGCAACATTCTTTTAAAGATTGTAATAACAAAACTAAACCCAAGTGTGTACTCTGCAATGGTAAACATCATGCTGTTTCTGCTATCTGTCCCGAGAGGAAAAAGGAAATGCAGAAAATTCTTGAAGCTAAGAAACTGTCCAATTCTAAGAAGAACACTCCCGAGGCACCTCCAACAATGTCCCAAACTTCCTTCCCAGCTTTGCCTGGATCTAGTGGGACTCCTCGGGTCTCTTCCAATGGTTCCAATGTTTGGAATTCTGCCCCTCTTGGAGTGCCCCAATCTAACCCTCACCTACAACATACACAAACGCAACAACAAGGTTCAGTCTCATCTCCCATGTCTCAGGTATCCTCAGCCGGGAATGTGACGAGAGCGCAACTAATGTATATGATGGCCAAAGACATAGCAGGTGGTGACATTCAACTCTGCTCTAAGATTTTAAATGATTTGTTAATAGCTAATGGGATCACTCCCATTACTATCCCAGATAATGTTAGAGTTATTATGGCCCAGTCTTCTCCTAACAAGAAGTATGTACCCTACTCTACTTCTACAAATAAGCCTAAGTCATCCCTTGTCCAGGGATCACCCACCTCGCATACCCAGGCTGTCAACTCCCCTCAACCAGATGAGTCAGTACCTGACCCTAACCATGCCCCAGAGATTGGTGCTTACTCTTCCGCTATTGCAGCTGATCCTGTTGAACAGGAACTTTCCCAGGGTAATTCACCTGGCCTACCAAATTTTTCCTTGGAGCCTCCACAGTCTCCCATTAACTCTCACGAGCCTCTGCTTCCTGAAACTGGGAATATCACACCTCAGTTTTATGATGATGACTCTAATGACTAATGATTCTGTTAATATTACCAATTCTAGTAAGGATGATGACACTTTTAATACACAAGCAACTACGCAGAACTTCCCTCCTCCCCTTGACGAGTCCAGCAGGGATAGCGTGGATACCAACCATGACATTACTTGCAGGCGTTCAGACCGTAATACACGTGCGAAGTGCAAGAAATAATGGGGATTACAATTTTCCAAATTAATGTTCAACATTTCTTTAATAACCGTTACCTCCTTGAGGTTGAACTACATAATTCCAATCCCGATGTTATACTCTTGAATGAGACAGCTGCAAGAGTTGATCAGCATATTAAATTACGTGGTTACTCTACTGTGGAGAAATCGAGAGGACCATATAGTGGCGTAGCCATCTTAGTTAAATTAGGCTATGCATTTAAAAAATTCATATTGATGAAGATAACATTCTTGCAATAGAACTGACGACGTCTCATGGTCAACTAGTGATAGCAACTGGATATTTTCCCTCGAGACAACAATATATAGAGTCAATTCCTCTACATAGGATATTAAGCAGAAATATTCCAACAATTCTAGCGGGAGATTTTAATGCTCATCACCCTGCCCTCTTTAACTGTGGAGCTGGTATTCCACTGGGTGGCTTGAAAGGAAAACAACTCTTTAATATCATGACAGCCAGAAACTTGTCATTTCAAGGCCCATTCTTTAAATCGTATATTGGTCCTCATCCATAGACACCAGATATAGTCGTGACAAACAGAGACTGTGACCTCTTTCATTGTCGTATCTCTCATGGAGGAAAAGTAGGTTCTGACCATATCTCTGTTTTAATACAACTACAAACTTCTCCATTTAGAATACCTGTACCTCTAAACCCAATCTCAACACCCTAGGATTTGACCCCTTCAGGGCATTTCTGGGTGACGATGAAATTGTGTCGCTGGAAAATCTACCTTCCACTGCAATTGACGACGCGATCAGGTCCCTTCACAATCGAATAATTGATGCTACTAATGCAACTTTCCAATTAGCTTCCACAAAGATCTTCCAACAATATAAACCTACGAGGGAAATTAAAGACGCTTTGAGAAATTATCAAACAGAATGTCGAAGGCATCTTCAAACGCGACAACCACCAGTAGCTACATTGCACCGATTAAGGCAAGAATTAATTAACATGATTAGTTATCACAAACGTGACTTATGGAAATTGCTAGTTCTCCAAGCTAATCAGTATAAACGTGAGCAAGCAAAATTTTGGAGTAAGATCCGACAACTTTTAGGGGCAAAGCACAAGGCTCCTAACTGCCTAATTCATACCTTCACTGACGAGGATGATGAAGATGTTGAGATTAAACTTGATGACCCACAGGACCAGGCTAATTTGATGGGTGATGTATGGGAGAAAATTCTCTCCCACAATAACAGTCGTCGATTTAGCAATAATCACTATCAGTTGGTAAATGAATGGAGAGATGAGAACTTGAATGATCTACAACCACTACCTTCCATCGATACATCAACTCTTGAAGATGCCAACCCGCTTACTAGACCTATTACATTACTCGAAATGAGTCAGGTTATTGGAAGAATGGGAAATAGAGCCCCTGGTCTCTCTGGAATAACAATGAAACAAATAAAGTACCTACCCAGAAATTGTAAACAGTCTTTGGTTAATATCTTTAATGCCATCTTGGCCTCAGGACATTTTCCAGTGGTTTTTAAGACTGCTAGGATGATCTTTCTTGCTAAGCCCAATAAAGCATCCATCAACCAGGGAACTATAGACCAATATCTTTACTTGAAGTCACTGGAAAAGTTCTTGAGAAGATCATTTCCAACAGACTGAACTACTATATGGAGTTTAATCACCTTTTTACTAAAAAACAATTTGGCTTTAGAACACATAGAGGTACCCATCATGCAATATTATTTTCGATACTGTAACAAATATAAAACATCAGGGCAATCTTGCCCTAATTGCCACCAGAGATGTTCATAAAGCTTTTGATAGCTTATGGCATGATTGTCTTATATACAAACTTATTGACCTACAAGACCATAACTGGACCTTTCTCAAATTAATATATAACTTCTTAACTCAAAGAAAAATCATTCCCACCTTTCACGGCAGGTCGGCAGAGCCTTTTATACCAACAGCTGGTGTCCCACAAGGTTTTTTCTTAGTCCAATTCTATTCAACATTTATGTGAATGACCTTCCTCAACCAGAGTTTAATGGTACGATTATAACGCAATTTGCAGATGATGTTATCCATGTCGTCTCATCAACTCCGGTAACAGGAAAATACAAGTATGAGAGAGTCATAGAAAAAATGAATATTGAACTTCGTCGAGCATCTAATTGGGAAAAGAAATAGAGAATTACGACTAACCCTGACAAAGTCCTTGTTAGCACGATAGGATGTTTTGCATCAACCATTGAAGATAAAGGGGGTATCTCCATCAGAGGTACACCTGTAGCCATTAGAAACCCTAACAAGATCTTGGGATATGAAATAGACAGGCTGCTCCACTCAACTTCTCATGTAAATAAAAAATCAACATAGCCAAATCCGGTCTTAGCAGTCTCTTTAGATTTAATCAAGCTCCTCCACATGTCAAAAAACATCTGTATAAAATGATAATAAGACCAATACTCGAATACCCATGTGTCCCAATGACATTAACAACAAAGACCAACATGCTACGGTTGCAACGGGTCCAGAATAGAGCTCTTCGCTTCATTACGGGTACCAGGAGGAGAGACAAAATTAAAATGGCAGATTTACATGTACAACAAGATATAACTGCCTTAATGTACGCCTTGACACCCTGAAGAAGAAACAACTCTATGCAATGCAAGAACTCTACATGCCAGATAGAGAACATCCTCTCCAAGTTGAAAATACCACTGATTATATCATCAATACTCCTCACAGGACTCAAAGAATGACTCTTCCACAGAGGGTTCGTCGTTTTATCCATAAAGACGATTACCATCGACCAATGATATTGAGCAACCTCCCTGCAGATGAAGATGATTGGGTAACACCAGAACCCTTCTATGTTTACTAAGAAAATCATCGCCCCCAATTAGGGAGATATCTTGTATAACATTCTACTGTTAAAATTATGCTACATTTACTATGGCGGGACACCACCTTGTAAGAAGCTATTGTGTCAAGTAACTCTTTATAAACTGGCCAGAAAATTATTGCCTTCATTGTCGTTTAAATATCCGTTGTGCAATCGCAAAAAAAAAAAAAAAAAAAAAAAATTGCAACTTGCATATTTACTACCAATTCAGTCATGTACTTATATATCTGTTATATCTATGTGACTCTGATGGGTTAGTATTATACCCCTTCAAGAATGTTATATTATTCCACATACACTTTTTAAATTACACCAAAGTGGTTGGGCCACTTACCTTTTATATCCTACCTCTCTCCCCCCTCCCACCCTTTTCCAATATTTCTATCCTTACCCATCCTTCTTCCTTACCCATCTTACCAAAGCTTGGTCATAAGAAGAAGAAGAAGAAGGTTCGATGATGTCTTGGATGTTGTCAGGTGAATGTTGATTGGAGGATTCAGAAGAGGAGACGTCGTCGTTATAAATTATTAATTCCTTCAAGTCATCTGGCGCTTCAAAACTGACGATCTTCGGGATTATTTTCAAAATCTCAGCTGATGGTGGACTTACAGGGAAATTAAATGATGGCGTGTTGTTAAGTGCAAGAAGTTCATTAATAGTCGTGTTGAAAGAGCCAGGTTTCGCAGCATTTTGCATGTGAGCAAACATCATGCAGTAATAGAATTTGGTAGAGATATCGTCAGGTGAAGGTTGGGTAGTGAGAGGTGGTGGAAACGACTGTTGAGAGGCTTGTAGAATCTTGGATGTTGTTGATTGAATCTTTGCAATTGCAGCGTATGTAGGAGAGGTTCCAGATGACTTCTTAGTTTCTCCTTTCAGTTTCTTAGAGAGGATATCCTTGCGCACTGGACATTTGGCTGCAAGAGTATGGTGGTCTCTCTTACAGTTGATGCAAGTGGGAGCATCGGTGGAAGTGCAAAAACGAAAATCGTGACCTGCAGACGCACATGGTGGAACATATCTTCTTATTCTTCACGTGGCAGTCAGCAGTAGAGTGACTGTACGAGTAACATGTCCAACAAGTGTTATGTAAGTGAAGAGTTCAGGCTCTATCTGTCGAGGGTTGATGATGTAGTAAGAGATGGCCAGGCAATCAGACAGTGCTCTGGTCGCCATGGTAACGTCCAGAAACGTGACCTTGAGCATCGAGGAAGCGTTGGGTGTCTTCACAACAGAGTCAATCTTTGCCCAGGTGTTGAGGTCATCAAGTGATGACGTAATTTCCTCAATGGGCATGTTCGTGATTACCTGTCAAGGAGTTTCATGAACACAGAACGTTTTGCAAGCATGTATGGTGACGTGGAGATGGTAAAGCCGCGGTCTTTATGGCGGTAGGTGTAAGTACTTTGTCAGCTTCAGCATCATCGAGAAAAGTTGTGGAAAATTTTCTCCAGGAGGGGGGTATCAGCCCCCTTCAGCCCCTTTCAGCCCTGAGGGGCCCAGCCCTTCATAAGGGGCAAGCATCTTGTTTACTGCTACAACAAGTAATTGATCCCAGATGCAGTACGAGTATGCGACGTGGTCAAGCGACCGACGCTCCTTGCAAAGTCCACTGTTGCAAAGTGTAGTTTAATAAAAGACAGTCCATCTCTTACCTTAGCAGGACAATTAAGGAAAATCCTGCTCCACCATAGCAAAGATAGTGTACATTGTGGTCTATGCTTAAGACAGCAAGAATCAAACATTCTGCTTTGCTTCATGGAGGAAGTGGCAAGGAAGCAAAAGTACTAGGTCAGCTTTTCCTTTATGTTCGAGGGGCACTGGAGCGGCGTAGGATGCTGTGAGGTCAGATTACTTTTGACTACTGAGAGTCACACTGACGCCAGGATAACCAACAAAGAACACTGATCCGTGCGTTAGTGTGAACAAAGTGTCTCACAAAACACGATAAACACTTACAGAGAAGTGTGATCAGCTCTTTAGTGACATTATGGTGTGAACAATTATTGATGAACAGTGTAACAAAGAGTGTTGCGATCCAACAGAGTGTAGTGGACATTCCTCAAAGAACACTATTCTTCAATCAACTCAACGGATATCCGGGCGTAACTACGGATCAGATACATATACCCAGGTAAGTGTTCTAACTCGTGATTTACTACTATTGACTGCGCAGTTGAGTCTAAGTTACGAGTTAGTCACTTATCATAAACCCCGGTGATAAGCGGACTTTTGAGTCCACACAAGTACCTATGTCAGCCATCAGTGAATGAAATATGCTGACATAACACCTCCCTAGGGGTAATTTATTAATAACATAATATAATCTTTTACAGCCCGTTATGAAGTGGATATGACAGCTTCTCAAGACCTTGTCTGCAGGGGCGGCTGTGTGGACGATGAGTTGTCTTATCAGCTAAGTATTCCCTATATTTAATCTAACCTTAGCTGGTAAACCATTTCTCAACAAAAGTGACGATGAAAGCTCCTTTCAGTGAAGTAATCTTGGAGAACTTGGCGTGAAGAGTGAGGCTGCAAGCTCAGCTTCTTGGTGTCATCGACGACAGCAGACTTGGGCTTAATTCTCACACGATGAGACATCGTGGAGACAGTAGAGGTTCCCCTCCCCAATGGGGATCATAGGGAGACTGTGCAAGTAAGGAGAGCTGCTATGACCTGCCGAGGCGAGAGTCAGAAGCAGAATCACGAACTTCTTGAACCAACGAATGAGTCTTCTGTTCGACTTTAAAATATTATAGATGATGATTTCTCTAAAAAAATGATTATACAATATAAGTTTAGTCTAAGTAGGTGAAAATTAATTTTTATCTGAATATGCTGAAAAAATTAAAATCGTTAAAATCAAATCAATTCCTGGAAAACGAGTTTTTCAGATCGGCTTCAAAGTGTAATTAATCGTTGGTGAGTTTTATTAAATCCTCTGGTGCTCCCTTTGCATTGAGAAAATTTGAATTTGCCAGTTCTGTTAAATAAGCTGTTTATATGTAATGACTAGAGAATTCCTCTTCTGGTTGGCTTCAAACCTTAAATTTTGATGTATCTTAAGCTGGATAATTTTTTTATTGTAAAGTAAAAGGCACAAGTGCAACTAATGTGACATTTTATTGTGGCAACGTTTCGCTCTCCAGGAGCTTTGTCAAGCCTATACTAAGAGTATATGGACACAGATGGTATATGAAGGCTCAGAGTGAGGTGCAATACTAGTGAGGTACCATTTCGATGTTCACTAGTGGTGGTAGTAGTAGCAGTACTAGTGACAAAAGTTCTAGTAGTAATACAATATGGTAGAGCAATTAATTCGTACACGAGTAAAATTTCAACTGTTTTTCTTTCAATAACAAGCTCTACAAACAAACCTACGGCATGGGAATGGGGTCCCCCATCTGTGCCGTCCTAGTCAACTTGTACATGGAACACCTAGAGTCCGAACACTTCGCCAACATCATCCCTTCAAGCGTCACTTGGTTACGTTACGTGGACGATGTCCTCGTAATAACTCCCAAACGTTTTGATGTACGGAATCTTCAGGCAAGGTTCAACGCAGTTGAACCGGCGATCCAGTTTACAGTAGAAGAAGAGTCCAGTGACAAGCTACCTTTCCTCGACGTCCTCATTCACAAAGTAGACAACAACCTAAGATTTCAAGTTTATCGGAAAGCTACCAATAAAAAGATCTCACACACTTCTATTCCAGTCAAGATACCAAGACAAAAAGAGGCATCATCATCGGGTTTTTCCTAAGAGCATACCGAATTTGTAGTTTTGAGTTTCTTGACGAGGAATGTACATACATTCACCAAACCTTCACTGAGTTACATTTTCCTTCCTTTTTCATCAAAGACTGCAAGAAAAGAGCTCTTCAGATCATTAATTCTCCACGCACCAACACCACTCCCAACAAAGTTATAATTCTTCCTAACAGCCAGGTTGCACTGAACGTTTCTAAAGTACTTTCACAAGCTAACACCAGAGTCGCCATCGCTTCTAGCACTTCAATAAAGGATCTAACCAGGACAATATCAAAGCACCACGAACTAGTCAATGCAGGGGTTTACACTATACCCTGTGGAGGCTGTGAAACAGCAAGAAACCTCGACACCCGCCTCAATGAACACATTTACGCATGTAGGAACGATAACTTGAACAACGCCTGTGTACAACACCGAAATTCCACCAATCATCTCATGAAATTCAGGGACGCCCAATTAGTGATCAAAGAAACTAATTTCCGCAGACACAAGTGCCTCGAATCAGCACTGATCGCTGTTTCGAATACAATTAAACAAAACAACGGCAGCTTCACCATCTCTGAAGTCTTAGCAAGAATCCTCCTGAAAACAGTAAACCCTGCCATCACATAGTCTCTCCTGTTATACTACACAAAACACATTACAAAGAGTGAACACTGAAACAAGCTGCCCCTATCCAGTTTATATTTGTCCAACCTATTTTTATGTTACCCAAGTAATAGCTTTTATATCCTTTTACTCATGTACGAATTAATTGTTCTACCATATTGTATTACTACTACAACTTTTGCCACTACTACTACTACTACTACTACTACTACTACTACTACTACTACCACACCACACTAGTGAACATCGAAATGGTACCTCACTAGTATTGCACCTCACTCTGAGCCTTTATATACCATCTGTGTCCATATACTGTTTGTATCGGCTTGACAAAGCTCCTGGAGAGCGAAACGTTGCCACAATAAAATGTCACATTAGTTGCACTTGTGTCCTTTTACTTTACATTTTTTTTTTTAACAAATTTCATCAAATATGATTTTCTTTAAAGCAAAATAAGTTTTCTATTATACGCTTGTAAATAATTTGAAATAGTATATAAATGATAAAACAAAACTGATAAATAAGAAAGATAAAATAAAACAGACTTTTTTATTTTCTGAGCCTTTCTCAATGTCACTTTTCGTTTCCTCATGAAATATTTTCGCTTTTGATTAGAAAACACCTTATTCGATTGGCTTCAGATTTTGGGCTCTGGTGCACCAGATATAGGGCAAGATTCACAGGATTATTTACATCCCTAGATTTTGAATCCGTGTGATAATTTTACACTGGCTCCTCTGATCGTCTTGAAAAATTAAACACTCGATAATCTTAGAAGGTTGATATATTTAATGGAATGTATAGTTGCTATCTCTCTTTATGCTGGCGAAGGGCTCTTGATCCTAGGAACTGAACTTATCTTTGCTTGGATCTATTATGAATGCTCCCGCTCCACATCATCAAATATCAATGGTTGACGCATCGAATGAAATGAACAAAATGTCTCACGAGTTTATGCTGTGTACCTGTAAATTTGGGTTGAATTCTGAGCAGTAACCGGAAAATGCATTATTTGGTCAGCTTTACATAAACATTTAGTGCTGATGTGTTTTCCTCAGGAGTAATATTTTGATGTTAGGCTGTGCAAGTTTTAATGTGCCAGTTTTATTAATCTAATTAGTTTCTGTGACATAATTAGAGAGTGTCCCATGTTATTAAAAAAAAAAGGCAGTGTTTAATTTAACTTGGATATCCTAGATTAAATATCCATAACAACAACAACAACACGGACTCACAGGTAAGGACCCACGAGGGGCGAGGGGCAAGTGGGGACAGGGCGAAGAATAGTCGGTGAGAGGAATGTCTTGAGTCGAAGAGAGAAGAGTCAGGACTAGACCCAACTGCTAAGCCTGGAGAAATACTGACGAAGACGATGTAGAAAGCAACAGGAACTCTGCAGGTGCTGACTGCATCTTACTGGATGGAAGATAACTGCGACTTGATGGTGATAGGTGGCTGCAGGCGACAAGGGAGGAGCTTATCGTTGATTGGTCAGTTCATGGAGTTTGGTGGTTACTTTGAGTTGTGACGTTGTTTTACTATAACAATTGTCTTGTTGATTTCTGTACCATTTTCAAGACGTTTGAATCATTTGATCGGGATGCAAGTGTTGATAGATGGGATCTTGAGAATGCTTTTCAATGTGCTTAAGAACAGAAGAAAGTTCGATTTTACCACCAACTCTGCAAGAAGGTCGATGGTAAACTTGACTATCTTTTTGATAAGGTGATTGCACAGTTCAAATAACTGCATATCTTGAGCATAATTAGCTGTGGTGTAGAATGTGATTCCATCCCATGGATAAAAATTTTCTGCCTCTTCTTCAGAAAAAGTATCATTTCGAGAGTCGCAAGATAGTGTGATTGGCACAGGTTTTTTATTCTTGTTAAGTGGTGTTGAAGGAAGATGTTTCTGGAGCGTATAGTAGACAGTAATGTAACTTCGTTACGCCACGTGTTGGAGGAGTGATGGTGGTGGTGGAGGCGGGTTGAGTAGAGGCTTGAAGTAATTTTGTAGTGTCAGCTTGCAACTTTGCAATTGCAGCGTACGTTGGTGACTTGTTAGAGGATTTTTTCAGTGTTGCATCTTGTAATTTCTTCACAATGTCTTTTCTAGTACGACATTTTGCTGCCAGTGTATGGTGATCATTACTTTTGCAGTTTAAACATGCTGATTGTGTTGGAGCAGCAGCGGTACAGGAACTGAAGGTGTGTCCCTCACTACCACATGTAGTGCAGAACTTATTGTCTTTTACTGGACATGCCTTGGTGGTGTGAAGATAAGAATAACAGTTCCAGGAATGTTGGATGTAGTGGTATCTCTATGCTTTTATGTAGGTGGGACTAATGTAGTAGTAGTATATAGCAAGACCTTCGTTCAGAGCAGTGGCAGCCATGTTCACATCGGTAAAGGTGACCTTGAGCATAGACGATGCATTCGGGATTTTTGTGATGCTGTCGACCGTAGTCCAAGTATTTTGAGTTTCAATAGATGACTTGAGTTCAGCAATAGGTAGAGAAGTCAGAATCTTGTCCAGTTTTTTCAGGAATACTGATTTCCTTGCCTTGAGAGCAGGAGAGGATATAACAGTAAGTCCTTGATCAGTAAGAGTAGTGGTGGCTTCAGTAGTGAGTATCTTCTCTGCTTCAGCATCATCGTGACACACGACAATGAGAGTTTCTTTGAGTGACAGAATAGAGTTGAATTTCACATGCAATGCTCCCTGAACGACAGTTGCAAGAGCAAGCTTCGTTGAATCATCAACAGTACCACTTTTTGGCTTGATCTTGACGCGATTTGCGTAGCTCATCGTGCAAGTCAAGGTGAAGACGACGCTGGTAAAGGTTCCTGGCCCCAACGGGGATCGTAGGGAGATTGAGTAAGTAAGGAGAGCTGCTATGACCTGCCGAGGCGAGAGTCAAAAGCAGAATCATATCTATAAAGTAATTTAGTGTACTTATAAGATCTTGTAGCCTAAGACAATTTTGTCATGTACACCAACCTTAAACAAAAATTTCTTACAATAATTAGTTTATTAAAATCTGATCAGACTTATTTGGAAATTATTTTAGAAAAAATTTGTTCGCGTAAGTCAATATAATATTTTTAATGGTAAAATTCAAATGTAGCTTTTAAATGCGATATTGTTTGAGTGTTGTCTTCGATTTACTCTTTTACCCTTTCATGAAGATAACCTTAAAATGTTATTTTTGAGCGGCTTCAAGTGTAATGTCATATCTTATGTGTTTCACTATTTTGATCTCTTTCGTCTCACTGTAAGATATGAATTAGATTTGTTTGTCCTATTTAACAATTTTTATTGAAGAAATTGGAATATAATTTCTATATGATGACTTGCGAATGCCTCTTCTGTTTCCCTTCATATGTTCATCGCTAATATTTTACTGTATAATCATATTGTGCCGCACGGGGATTGGGGTTATGAAATACGGGAGATATGGCTCACGAAATCGTAATAACAGGATTGCAAAAAAAAAAAAAAAAAAAAAAAAAACAGTATGGGTGGGGCTTAAACTCACAGCAAGTGAGTTGTAAAACTCCATCAAGCCAGTGCGTAAGCCACTGTAGCCAGATGGCCCACAGGCTTATGCCCTGGCTTGGGGTTAGACGACTTACTTGCCGTGAGTTCGAGTTACACCCATACCGTGTTTTTTTTTCTTTTTAATGGGGATATCTTTGTCCGCTCATGAAGCATCCGACATTCATCTAGTTATCATTAACACAAAGAAAGGGAATTTCCTGGGAAGTCTAACTCACTTTATTAGGCAAAAGTTTTTGCTTCTTAGTTCAAAATCTACATTAACATACGACAACAAAATATACCTCTGTTATTATATTTATGAACAAACGTTTAACTTATCTGCTCTTTCCAGCAGTTTTCCTCTAATCTTTCTTACTTAGACCATTAACTGGCGTCTTGTATACGTCTGCTTGTTCAACTTAATTCCCCCTTGGACGCCGACTCTCAACATATTTCTAAGGCAATGCGGAAACTTCGCCCACCAGGCAAATTACCTGCTTCCTACACTTTTCTTAAGAAACACTTTAACCTTGGAATCAACTTGGCACAAAAATAGCTGACAAGAATTAATGAGGCCTGGGGGATAAGTTTTACCGGTAAATTATGTGATCCAAATTAAACTCGAAATAAAATAGCAATTTATTAAAGCAGTTTTTCACATGAATGCATAATTTAGATAATTAGTAGAGCACTCTGTATGGAGGCAGATTATATTTCAACATTGGCAGAGTTGCAGGATATATTACAGCATTAGTATAGATATAATTACAGAGCTCTAGGTCACATTATGCTACTTGTTATGCAGCAGGGCCCATTACAACACTAGTCGAACTGCAGCCGACACTACAGCAAATGCACATCTGCAGGCCACATTACAACATAGGTAGAGCCCAAGGTCACTTTGCAACACTTATAGAGCTCAATATCACACAACACTTACAGAACTCAAGATCACACAACAACACATGCAGAACTACACATCAGAGTACAATACGTGAAGAATTGCATGTCACAACATTTGTAGAGCTGCAAGTCACACTGCAATGCTTGTAATGCTGCAGATCACACTATAACATTCGTAGAGAAGCAGGTAATATTGCAATACTTATACGACTTCGGAATACACTACACACAGGTAGAGCTGCAAGTTACGTAATAACACGGGAATACACACACACACACACACACACACATATATATATATATATATATATATACATTTTTTTTTATTATCACACTGGCCGATTCCCACCAAGGCAGGGTGGCCCGAAAAAGAAAAACTTTCACCATCATTCACTCCATCACTGTCTTGCCAGAAGGGTGCTTTACACTACAGTTTTTAAACTGCAACATTAACACTCCTCCTTCAGAGTGTAGGCACTGTACTTCCCATCTCCAGGACTCAAGTCCGGCCTGCCGGTTTCCCTGAACCCCTTCATAAATGTTACTTTGCTCACACTCCAACAGCACGTCAAGTATTAAAAACCATTCGTCTCCATTCACTCCTATCAAACACGCTCACGCGCGCCTGCTGGAAGTCCAAGCATCTCGCACACAAAACCTCCTTTACCCCCTCCCTCCAACCTTTCCTAGGCCGACCCCTACCCCGCCTTCCTTCCACTACAGACTGATACACTCTTGAAGTCATTCTGTTTCGCTCCAATCTCTCTACATGTCCGAACCACCTCAACAACCCTTCCTCAGCCCTCTGGACAACAGTTTTGGTAATCCCGCACCTCCTCCTAACTTCCAAACTACGAATTCTCTGCATTATATTCACACCACACATTGCCCTCAGACATGACATCTCCACTGCCTCCAGCCTTCACCTCGCTGCAACATTCATCACCCATGCTTCACACCCATATAAGAGTGTTGGTAAAACTATACTCTCATACATTCCCCTCTTTGCCTCCAAGGACAAAGTTCTTTGTCTCCACAGACTCCTAAGTGCACCACTCACCCTTTTCCCTTCATCAATTCTATGATTCACCTCATCCTTCATAGACCCATCCGCTGACACGTCCACTCCCAAATATCTGAATACATTCACCTCCTCCATACTCTCTCCCTCCAATCTGATATCCAATCTTTCATCACCTAATATTTTTATCCTCATAACCTTACTCTTTCCTGTATTCACTTTTAATTTTCTTCTTTTGCACACCCTACCAAATTCATCCACCAATCTCTGCAACTTCTCTTCAGAATCTCCCAAGAGCACAGTGTCATCAGCAAAGAGCAACTGTGACAACTCCCACTTTATGTGTGATTCTTTACTTTTTAACTCCACGCCTCTTGCCAAGACCCTCGCATTTACTTCTCTTACAACCCCATCTATAAATATATTAAACAACCACGGTGACATCACACATCCTTGTCTAAGGCCTACTTTTACTGGGAAATAATTTCCCTCTTTCCTACATACTCTAACTTGAGCCTCACTATCCTCGTAAAAACTCTTCACTGCTTTCAGTAACCTACCTCCTACACCATACACCTGCAACATCTGCCACAGTGCCCCCCTATCCACCTTGTAATACGCCTTTTCCAAATCCATAAATGCCACAAAGACCTCTTTAGCCTTATCTAAATACTGTTCACTTATATGCTTCACTGTAAACACCTGGTCCACACACCCCCTACCTTTCCTAAAGACTCCTTGTTCATCTGCTATCCTATTCTCCGTCTTACTCTTAATTCTTTCAATAATAACTCTACCATACACTTTACCAGGTATACTCAACAGACTTATCCCCCTATAATTTTTGCACTCTCTTTTGTCCCCTTTGCCTTTATACAAAGGAACTATGCATACTCTCTGCCAATCCCTAGGTACCTTACCCTTTTCCATACATTTATTAAATAACTGCACCAACCACTCAAAAATTATATCCCCACCTGCTTTTAACATTTCTACCTTTATCCCATCAATCCCGGCTGCCTTACCCCATTTCATTTTACCTTCTGCCTCACGAACTTCCCTCACACTCACAACTGGCTCTTCCTCACTCCTACAAGATGTTATTCCTCTTTGCCCTATACACGAAATCACAGCTTCCCTATCTACATCAACATTTAACAATTCCTCTAACTTTCCATTTAATAACTCTCCTCTTCTATTTTTAACTGACAAATCCATTTGTTCTCTAGGCTTCCTTAACTTGTTAATTTCGCTCAAAAACTTTTTCTTATTTTCAACAAAATTTGTTGATAACATCTCACCCACTCTCTCAATTGCTCTCTTTTTACATTGCTTCACCACTCTCTTAACCTCACTCTTTTTCTCCATATACTCTTCCCTCCTTGCATCACTTCTACTTTGTAAAAACTTCTCATATGCTAACTTTTTCTCCCTTACTACTCTCTTTACATCATCATTCCACCAATCGCTCCTCTTCCCTCCCGCACCCACTTTCCTGTAACCACAAACTTCTGCTGAACACTCTAACACTACATTTTTAAACCTACCCCATACCTCTTCGACCCCATTTCCTGTGCTCTCATTAGCCCATCTATCCTCCAATAGGTGTTTATATCTTACCCTAACTGCCTCCTCCTTTAGTTTATAAACCTTCACCTCTCTCTTCCCTGATGCTTCTATTCTCCTTGTATCCCATCTACCTTTTACTCTCAGTGTAGCTACAACTAGAAAGTGATCTGATATATCTGTGGCCCCTCTATAAACATGTACATCCTGAAGTCTACTCAACAGTCTTTTATCTACAAATACATAATCCAACAAACTACTGTCATTTCGCCCTACATCATATCTTGTATACTTATTTATCCTCTTTTTCTTAAAATATGTATTACCTATAACTAAACCCCTTTCTATACAAAGTTCAATCAAAGGGCTCCCATTATCATTTACACCTGGCACTCCAAACTTACCTAACACACCCTCTCTAAAAGTTTCTCCTACTTTAGCATTCAGATCCCCTACCACAAATTACTCTCTCACTTGGTTCAAAGGCCCTATACATTCACTTAACATCTCCCAAAATCTCTCTCTCTCTCCTCTACATTCATCTCTTCTCCAGGTGCATACACGCTTATTATGACCCACTTTTCACATTCAACCTTTACTATAATCCACATAATTCTTGAATTTACATATTCATATTTTCTTTTCACCTTCCGTAACTGATCCTTCAACATTACTGCTACCCCTTCCTTTGCTCTAACTCTCTCAGATACTCCAGATTTAATCCCATTTATTTCCCCCCACCGAAACTCCCCTACCCCCTTCAGCTTTGTTTCGCTTAGGGCCAGGACATCCATCTTCTTTTCATTCATAACATCAGCAATCATCTGTTTCTTGTCATCCGCACTACATCCACGCACATTCAAGCATCCCAGTTTTATAAAGTTTTTCTTCTTCTCTTTTTTAGTAAATGTCTACAGGAGAAGGGGTTACTAGCCCATTGCTCCCGGCATTTTAGTCGCCTCATACGACACGCATGGCTTACAGAGGAAAGATTCTTTTCCACTTCCCCATGGACAATAGAAGAAATAAAGAGGAACAAGAGCTATTAGGAAAAGGAGAAAAACCTAGATGTATGTATATATATATGCATGACCGTGTCTGTGAAGTGTGACCAAAGTGTAAGTAGGAGTAGCAAGATATCCCTGTTATCTAGCGTGTTTATGAGACAGAAAAAGAAACCAGGAATCCTACCAACATGCAAAACAGTTACAGGTTTCTGTTTCACAGTCATCTGGCAGGACGGTAGTACTTCCCTGGGTGGTTGCTGTCTACCAACCTACTACCTCTTTAGTTGTATTAGGTAAAATTAAACTGTGGTTGTTATAATAAGGTTAGGTAAGTTTTCTGAGGTGCTTTTGGTACAAAATTATTAATTTGTCATTAACTTAAATGAAAAAATATATCCTTAAGGATGTAAGAGAAAATTTT
The DNA here is from genome assembly GCF_026875155.1 of Cherax quadricarinatus. NCBI lineage: Eukaryota > Metazoa > Arthropoda > Malacostraca > Decapoda > Parastacidae > Cherax > Cherax quadricarinatus. The sequence goes on from NC_069467.1 coordinate 3,618,813, forward strand.
AGAAAGAACTTAATTTTAAATGAGCTCATGCTAATTGACCAGTTTTACCTAATGGGCATGACTTTACATATATATATATATATATATATATATATATATATATATATATATATATATATATATATATATATATATATATATATATATATATAATATATATATTTATGTAAATATATATAATAAGATCACAGTAAATAAGTTATTTCAGAAAATGCAAAATAACCACTGTGAAGGAATAGAGAAATTCAAAGCGCTTTCGTGACTACTCACATTATCAAGGAACAATGAAAGAAATGCATCAAAGGAAGGCATATAAAGGGTCTAGCCCACACCTCACTATCACATCCCACAACAAAGCAACACCTGACGCGCGACTCATAAGAAAGTGAACACTGCAGGAGGCCCGCTGGCCCAACTAGACAGGTCCTTCACACAACCCACCAACAAACTATTCTACCCAAGAATTAAGAATTTTAAAATTTATTATTTGTCCAATGTATTACTAAATTCTTCCCAAATTCTATTAATTATAAATGGATCTAATTTATATAAACCAAAGGAAATATTCATATTATTGTCAAAACTGCTTTTTGTGAAACAAGATTCAATTATATTCCTGTCAACCATGGACTTGCTTGATACAACTTTCTCAACTTTTTGAAAATCAATTGGATGGTTAAAATCTCTCACATGAATAAATAGAGCAATGGAATCTTGTCCAGTTCAAATGCTATATTTATGTTGTTTTAATCTTAGTTCGAGATTTTTACCAGTTTGACCATAATAAACTTTATCGCAAATTTTAAAAGGAATCTTATAGACACATCCGTCAGCATTTTGGGGGGAATTCTTTATCAAAAGTTTTTTTACTGTATGAAGATTGTTAAATACAACTTTGATATTAAAAGTCTTAAGAAGAGAAGGCATATCAACCAAGTTTTCATGGTAAGGGAGAACCAACATATTTTTAGTTGAATAAGGCTGGTTGTCTCTTTTTGGATTGTGAAAAGTATTTCTAGCAATTTTAAAAGATTTATCAATTACGTTTCTTGGGTATTTCAAATCATTACCTAGTTCATAAATTTTGGATATTTCCTCATCTATGAACTCTGGACTACAAATTCGTAAAGCTCTCAAAAACATTGATGAGAAAACAGACAGTTTGACTCTATCTTGATGTGAAGAATAATAGTGGACATAGGAACAGTTATTTGTAGGTTTTCTGTAAATTTTAAATTTGAATTCATTATTACCCTTAATAATTAAAACATCTAGAAAAGGCAATGAGTTATTTTCGTCAAGCTCAACAGTAAAGTTTAAAGAATGGGCTAAGCTATTTAATTTGCCAAGGAAATGGTGTATATCTACATTCTTGGGCATAAGACACAAAATATCATCAACATATCTGAACCATTTAGCTCTGTTAGGGAGGATTGTGTTAAGCAACCTTGTTTCAAAAAATTCCATGTATAGGTTAGTAAGAACAGGTGAAAGAGGATTTCCCATTGCCATACCAAACTTCTGAGTGTAAAACTTATTATTAAATACAAATTTTGCATCAACAATGCAAAGTTATTAAGTTTAATGATAGTAGGAACTGGCAATGGTAAATCATAATTAACGAGTTCTTCAGATAAGAAACTTAATAAATCATCAACTTCAATGTTAAAAACAACATAGATTTAGTTGATAAATTAAGCTCTTTGACTGACTTAAATGATTTTAACATGGTTAGTTTTGATGTTACTTCCTTGTTTACATTGAGAAAGTAGCATCAAGCATGTCCATGGTTGACAGAAATATAACTGAATCTTGTTTCATAAAAAGCAGTTTTGACAATAATATGAATATTTCCTTTGGTTTATATAAATTAGATCCATTTATAATTAACAGAATTTGGGAAGAATTTAATAATACATACATTGGACAAATAATTTTTAAAATTCTTAATTCTTGGGTAGAATAGGTTGTTGGTGGGTTGTGTGAAGGACCTGTCTAGTTGGGCCAGCGGGCCTGCTGCAGTGTTCCTTTTCTTATGAGTCGCGCATCAGATGTTGCTTTGTTGTGGGATGTGATAGTGAGGTGTGGGCTAGACCCTTTATATGCCTTCATTTGATGCATTACTTTCATTGTTCCTTGATAATGTGAGTAGTCACGAAAACGCTTGGAATTTCTCTATTCTTTCATATATATATATATATATATATATATATATTATATATATATATATATATATATATATATATATATATATATATTTATTATTTTATTATCACACTGGCCGATTCCCACCAAGGCAGGGTGGCCCGAAAAAGAAAAATTTTCACCATCATTCACTCCATCACTGTGTTGCCAGAAGGTGCTTTACACTACAGTTTTTAAACTGCAACATTAACACCCCTCCTTCAGAGTGCAGGCACTGTACTTCCCATCTCCAGGACTCAAGTCCGGCCTGCCGGTTTCCCTGAACCCCTTCATAAATGTTACTTTGCTCACACTCCAACAGCACGTCAAGTATTAAAAACCATTTGTCTCCATTCACTCCTATCAAACACGCTCATGCATACCTGCTGGAAGTCCAAGCCCCTCGCACACAAAACCTCCTTTACCCCCTCTCTCCAACCTTTCCTAGGCCGAGCCCTACCCCGCCTTCCTTCCACTACAGACTGATACACTCTTGAAGTCATTCTGTTTCGCTCCATTCTCTCTACATGTCCGAACCACCTCAACAACCCTTCCTCAGCCCTCTGGACAACAGTTTTGGTAATCCCGCACCTCCTCCTAACTTCCAAACTACGAATTCTCTGCATTATATTCACACCACACATTGCCCTCAGACATGAGATCTCCACTGCCTCCAGCCTTCTCCTCGCTGCAACATTCATCACCCATGCTTCACACCCATATAAGAGCGTTGGTAAAACTATACTCTCATACATTCCCCTCTTTGCCTCCAAGGACAAAGTTCTTTGTCTCCACAGACTCCTAAGTGCACCACTCACTCTTTTTCCCTCATCAATTCTATGATTCACCTCATCTTTCATAGACCCATCCGCTGACACGTCCACTCCCAAATATCTGAATACATTCACCTCCTCCATACTCTCTCCCTCCAATCTGATATTCAATCTTTCATCACCTAATCTTTTTGTTATCCTCATAACCTTACTCTTTCCTGTATTCACCTTTAATTTTCTTCTTTTGCACAGCCTACCAAATTCATCCACCAATCTCTGCAACTTCTCTTCAGAATCTCCCAAGAGCACAGTGTCATCAGCAAAGAGCAGCTGTGACAACTCCCACTTTGTGTGTGATTCTTTATCTTTTAACTCCACGCCTCTTGTCAAGACCCTCGCATTTATCTCTTACAACCCCATCTATAAATATATTAAACAAACCACGGTGACATCACACATCCTTGTCTAAGGCCTACTTTTACTGGGAAATAATTTCCCTCTTTCCTACATACTCTAACTTGAGCCTCACTATCCTCGTAAAAACTCTTCACTGCTTTCAGTAACCTACCTCCTACACCATACACTTGCAACATCTGCCACATTGCCCCCCTATCCACCCTGTCATACGCCTTTTTCCAAATCCATAAATGCACAAAGACCTCTTTAGCCTTATCTAAATACTGTTCACTTATATGTTTCACTGTAAACACCTGGTCCACACACCCCCTACCCTTCCTAAAGCCTCCTTGTTCATCTGCTATCCTATTCTCCGTCTTACTCTTAATTCTTTCAATAATAACTCTACCATACACTTTACCAGGTATACTCAACAGACTTATCCCCCTATAATTTTTGCACTCTCTTTTATCCCCTTTGCCTTTATACAAAGGAACTATGCATGCTCTTGCCAATCCCTAGGTACCTTAACCCCCTTCCATACATTTATTAAATAATTGCACCAACCACTCCAAAACTATATCCCCACCTGCTTTTAACATTTCTATCTTTATCCCATCAATCCCGGCTGCCTTACCCCCTTTCATTTTACCTACTGCCTCACGAACTTCCCCCACACTCACAACTGGCTGTTCCTCACTCCTACAAGATGTTATTCCTCCTTGCCCTATACACGAAATCACAGCTTCCCTATCTTCATCAACATTTAACAATTCCCCAAAATATTCCCTCCATCTTCCCAATACCTCTAACTCTCCATTTAATAACTCTCCTCTCCTATTTTTAACTGACAAATCCATTTGTTCTCTAGGCTTTCTTAACTTGTTAATCTCACTCCAAAACTTTTTCTTATTTTTAACAAAATTTGTTGATAACATCTCACCCACTCTCTCATTTGCTCTCTTTTTACATTGCTTCACCACTCTCTTAACCTCTCTCTTTTTCTCCATATACTCATCCGTCCTTGCATCACTTCTACTTTGTAAAAACTTCTCATATGCTAACTTTTTCTCCCTTACTACTCTCTTTACATCATCATTCCACCAATCGCTCCTCTTTCCTCCCGCACCCACTTTCCTGTAACCACAAACTTCTGCTGAACACTCTAACACTACATTTCTAAACCTACCCATACCTCTTCGACCCCATTGCCTATGCTCTCATTAGCCCATCTATCCTCCAATAGCTGTTTATATCTTACCCTAACTGCCTCCTCTTTTAGTTTATAAACCTTCACCTCTCTCTTCCTGATGCTTCTATTCTCCTTGTATCCCATCTACCTTTTACTCTCAGTGTAGCTACAACTAGAAAGTGATCTGATATATCTGTGGCCCCTCTATAAACATGTACATCCTGAAGTCTACTCAACAGTCTTTTATCTACCAATACATAATCCAACAAACTACTGTCATTTCGCCCTACATCATATCTTGTATACTTATTTATCCTCTTTTTCTTAAAATATGTATTACCTATAACTAAACCCCTTTCTATACAAAGTTCATCAAAGGGCTCCCATTATCATTTACACCTGCACCCCAAACTTACCTACCACACCCCTCTCTAAAAGTTTCTCCTACTTTAGCATTCAGGTCAGCTACCACAATTACTCTCTCACTTGGTTCAAAGGCTCCTATACATTCACTTTAACATCTCCCAAAATCTCTCTCTCTCCTCTGCATTCCTCTCTTCTCCAGGTGCATACACGCTTATTATGACCCACTTCTCGCATCCAACCTTTACTTTAATCCACATAATTCTTGAATTTACACATTCATATTCTCTTTTCTCTCCTTCCATAACTGATCATCTAACATTACTGCTACCCCTTCCTTTGCTCTAACTCTCTCAGATACTCCAGATTTAATCCCATTTATTTTCCCCCACGGGAAACTTCCTCCCCCCTTCGCTTGTTCCACGGGGGCCAACACCCAACTTCTTTCTTCAAACAGCAATACTTTTCTTGTCTCCGCATCATCCACCCAAATTTAAAAGCACCCCAGTTTTAAAAATTTTTTTCTTCTACTCTTTTATATATAAATATATTAATATATATATATATATATATATATAATATATATATAAATATAAATTATAAATATTATATAATATGCATGCCGAATGGAGAACTTGCGATCTTGGCTTAAATAGCAACTCTCCTTGCCATAAGGACAAGTGAAAATTTGCGTATGAAATAATTTCGCCAAAATCATTCTGAACCTACGAAAAAAAATTTAAATTTTACTGTGTTTGTTTTGTATTAAATTATTTTAAACAAATCTAAGATATATATAGTTTTTGGTTAGGCAAAAATAAATGTTCTTTTTAAAATAAGGTTAGGGGAAATTTTCAAGATTTTTTTTGGGGAAAGAGGGTTTCCCATTGCCATACCAAACTTTTGAGTGAAAAAAAGTATCATTAAATTCAAATTTTGTATCAACAAAGCAAATTTTAAAAAGTTTAATGCAAAATTTTGTTTTTAAATGAAAATTTTTACACTCGAAGTTTGGTATGCAATGGGAAAAATCCTTTTTTCACCTGTTCTTAGTAACCTATAATGGAATTTTTTGAAACAAGGTTGTTTAAACAAACCCTCCCTAATAGAGCAAAGGGTTCGATTGTTGTGATATTTTGTGTTTATGCCCAAAATGTAGATATCACCATTTCCTTAAAAAATTAAATATTTTATCCCATTCTATAAACTTATTTTTGAGTTTGAAGAAAAATAACTCATTCCCTTTTCTAGTTTTTTTAATTTTTAAGGGTAAAAATTGAATTAAAATTTAAAAAATTTACAAAAACCCCTTCAAATAACTGTTCCTATGTCCACTTTATTCCTCTGTTTTTCTCATCAATATTTTTGAGAGCTTTACGAATTTGTATTGAGTTCATAGATGAGAAATATCCAAAATTTATGAAATAGGAAATGATTAAAATACCCAAGAAATTAATTGATAAATTTTTTAAAGTTTCTAGAAAACACTTTTTTAACCCAAAAAGGGAAACCCCACCTTATTCAACAAAAAAATATGTTGGTTCCCCCTTACCATGAAAACTTGTTGATATGCCTTCTTTTCTTAAGATTTTAAATAAAAAGTTGTATTCAAAAAATTTTGATACATGAAAAAAACTTTTGAAAAGAATTCCCCCAAAAATGCGTGGTGTGCTATAAGGGTTCCTTGTAAATTTGCGATAAGTTTATTTCGGTCAAACTGGTAAAAATTCGAACTTAAGATTAAACAACAACATAATTATTGCATTAGAACTGGACAAGATTCACAATGCTCTATTTAATCAGGTAAGAGATTTTAAACATTCCAATTGATTTTCAAAATGTTGGACGAAAGTAGTATCAAGCAAGTCATTGGTCGACAGGAATATAATTGAATCTTGTTTCATAAAAAAGCAGTTTTGACATAATATGGAATATCCTTTGTTTATATAAATTAGATCCATTTTTTAATTAATAGAAGTTGGGAAGAATTTCATAATACAATGGACAAATAATATTTTAAATTTTCTTAGGTTAGAATTAGCTAGGGGGTGAGTTGTGCAAAGGGGACCTATCCAAGTTGGGTTCGCGCGCGTCACGTGTTTAACCGTTGTGGGAAAAATCCTGATAGTGAAGGTGCTTCCGGACCCCTTATATAGCTTCCTTGGATGCACTTTACTTTATAGTTCCTTGATAATGTGATAGTAGTCACGAAAGCGCTTGGAATTTCTCTATTCTTTCTCAGAGTGGTTGTTTTGCATAATTTGGAATCACCTGTTTACTGTGATCTTATTGCATATAATATATATATATTTTTATATATCATATATATATATATATATTATATATATATATATATATATATATATTATATCATATATATATAATAGTTTTGGCAGTTATGAATGAACTGTCATTCAATGTGTAAAGAATGGGTAATACAATTCTCCGGGTGAATAGACCTAACCAGTGAGTCAGGCCTGTTCCCTACTTCTTCCTCTTCTTAATTCGCCGGTATACTCCCGGCCCGGGCCTTTTCCAAGTGGTGGCCCGGCCTTGGCTCCCTGTGTAGGGAGTGTCTGAGACCTAAGTCTCCCATGGGAGGAGGCACAAGTACCTCTTATCTTCTGGGGGACCATCTGTCCCTTGGCCTAGCCACATTCCCCACCCTCACGGGGCTAGTAGGGAGAAGCTAGGCCTCTCTGGTCTGTCATCCCCTCCTCAAGGGGGCTAATGGGAATGACAGTCTTATGAGCTGAAAGCTCTGGCTCAGGCACCTACCCTGTCCTAGAAGGGTTGGGCATGGTGTCGATGCCTGCTCCCTAACTACATAATGTCTCATATAGTGAAGCATGTTGGGGATCAGGAAATACTTAGGTCTATAAACGTATTTTCAAGACTTGTGCAGGTACGTTTTAAAAATTTATTTTCTTGTCACTAGCAACACTGATGTTTTATTTTTTAATTTATTTATATGCAGCATTTTATAGTCGAATGTATATTTCCTAAATATTTAGATAGCCATGTTTAATGAAACAAGTGTTTCAGTTCAGTACTTATACAAAGAGCATCAAAGTATTTTCTGTTTGTTAAAATATATAATCCATGTGTGGGTTAGTTGTCATCAGGATAATGGTGCTGCTGCAACTGAGTCAGCCTATGAATGTTCTTCTCATGGAAATGAACATGTGATTCATTGGGACGAGTAAGTGTAAAATCACATGACTCATGTACTGGAATAAGCAATTGACCTTTTTTCGGGGGGTTTTTTCCTTTTTTCGTTTTTTTCTTGCTATAGTGTACACAGATATTTTATAAAGTAACTAGGATTTTAACATAAGTATCCTCGTCATGAGTTGAAATTGCATCGTTAGCAAAGCCATGATAATGAAATTCACGTTTCGCGAGGCAAAAACTCCATCATTAAGGCCCAGGGCATCGCCAGTCCATTTATGTGGTATGTTGAAAAGACTCTGTGAGTTCTTGAAGCCAAACTCCTTGAATGACAATCCTTCCTTAAAAGTGATGGCCGACGTCTTTTAACATATGTTACTTGAAAGAATTGAGGTAGCATTCTCATATATCTGGTCTGTTGATCAGCAGTTCATGCAAGTCTTTCGCCTTATTTCAGCCGGTAACAATATTCTTTGTACATGGAAAAGAAACCATTCGTAACCAGCAAAGGGTAGAAAACATTGGAACGTGTATTCTTTACACCGGTTGTCTATTTTACCTCACATCAGTTAAACTGGGTACACTGGCGTGTTAGTTAATGGCGTAGGGGTCGCATCTCTGAGACAAAACTAACTTAATTTACCGGATTGCTCAGTTAACAAAGGGCTTTCTATACAGCAGTATGTCATTGATTGTACAGCATAGGGAACTGTATACTATCGCACATGTACTTGTTTATTAAATAAAGATATTATTATTATTAATTGCTGAAACCCTTATTCTTCCTTGTTACAAAGACACTGTTTGTGGAATGATTGGAGATAGTGCAGCAAGTAAAGTAGATTTTGTACCTTAATCAACTACACAATTTAGCTGATAATTTTTGAAAAGGCAAATCGCATCAAACAATAAATTACTTCGGGGATTCGGAAACTACCCACTAGCAAGACCTCAACACAGTTCTATGAATCGACGGTTAACTGTATTCAGTTATTTGTGTTTATAAGACACGACTGACGCGTCGATACCGTCTATTAATTGCCTTTTTCATAGGATGTTCAAGCATAATCAAGTGGTAAACCCTAATGTAACAAATATATGCATTGCTTGATTCCACGATTTGCCCTGGAATCCACGACATTGCTTAGTGAGGTCCTTGATAATATAGTCAAAATGATAAACGCTGTGAATAGGCTATTTGTAATTAGATTTGATTATTAGCTATTAATTAAAATATATCAGTTACATACACTAAGGCTGCTAAATGAAACTGAAATGCAGAGAAAATGGACTTTATGTCCCTACATAATTTTTTTTCTCTTAAGTGATGTTATGATTGTTATTTTGGTTGTTAGACAACAGTCTGCCTTAAACAAAATCAAATCTAACCTATCCATAAATAATGCATGCAATGGATCATTTTTTAATAACAAAAAAGGCACAATACCGTGACTGGAACGATACACAAATAACCCGCACATAGGAGAGAGGAGCTTACGACGACGTTTCGGTCCGACTTGGACCATTTACAAAGTCACACTAACCAGAAGTGGAGCAGGAAGGGTATATATAGGCAGGAAGAGGTAGTGGTGGTAGTAATAGTGGTAGTAGTAGTAGTAGTAGTAGTAGTAGTAGTAGTAGTAGTAGTAGTAGTAGTAGTGGTAGCAGTAGTAGTAGTAGTAGTAGTAGTAGTAGTAGTAGTAGAAGTAGTAGTAGCAGTAGTGGTGGGGAATTAAGGAGGAGGAGCCAGTCAAATACAAAGAAAAGGGGAGCACTGCAAGGGAGCTAGGTGCCCACCAGAGGAGAGCAAGTGCACAGAGGTGGGGGGGAAGGGGAAGTGATGAAATAAAATATGAAGGAACAGAAAAAACACCGAGACAGAAGAAAGAATGACACCCAGAGGAGAAAAATGGTAAAGAGGAAAGCGGGAAGAGAGAGAGAAGGAAAAAAGGAGGGATCAGGTTAAGTCACGGGTGTTCTGAAGTTTGGAGCATTTTACAATGTAGTGGGAGAGGAAGGCATCTAGAGACGAAGCCAGGACTAAGATTCATACAAGGAAAGTTGTGTATTAGAGAGCATTCAACTAGACGGCGACTGTTAGAGTTGGAAGTAGGGAAGACAGTTTTAGCGGAAGACCAGTCAATAGGATGGCTTTGATCTCTGACATGACAGAACAGAGCATTGTTAGTGTCGGCAAGCCTAACACTATTTTTGTGCTCCCTAAGTCTGTCAGAAAGAGCTCGACCAGTTTCTCCATTTAAATATCTTAACTCTGCATATGAATAAGGTTAATCGGTGCTTTTTACGATGTCGTACCTTGGCCTGATGAGTGTACAGTTTTATTTATCAACTCCCCTATTCATCCTTTTCCCCTCCACCCAGTTCCATGTACTACTCTTAACGTGTACATAATCTACAGACAAAGCCAACCTCAACATAACAACCAGCCATAACTATTTTTATTTTTTTTTTTTTTATTTTGTTGTTTTTTCCCCCCCCCGTTTTTTGTTTGGTTTTAACATGGGGGGGGGGGGGGACGGGTGGGGAATGGGGGAGGGAGTTGACAACGAAGACCCCCCGGACCCAGCCTGAAGGAAGATGACTCATTGGATTTTCTAGATACTAATAATCCAGTTTTACTTAATTGCTGACGACGTTTCTATTCTTATATAATCCGTGTGTTCTTCTGTAAATTTTCAAAGGTTGATATTTTTGACACCAGGCGCTAAACAGCGCTATTACATTATTTCTCCCATCGGTCAATTATCCTTCATTATTAACAATTTAATTTATTTTGCGGCATGGCGATAATTCACAGTAAATGTTCCGTTGAATTTAGTGCCGAATTTTCACTAATATTCCTTTACATTCTTATAAGCCGTTCTTTCACAGAAACAAGAAATATTGAGGTAAATCGTCTCAATAAAAAGACACAAAATTTACTTATTTATTGGATTTCTTTCATAAAACTCGAAGTTCAACATTGACATATTTTTAACTCATGATTATGTTTACTTCCACCATTTAACATTAAATCATTTATTTTTCCTTAGAATATTTATCATTTTTTCATGGAGCTCAAAAAAAAAAAAACACTTTTGTCACATTTCTCAAATCTCATTAATTATTTGTTTTCAAATACAAGTAATTGCATTAAAAGATGATTTTAATTTCCAATAAGGTTTATTTAAATTCCTCAAATTCAAGAAACACAATTGATTTAATTACATAAAAATTCAAGAAATATTCCTATTTTTCAAATGAAAAGAAATCTGCAAAATTTGCAAAAACTAAAATTTCTGGGAGGTGTTTTTCTCATATCTTTATAAACTGAATTAGTGAGATCTTCACATAGGACTTATTCCGGCTCAAATCAACACGTCTGGTTTGCTTGACGTTTGTGTGGCGGCGTTACACCCTGAAAGGAAGCAAAAATGTGGTTATAAAACGAGATGGATTATTGAAAAATTGGAAATTTAAAAATGAGAGGACAGTCTTTTTATAATATTGTCACCGGGAGGAGAAATACTTATGCAAATATATATATATTTATATATATATAGTGTATATATATATATATATATATTTATATATATATATTTATATATATCGTCGTGCCGAATAGGCAGAGAACTTGCGATTTGGCTTAAAAGAGCACGCTCATCTTACCATATAGGACAAGTGAAATTTGGTGTATGCAATCAATTCGCCAAAATATTCTGAACTAACGAAAAAAAATATATTTCACTGTGTTTGTTTAGTATTAAATTATTGTAAACAAATCTAAAAATATATATAGTTGGGTTAGTTAAAAATAAATTGTTCTTTTTATAAGGTTAGGTAAGTTTTCTAACATTCTTTGGAGCAAAAATTAAATTTTATTTACATTAACATTAATTAAAAAAATATATCTTTGAACGTGAAAGAGAAAATTTTAGAGAAAGCGACTTAATTTTAAATGAGTTCTGCTAATGACCAGTTTTACCATATTCCGCACGACTTATTATATATATATATTTATAGATATATTATATATATATATATTTATATATATATATATATATATATATATACTATATATATGTTACATATGAATGATTTATTTTTTCCTCGTTAGAATCGGATTGATTCTTACTGATATATGGTATAAACACACACACACACACACACAACACACACACCACACACAAAAACAACACCTCACTCAAAACCTCAACTCAAGGAAGATAAAACAACGATTGGGGGTGAGTACAACACGAGCTTATCTCCTGAGGCGCACATCATCAAATGATTAACTGCTCTGCAGCATACGGGCGACCTGGCAAACCTACGGATAGCGTTCCGATACCTCAGTAAGGAATTCCGTTAAGGACTCTGTATCCCATCTACGTCAGGCCATACTGGAGTAATGCAGCACCAGTTTTGGAATACACACCTAGTCATGCACGTCAATGAAATTAGAGAGAATAAAGAAAATGCAAAGGTTTGCAACAAGACTAGTCCCAGAGCTACGGGGATTGTCCTACGAAGAAAGGTTGAGGGAAATCGGCCTGACGACACTGGAGGACAGGAGGGTCAGGGAGACATGATAACGACATATAAAATACTGCGCGGAATAGACAAGGTGGACAAAGACGGGATGTTCCAGAGATGGGACACAGACACAAGAGGTCAAAAATTGGAAGTTGAAGACTCAGATGAATCAAAGGGATGTTAGGAAGTATTTCTTCAGTCATAGAGTAGTCAGGCCATGGAATAGCCTAGAAAGGGATGTAGTGGAGGCAGGAACCATACATAGTTTTAAGGCGAGGTATGATAGAGCTCATGGGGCAGGGAGAGAGAGAACCTAGTAGCAATCAGCGAAGAGACGGGGCCAGGAGCTGTGACTCGACCCCTGCAACCACAAATAGGTGAGTACAAATAGGTGAGAAACACACACACACACACACACACACACACACACACACACACACACACACACACACACACACACACATACATACACACAAAGTCAAAGTGATTTTCAAGGCAGAATCGATATGAAACAGAATCCTGCAGGAGAAAGCACGATTAAAGAACTTACCGACGTACCAGAGGGTGTACCTTGATTGTGACAGAAATAAGAAGGCAGAAACTGAAAGAAAGGGTACAAAGATGCAAGGAGGAAAGAGAGACAAAGACGGAGATTAGCATGAGAACTCACATTCAGGAGGAAGAGCAAATACAACTTCCCTCTGAACCATTTACAGAAGGACCTCAAACATGACAACCCTAATGCAACCAAACAATCTAACCCAAAACCCACACACGGTACCCACATTTCCCCACTCCCCTCATCACAAACTTCACCTCCACAGCAACCGTTCATAGTTCGTCATCAGGTCTCCCACTCCCCCCAGCCCAGCATTCTCCCAACACCACAGTTTTAGAAAAGAAGTTGAATGCATGGTATACAAATGAAGATGGAATAACAAATAAATGTGAGGAGTGGCATGAAAGAATCAAGTAGACGTCCCCACACATCATAGCACTCACAGAAACGAAACTCACTACGATGATTACAGATGCACTCTTCCCACCTGGATATCAGATCCTGAGGAAAGATCGAGGAATCAGAGGGAAAGGGGGAATTTCACTGCTCATTCAAAACGGATGGGGATTTGAGGAAATGGAAAGAATGGAGGTAATGGGCGAAAAGGACTACAGAGAGTGTAATTCAGTCTGGCAGACATAAGGTAGTCATTGTACTGCATTGTACTGCAGGAGGCTAAGAGAAGAATATGAAGAGAGCAACAGAGCATTGGTGGACATACTAGTTGAGGTTGCTAGAAATGCACACATGGGTAGAATAAAGTTATTAGAAATGGGTTCTTTCAATCACAAGAAGATTGACTGGGGGTCCCAAAACATGGAGAGCCAACATGATGGATGTGGTACTGGAAAATCTCATGCTAGGGACACTACTAGAGAGAGAGGTGAAGATGAACGAGCAAGACTGGACTTCGTATTCTCCCTGAGTAGCTCAAACATAGAGGACATCAGATATGAAAGGCCCCTTGGAGCTAGTGATCAGGTTGTTTTAAGCTTTGAATGCATACTTTATAGTTATAAGTGGAGAGGGTAACAGGAATAGGATGGGAAAGCCAAACTACAAAAGGGAGGACTACACAGACATGAAAAAATGTCTGTGAGAAATGGTAGGAAAATCAGCAAACGAAATGATGGACTACATGTAAACAAAATGCAAGGAGGTAGAGGAAAGACTTGTTCCCAAGGGCAACAGAAATAATGGGAAGACCAGAACGAAGCATTGGTTTATCATAAGTTCTATGGAGCAAGAATTAAGTGTGCTAGAGAATGGAAAAAATAAAGAACACAAAGGACCCAGGAAAATAAAGAGACTAGTCGAAAAGCCAGAAACCAACATGTACAGATAAGGAGGGAGGCCCAGGGACAATACATAAATGTCATAGCATCGAAAGTCCAGCCTGACCCAAAACTGTTGTATAACCACATCAGGAGGAGAACAACAGAGAAGAACCAGGTAATCAAGCTGAAGAAGGAAAGTGGGGATCTCACAATAATGACCAAGAAGTATATGAGGAACACATCATGAGATTTAAGAAGTATTTACAACGGAGACGGAAAGGACTGCAGGAAGTCAGAATAGTGGGGTACACCAAGAAAGGATATACCAACAAGTGTTTGATGAAATACAAACAACTGCGTAGGAGGTGAAGGAGCTGCTAAGTGAATTTGATACCTCAAAGGTGATGGAACAGGATATCTCTCTTTGGGCCCTTAGAGAGGAAGCAGAGACACTGCATGTGCCACTAACAACAATTTTCAACACATCCATTGAAATTGGGCAACTACCTGAGATACTGAAAGCAGAAAATATAGTCCTTATTTTTAAGAAAGGAGACAGACACGAGGAACTACACTATAGACCAGTGTCACTGATGTGTTCGGTATGCAAAGTCATAGAGAAGATTATCAGAAGGAGAGTGGTGGAACAAGCTTATAAACGACAACATCTTGGATTCAGGAAAGGAAAATCCTGTGTCACAAATCTACTAGAGTTTTATGACAAGGTAATGGAAGAAAGACACGAGAAAGAGAGAGATGGGTAGATCGCATTTTCTTGAAATGTATGAAGGCCTTCGACAGATTTCCTCATAGTGCATCCAGAGACATGGACAGGCTGCAATCTGGTCCAGCAACTGGTTTCTTGAATTTAATCCCAGCAAATGGAAAGTCATGAAGATTGGGGAAGGGCAAATAAGACCATAAACAGGGTATAGGCTAGGTGGCTAAAGACTGTGTGCACATACACACACTCACACACACATACACACACACACACACACACACACACACACACACACACACACACACACACACACACACACACACACACAAGGAACAAGGGTGGGAGAGCAAACTAGGTGAGCTTTCTGCAAAAATGGAGAAGAGGATGGAGGCAGAGAAGAAATCGGAGTCACAAGCTGAAGCCGCAGAAACCAGGATACAGGCCCTAGAATATGAGGTAAATAGGCTGAAGCGAGTTACAGGGCTATTACCCAGAAGAGACATAGACCCTGAAGCAGGTACACCACTACTTAAGGAAAAGCTACTGAAAGACTTACTCTAAGGGCCTATCAGTCCACCAAGCAGGGATGAGGAATGAAGACGGAGTGCAACTGGGAGCAGGGATAGCAGTAAGGGAGGGGGAGGAATGTGGAGAGAGGGATAGGGCCCATGCAGAGGCACGACCATGCCACCAAGAGTCACAGGAAAAAATAAGGGAGACAATGGCCATGAGTGAGATAGTAAATTTTCAGAGAATAGGGGGGGGGTATCTGAAGAGGAGAAATCGACTAGTCAAACTGATTTTCGGGACAGAAATGGTGCCGAACAGGACCCTGCAAGACAGACTATGGCTGAGAGAATCATCAACATACAAGAGGGTGTTCCTAGACCGAGACAGAGCAAGAACAGAACGACAATAGCTGAGGACGAGGACACAGAAATGAAAGGGGCTGGGAAGAGAGGTAAGGACAGAGCAACAAATGCAAGCACATATAGACCCGCTCCCAGGACCCCACAAACACATTATCCCAACACAAGCCACAATTTATTTATTTATTTTTTATTTATTTATTAATCTGAACATTATACAGAGAAGTAGAAAAGAATACAGTTAAATGCAGCATGCCAAAGCCACTTGAATGCATAGCATTACGGGCAGGCTTAAATTAAACTTAAGATTAACTAAGCAATGAAGTATTCAGTGGTAAAACATTATTGTAAACAGATAACAATTAAGCACAAATGAGTATTACAAAACCAGGTCATATGGTTGCTTGCATTGCTGTACAATCAGTATTTATTTATTTATTTATGGGCACTACGCTGTAGCATCCCACTGCCAGGTCCCCAACCTTACATACCCCCCAAAACAGTGTTGGAGAGGAAGCTGAAGGCATGGTACATCAAAGCTGATGGAATAATGAATACCTGGAGTTCACCTGGAGAGGGTTTCAGGGGTCAAAGCCCCCACGGCCCGGTCTGAGACCAGGCATGGTAGGTCGGAAGAGTGGCGCAAAAGAGTCAAAGTAGCATCACCAGACTTCATAGCTCTCACACAAACGAAGCTCACAGGAACGATAACAGTTGTCATCTTTCCAATGGGATATCAGATCCTGAGGAAAAACAGAAGGAACAGAGGTTGTGGAGGAGTGGCACTGCTCATCAAAAACCGATGGGACTTTGATGAACTAGAGAAAGGAGACAGAGGAGAAGCAAGAGACTACATAATAGGAACACTTCAGTCTGAAGGTTCTAAGGTGGTAATATCATACAGTGATGTATAACCCACCACAGAACAGCAGAAGGCCAAGGCAAGAGTATCATGAAAGTAATAGAGCGATGGATGACACACTGGCTGAAGTGGCCAGAACTGCTCATGCAAGCAGGCCAAAGCTGCTGATTATGGGCGAGTTCAGTCACAAGGAAATCGGCTGGGAGACCGGGGAGCCATATGGGGACCAGAAACGTAGAGGGCCGAGATGATAAAGTGTTACTGGAAAACCTCCAAGACGTAAGGCATACTACTAGACAGAGAGGGGAGGATGAACCAGCAAGACTGGACCTAATATTCACCTCGTGTAGTGCAGATATTAACGACATTACATGTGAAAGACAATTCGGGGCCAGTGATCACATGGTAGAGTTACAAGTGGAGAGGGAAACAGGAAGGGCAGGACAAATGAAGCCAAGCTACAAGATAGGGGAGTACATAGGCATCAAGAATTTCCAGCATGTGGTTCAGTGGGACAGACAACTGGAAAGGAAGTCAGTAAACGAGATGGCGGTATATGGGACAAGAATAGGCAAGGCAAAGGACTCAGGAGAATAAGGAGGGAAGTCATAGAGCCAGAAATGAATATGCACAGGTAAGAAGGGAGGCCCAACGACAATACGAAAATGACACAGCAGCGAAAGCCAAATCTGACCCGAAGCTGCTGTACAGCCACAGTCAGGAGGAAAACAATAGTCAAGGGCCAGGTAATCAGGCTGAGGAAGGAAGGAGGGAAGATCACAAGAAATGACCACGAAGTATTTGAGGAGCTCAACATGAAATTCAAAGAAGTGTTCACACAGGAGACAGAAAGGACTCCAGAAAGACAGAGAGGTGGGGTACACCATCATGTGTTGGACACAATACAAACAACTGAGGAAGAAGTGAAGAGGTTGCTAAGTGAGCTACATACCTCACAGGCGATGGGGCCGAATAACATTTCTCCATGGGTCCTGAGAGAGGCAGCAGAGGTGCTATATATACCACTAACAACAATCTTCAACACATCTATCGAAACACGGCGACTGCAAATATAGTCCCAATTTTTAAAAAAGGAGACAGACATGAAGCATTAAACTACAGACCAGTGTCACTGATTTGTACAGTGTGCAAAGTCACGGTGAAGATTATCAGGAGAAGAGTGGTGGAACACCTAGAAAGGAATGAGTTTATCAACGACAACCAGCATGGTATCAGGGACAGGAAATCCTGTGTCACAAACCTACTGGAGTTCTATGACAGGGTGACAGCATGTAAAGTAAAAGGACACAAGTGCAACTAATGTGACATTTTATTGTGGCAACGTTTCGCTCTCCAGGAGCTTTGTCAAGCCGATACAATCGGCTTGTATCGGCTTCACAAAGCTCCTGGAGAGCGAAACGTTGCCACAATAAAATGTCACATTAGTTGCACTTGTGTCCTTTTACTTTACATATTGTCGGTAATTCTACAAACATTATTACAGGATGACAGCAGTAAGGCAGGAGAGAGAGGGATGGGTAGATTGCATTTTCTTGGACTGTAAAAAGGCGTGTGACAGTTTCATACAAGAGATTTGAGCAAAAGTTGGAGGACCATTAGCAATAACAGGGAAGGCACTGCAATGGATCAGGGAATACCTGTCAGGAAGACAACAACGTGTCATTGTACGTGGCGAGGTGTCAGAGTGGGCGCCTGTGACGAGCGGGGATCCACAGGGGTCAGCCTTAGGACCAGAGTAGTTTCTGGTATTTGTGAACGACTTGACAGACGGAATAGACTCAAAAGTGTCCCTGTTTGCAGATGATGTGAAGTTGATGAGAAGAATTCAATCTACTGAGGACCAAGCAGAACTACAAAGGGATCTGTACAGGCTACAGGCATGGTCCAGCAACTGACTCCTGGAGTTTGACCCCACCAAGTGCAAAGTCATGAAGATTGAGGAAGGACCACAAACGGAGTGCACTCCAGGGGGTCAGAGACTGTAAACCTCATTCAAGGTAAAGAATCTTGGGGTGAGGATAACACAGGGCACATCTCCTGAGGCGCACATCACCCAGATAACTGCTGCAGCGTACAGGCACCTAGCAATCCTAAGAACAGCCTTCTGATATCTTACTATGGAATCGTTCAGGACTATGTACACTGTGTACGTTAGGCCTATATTGGGATATGCAGCCCCAGTTTGGAACCCACATCTAGCCAAGCACGTAAGGAAACTAGAGAAAGTACAAAGATATGGATGGAACAAGACTAGTCCCAGAGCTAAGCGGCATGTCCTACGAGGAAAGGTTAACGGAAATTGACTTGACGACACTGGAGGACAGAAGAGATAGAATGGGTGTGATAACGACATTTAATATACTGAGAGGAATAGGTGTTCCTCTCAATCTACATAAACGACAAAGATGAGGGAATAAATAGCGACATAAGCAAATTTGCTGATGACACCAAAATAGGCCGTCCAATTCAATCTAATGAGGACATTAGAGCACTCCAGGATGATTTGAATAGACTGAGGCAGTGCTCGGAGAAGTGGCAGATGCAGTTTAATATAGACAAGCGCAAAGTTCTAAATGTTGGCAAGGAAACTAATCATGCCACATATAAACTGAAAAATGTAGTTCTTAATATTGCGAATTGGGAAAATTATTTAGGAGCTCTGGTTAGCAGTAATCTAAAACCAAGACAACAGTGCATTAGTGTTCGCAATAAAGCTAACAGAATCCTTGGCTTCATAGCAAGAAGTATAAATGATAGAAGTCCTCAACTCTATATATCTTTGGTTAGGCCTCATTTAGACTATGCTGCACAGTTCTGGTCACCGTATTACAGAATGGATGTAAATGCACTGGAAAACGTACAAAGGAGAATGACAAAGATGATCCCATGTATCAGAAATCTTCCCTATGAGGATAGACTGAGGGCCCTGAACCTGCACTGTCCAGAAAGGCGTATAATTAGGGGGGATATGATTAAGGTTACCTGCAGGCTATTCCGGGGATCAACGCCCCCGCGGCCAGGTCCATGACCAGGCCTCCCGGTGGATCAGGGCCTGATCAACCAGGCTGTTACTGCTGGCCGCACGCAGTCCAATGAACGAGCCACAGTCCGGCTGATCCGGCACTGACTTTAGGTATCTGTCCAGTTCTCTCTTGAAGGCAGCCATGGGCTTATTTGCAATTTCCCTAGTGCTTGATGGGAGGCTGTTGAACAGTCTTGGGCCCCGGGCACTTATGGTGCTTTCCCTTAGTGTACCAATGGCCCCCCTACTTTTAATTGGGGGCATTTTGCATCGCCTGCCCAGTCTTTTACTTTCCAAGGGAGTGATTTCTGTGTGCAGATTCGGGACCATTCCTTCCAGGATTTTCCAAGTGTAGATTATGATGTATAAATGGAAAACAGGAATTAATAAAGGGGAAGTAAATAGCGTGCTAAAAATATCTAACATAGACAGGACTCGCAGCAATGGCTTTAAATTGGAAAATTTCAGATTCAGGAAGGATATAGGAAAGCACTGGTTTGGTAATAGAGTTGTGGATGAGTGGAACAAGCTCCCGAGTACCGTCATAGACGCTAAGACGTTGTGTAGCTTTAAAAATAGGATGGATAAATACATGAGTGGGTGTGGGTGAGTGCGAGTTGGCGCTAACTAGCTTGTGCTATTAGGTCGGATGCACTGCTCCTCCCTTAAGTGACGTGTCTGACCTCTTATGTTCTTATGACAAGGTGGACAGCGATAGGATAGTCCAGAGATGGGACACAGCAACATGGGGTCACAGTTTGAAGTTCAAGACTCAGATGAATCACAGTGATGTTAGGAAGTATTTCTTCAGTCAAAGAGTTGTCAGAGTTGGGAAGTGATGTGGTGGAGTCAGGATCCATACATACATGATAAGGCTCATGGAGTAGGAAGTGTGGGGCCAAGAGCTGTGACCCCGACCCCTGCAACCACTACTAGGTGAAGTGAATTCACACACACACAAAAAAAAATCACAAAAAAAATCTTTTATTCAATTATAATTTTTTTCATTGACAAAGATTTAAATTGCATTGTTTTTGGACCAATCTTATATTTCAATCGTCGCTTAACCTAACTTAAACTAGTGTATTTTTGTAGGTAAATTCTCCTATATATAGCACAGATCAGTTTAAATTTATTTAATATTTCTTACAATCAATGATATATGTATATATCGTTATGCTCATACTGATTTCCCTTGATTTATTGCGAAAACAAAAATATTCTGCTAATTCGGCAGAGGACACCCTAGACGAATAAGCCAAATTCGTCAGTTCAGCTTAATCGATAAGACGTACGACGTATTTATTTACATAAACTGAAATCGTGATCAAGATCACTTGAGAAAATATTTCCGTGAACATTTTCTCTGCAGCATCTTGACAGTATTGTTCTGCAATCACTGGTTTTCATCTTTACTACATATCTACCACTATATCCTTCTAGGCTGTGGTAGTCATCTCCTCGGCATTTTTTCAACTTTGCTTCTTCTAGGCTGTTATCATATGAGAAATGCGCTACTCAGCCTCCTTCAGGCTCTGGTCGTTATCTCAGCTTCATGTACACCATTGAGCCATTCTTGACTGTGGTCGTCGATCCTACGGCATCATCACTTTACTTGCCCAGGCTGTGGATGTCATCTTAGTAGTATCATTTGAAGCCACTTCCTGGCTGTTTTCTTCAGCTTGGCTCATTTTCACTACTCAACCATTCTCAGGTAGACGTTATTAATCATCATACCAGCATCACCATCTCCCTGCTTTTCCTAGGCTGTGGTCTTTATCTTATTAGCATAAATTCTCGACCTCTCAAAAGCTGTGGCTGTCATCTCATCACAATCGCCACCACTCTGCATCCCAAGGTTGAGATTGGCATCTTAGTGGCATCTTCACTACTCAGCCTTCCTAAAGTTGAGGTCGTATTCTTAGAAGCATCACTCCCATTCTGCTTTCTCTAGCTTATAGTCGTCATGTTAGAAGCATTTCCACGTCTCAGCTTCTCCCAGGCTATGGTCACTATCTCAGGATCATCTACACCACACATCCTTCCCCAGCCTATCCTCATTTCGGCAGTACCTCCACCAGTCTGCCTTCCCAACAGTAAGGTCGCCATCTTAGCAGCATTTTTATAACTCTGCATCCCTCAGCCTGTAGTCGTCATATCAGCTGCATTTTCACCATTTAGCCTTTTCAAGGCTGTGGGGGTCCTTTCTTACAGTATTTCAACTACTCTGCTACACCCAGGCAGTAGTCATAATCTCACCATCTTCTAGGCAAACTTGCCTTACCCAGGCTGTGGTCGTTATCTTAGCTGCACATCAACCACTCTGCTTCCTCCAGTCTCTTGTAATCATTTTAGAAGCATCTCAACCACTCTGATTTCCCCAGGCTGTGGTCATCTCTCAGCAGCATCTCAACTACTGTGCTTCATACAGGCTATGGTGATAATCTCAGCAGCAACACCACTACCTTTCTTGCCTCAGGCTATGGTCGTCATCTCAGCAGCAGTTCCACTACCTTGCTTCCCCCAGGCTGTGGTCGTTATCTCAACAGTAACTCCACTGCTCTGCTTTCCCCAGGCTATGGTAGACTGGTCGTCATCCCAGCGGCATCATTACTGCTCTGCCTCCTCCAGGCTGTGGTCGTCATCTCAGAAGAAACTCCACTGCTCTGCTTCCTGTAGGTTGTGGTCGTCATCTCAGTGGCATCACCACCACTCAGCCAGGCTGGGACGCACTTGATATCATTTTGGAAGCATCGGAAAATAATCAGGGAGGAGCAGCGGGCCTCATTACCTGAGGCCACAACGAGCGAGGCAAGATTGTAATGGAAAATATCTTAGGTGGGTTGGCGGAGACAGTATGTTGTGTCTGTCAGCCTCTTTTGCTGGTGGTATTTTATTTGTTTGGAGAAATATGAAAATGTCTCCTCAGGTAGGCCACGGTCATACAATAATCTACAGCTGCCTTACCGGTTTTGCCCTGTAATAAACGAAGACCACATTATGAGATGTGATAGTAGGTTTTCCATTCCACATAACAAACGAAGGATAACCAGGGTGTTGTCTTGGGATCTTCCTGCAACACTATTCGTAGAGAAGGTAATACCACTGATGTCTAGAAATATTTTACTTTGTGTTTTCATTCATTTAATTAAGAGACTACTAACTAGCGTATAAAAAATTGTCATATATGAACATATGGTGAATTTACGAAGTGGATTTGTTTATGAGAAAATTAATCTAAACATAACTATAAAATTATACATAATTTACTATAATATATTTAATAAAATTTACATTATTTATATATATTTTGTCGAAATGTTCACATTGATTTTTGCTGATTTTTGGCAAATAAAGCTCATTCTACTAATTCTGAGTGATTATGCAGAAAATTCGTAGTTTGTAGATTAGAAGGAGGAAGTATAATACAAAGTGCTGAAGAGGGGTTGTTGAGGTTGTTCGGACATTCAGAGAGGTTGGAACAAAACAGAATGACTTAGAGGACATATAATTTTGAAGAGGAAGGAAAGTGTAGTTGAGATCATCCTAGGAAGGAGGGTGTTGGCACCTGGAGAAGAAGTTGATATCCTTGGGGTGAAATTTGACTCCAAACTAACCATGAAGAACCATGTTGTAAATCTTGCAAACAAGGCAGCCGGGAAGCTTACAGCACTTCGCCGTATCTCGCATCTGCTTGACAGTAGGGGTTGCAAGATTCTGTACGAGGCACAAGTACGCTCACACCTTGAGTCTGCTCCACTTTCTTGGTTTGCCTGCCCCCTCCCTCTCATTTGCGACTGCTTGACAGAGTAGAGAACAGAGCAAGACGTCTCATCTCTCGCCTCGACCCATTCTGGATAGATCTGTCATTTCAGCAGAGCCTTCAACACAGGAGGGATGTGGGTGGCTTTACTGTTATGTACAAGGCCAATATTGTCAAAGTACCACACTTGGATCCACTTCGAGGACAGCGTGAAACAAGCTTTTATGCCACAAGACGGGCAGAAAGCAGCAACTTCACTCTGGCTGTACCCTTCTCCAGAACATCACTCCATCTGAGATCATATATACCCAGGATGACTCCAGTATGGAACACATTCGTACAGCATAATGATGTCAACGAGATAAAGTCAGTTGATCAGATGAAAATGCTGGCCCACAGATGGCTCCAACTTCATCCTGTTCCCTACTTGTATGTCTCATAACAATAAAAATGCTTTCAAATGAGCTGATGTAGGTAACAGCTCTTAGCTTGCCAATAAAGTTAGGAATCCTTAACCTGTAAATAGCTTGTCAATAAAGCTAGGGATCCTTAACCTTGTCAAACCTTGTGTAAAAAAAAAAAAAAAAAAAAGGGAGGGTGTAAAGGAGGTTTGGAGTATAACGAGTATGAGCTTCCAGCGAGCTTGCATGAGCGAGTTAGATACGAGTAAAAAGAGTGTGAACAAGGTAACATGTATGAAGATATTAGTCATTTAGCCAAACTTGAGCTCTGGAGGTGAGAAATACAGTACCTGAACTCTGAAGGAGTGATGGAGATATGTGTCAATTATTAACCTCTTTCAAGACAGATGATGTAGTGAATGAGATTATATATATATATTTTATATATATATATATATATATATATATATATATATATATATATATATATATATATATATATATTTTATATATATATATATATATTATTTTTTTTTTTATTATCACACTGGCCGATTCCCACCATGGCAGGGTGGCCCGAAAAAGAAAAACTTTCACCATCATTCACTCCATCACTGTCTTGCCAGAAGGGTGCTTTACACTACAGTTTTTAAACTGCAACATTAACACCCCTCCTTCAGAGTGCAGGCACTGTACTTCCCATCTCCAGGACTCAAGTCCGGCCTGCCGGTTTCCCTGAACCCCTTCATAAATGTTACTTTGCTCACACTCCAACAGCACGTCAAATATTAAAAACCATTTGTCTCCATTCACTCCTATCAAACACGCTCATGCATACCTGCTGGAAGTCCAAGCCCCTCGCACACAAAACCTCCTTTACCCCCTCTCTCCAACCTTTCCTAGGCCGACCCCTACCCCGCCTTCCTTCACTACAGACTGATACACTCTTGAAGTCATTCTGTTTCGCTCCATTCTCTCTACATGTCCGAACCACCTCAACAACCCTTCCTCAGCCCTCTGGACAACAGTTTTGGTAATCCCGCACCTCCTCCTAACTTCCAAACTACGAATTCTCTGCATTATATTCACACCACACATTGCCCTCAGACATGACATCTCCACTGCCTCCAGCCTTCTCCTCGCTGCAACATTCATCACCCATGCTTCACACCCATATAAGAGCGTTGGTAAAACTATACTCTCATACATTCCCCCCTTTGCCTCCAAGGACAAAGTTCTTTGTCTCCACAGACTCCTAAGTGCACCACTCACTCTTTTTCCCTCATCAATTCTATGATTCACCTCATCTTTCATAGACCCATCCGCTGACACGTCCACTCCCAAATATCTGAATACATTCACCTCCTCCATACTCTCTCCCTCCAATCTGATATTCAATCTTTCATCACCTAATCTTTTTGTTATCCTCATAACCTTACTCTTTCCTGTATTCACCTTTAATTTTCTTCTTTTGCACACCCTACCAAATTCATCCACCAATCTCTGCAACTTCTCTTCAGAATCTCCCAAGAGCACAGTGTCATCAGCAAAGAGCAGCTGTGACAACTCCCACTTTGTGTGTGATTCTTTATCTTTTAACTCCACGCCTCTTGTCAAGACCCTCGCATTTACTTCTCTTACAACCCCATCTATAAATATATTAAACAACCACGGTGACATCACACATCCTTGTCTAAGGCCTACTTTTACTGGGAAATAATTTCCCTCTTTCCTACATACTCTAACTTGAGCCTCACTATCCTCGTAAAAACTCTTCACTGCTTTCAGTAGCTACCTCCTACACCATACACTTGCAACATCTGCCACATTGCCCCCCTATCCACCCTGTCATACGCCTTTTCCAAATCCATAAATGCCACAAAGACCTCTTTAGCCTTATCTAAATACTGTTCATTTATATGTTTCACTGTAAACACCTGGTCCACACACCCCCTACCTTTCCTAAAGCCTCCTTGTTCATCTGCTATCCTATTCTCCGTCTTACTCTTAATTCTTTCAATAATAACTCTACCATACACTTTACCAGGTATACTCAGCAGACTTATCCCCCTATAATTTTTGCACTCTCTTTTATCCCCTTTGCCTTTTTACAAAGGAACTATGCATGCTCTCTGCCAATCCCTAGGTACCTTACCCTCTTCCATACATTTATTAAATAATTGCACCAACCACTCCAAAACTATATTCCCACCTGCTTTAACATTTCTAACTTTATCCCATCAATCCGGCTGCCTTACCCCTTTCATTTTACCTACTGCCTCACGAACTTCCCCCACACTCACAACTGGCTCTTCCTCACTCCTACAAGATGTTATTCCTCCTTGCCCTATACACGAAATCACAGCTTCCCTATCTTCATCAACATTTAACAATTCCTCAAAATATTCCCTCCATCTTCCCAATACCTCTAACTCTCCATTTAATAACTCTCCTCTCCTATTTTTAACTGACAAATCCATTTGTTCCCCTAGGCTTTTTTAAACTTGTTAATCTCACCCCAAAAACTTTTTCTTATTTTCAACAAAATTTGTTGATAACATCTCCCCACTTTCTCATTTGCTCTCTTTTTACATTGCTTCCCCCACTCTTTAACCTCTCTCTTTTTCTCCATATACTTTTCCCCCTCCTTGCATCACTTTACTTTGAAAAAAACTTCTCTTGCTAACTTTTTCTCCCTTACTACTCTCTTTACATCATCATTCCACCAATCGCTCCTCTTTCCTCCCCCACCCCTTTCCTGTAACCACAAAACTTCTGCTGAACACTTAACACTACATTTTTAAACCTACCCCATACCTCTTCGACCCCATTGCCTATGCTCTCATTAGCCCATCTATCCTCCAATAGCTGTTTTATATCTTACCCTAAATGCCTCCTCTTTTTGTTTATAAACCTTCACCTCTCTCTTCCCTGATGCTTCTATTCTCCTTGTATCCCATCTACCTTTTACTCTCAGTGTAGCTACAACTAGAAAGTGATCTGATATATCTGTGGCCCTCTATAAACATGTACATCCTGAATTACTCAACAGTCTTTTATCTACCAATACATAATCCACAAACTACTGTCATTTCGCCCTACATCATATCTTGTATACTTATTTATCCTCTTTTTCTTAAAATATGTATTACCTATAACTAAACCCCTTTCTATACAAAGTTCAATCAAAGGGCTCCCCATTATCATTTGCACCTGGCACCCCAAACTTACCTACCACACCCTCTCTAAAAGTTTCTCCTACTTTAGCATTCAGGTCCCTACCACAATTACTCTCTCACTTGGTTCAAAGGCTCCTATACATTCACTTAACATCTCCCAAAATCTCTCTCTCTCCTCTGCATTCCTCTCTTCTCCAGGTGCATACACGCTTATTATGACCCACTTCTCGCATCCAACCTTTACTTTAATCCACATAATTCTTGAATTTACACATTCATATTCTCTTTTCTCCTTCCATAACTGATCATTTAACATTACTGCTACCCTTCCTTTGCTCTAACTCTCTCAGATACTCCAGATTTAATCCCATTTATTTCCCCCACTAAAACTCTCCTACCCCCTTCAGCTTTGTTTCGCTTAGGGCCAGGACATTATATATATATATATATATATATATATATATATTTATATATATTATATATATATATATATATATATATATGCAACGAATTCGCAAGAGCAGGCGAAATACACACAAACACTGATCTCTGGCTGAAGGAGATTCGAACCTACGAACTTGGAACAAGGTACGCAGTGGTTTACCAATCTACCCACACTGGACAATACCTTGGAGTCCAGCTTGCGCTAGACTTTGATCCAAGGCAGCCAGCTTTCAGGGAGAAGGCTTACAGCTTTTCATCTCATCCCCTGCATGCATCAGCCTTACTAGAGATATTAACAATGCAAGGAATTCGCAAGAGCAGGCGAAATATATATATATATATATTATATATATATATATATATATATATATATATATATATAATATATATATATATATATATTATATATATATATATATATATATGCAATAAGATCACAGTAAACAGGTGATTTCAGAATATGCAAAACAACCACTGTGAAAGGATAGAGAAATTCCAAGCGCTTTCGTGACTACTCACATTATCAAGGAAC
This sequence comes from Cherax quadricarinatus, assembly GCF_026875155.1. Taxonomy (NCBI): domain Eukaryota; kingdom Metazoa; phylum Arthropoda; class Malacostraca; order Decapoda; family Parastacidae; genus Cherax; species Cherax quadricarinatus. The sequence continues at coordinate 3,647,078 of NC_069467.1, forward strand.
AATTATTCCTTGATAATGTGAGTAGTCACGAAAGCGCTTGGAATTTCTCTATTCTTTCACAGGCTCAGTGCGGCTGTTAATAAGGGTAATGCTTGCTGTATTTTGGGCACACGCCCCAGCTCTGAGGAGCTGAATGAGATTTTCGCCTTATAATCGGTGATACACACGTATCAACATGTACCGTATATGCCACCTTTATATCAACAATGTATCTCTTAAATCTTTTGTACCATATTATGTAATAAAATATTCCTAGTGGTAAAAAAAAAATATGAAAAAATGGGGTGGTAGGGAAAGTGGAATATTGAAACGGCTTCAGGAAGAAATCCAAATATTCATCCTTGAAGCCTTTTTATCCACTTTTCCGAGGCTATGGGTCCCACAAATTACACCAGAGGTGGACCCCATCCTGTATATATATATATATATATATATAATATATATATATATATATATATATATATATATATATATATATATATATATATCATTTACCAAATTGCGGCAGGCCAGGACTCGACCCTACGAACCTTGTACCGCCTCCAGAGGCAGCACAATGTACGCATCACCTTACCACTACGCCACTGATCCTACATGAGCCAAGCACACAACACGTAGCTATGTGTTTGCCTTGGCCAGAGGACACTCGCGGCAATGGTATCTCAAGGATTAATTTCAGCCTCATCCTGTTTGAATACCCGCCTCAACAAGCAGTCTATATAGCAAAGAAATCACGAAACAAATTATTTTAAATAATTTATCAAAATGCGGCATGCCAGGACTCCACCCTACGACCCTTGCACCGCCTCCAGAGACAGCACAATGTACGCATCACCTTAGTAGTTTTTCTCCAGCATAAGCATTTTATTGTTGAGATCCAGCTTGTAACAGCCATTCTTTATTGTGTTCATATTATTTTTGTTTTATATAAGTAAGCAGTTTATATCACATACCATCGTGTTGTGTCCTCTTTCACTGTGTTGAGTTGTAGCCCAGTGCAAACCATTTCTTGCTCTGACCTGTTCACCTTCTTTGTGACCTGTTTTGCGTTTGTGTATTTGACATCATGACTCAGACACGCAGTGGTTGTCACGCTAGTCCAGGTTCTGCTGACGCTTGCAATGATGATTCAGGCGTCGTGACCATTCACAGGGAGAGCGAAGCTCTTCCGACAGTTGGTCAGGCCGTGGCTCATGTGTCAACTGCGAGTGCATTTGCTAGTCGTACGTACCCGGCCCTTCTTTTCGACGGTTGTTCAAGTATGTTACAGCCATGGTTGCAATCAGTGGAGACAGTAGTTAAGGCTAAACACAATCACCCCGCTGATGCGCGGTATATCTGTGGCTTCAGTTCCTTTGTGCACCTAGACCGAGTTTACGATTTGCAATCTTGGGCCGAGCTTAAAGAAGAATTTCGACGCTATTTCAGGCGTAGTCGTCAGCGCCACTACCTTGAGATTATCACTAGCGTCTGGAATGAGTGTCAGTCCGCTCACGAAAGCCCCCTTACTTGCATATGCTGTTTTGAGCAAGCGTCGAAAGACTTTAGTGATGCAATTCATGCTTCCGTGTGGGTTATGGACTCGCCCAGTATTGAAGTGTAAAGACATCATTCTCATGCTCGCCGTAGGCGTCATGCGGAGAGATGCCCCACCTATTCTCCAGGGCGCCATCGATGCATTAGGGCTCAGCCCCCAGCACAAAGTCCTGGGTGCTTACGAAGCCATCGATAGCGTTAAACCGCCTAGTGAGAAGGGTAAGGTTTGCCATTTCATCGACACATCGACAGTTGACCAATTCTTAATCACGGCGGCGCCACAGCTGCAGCCGGCGATTACTTTCACCGCAGCTGTACGGCAGTCATCACCCAGACTTGCCAAGCCCAGTAAGACTAACAAGCCGAGTAAAAACGGCCGGTAAAGTAGCAACAGTCAGGCTAGCACATCGAAGTCGCCAGCGTTTCTTACGATCAAGGGTAAACGTCGTCCGCACACACCACCGCCAGCACCGCCTGCGAAGCGTGTAGTGACTTGTTATAATTGTGGTAAGAGAGGGCACTACCGTTCAGAATGTTACAAACCTAAGTCCCCTCGTGGTGATCGTCATCAGTCTCGTGCCCAGTATCGATAAGGTATTTGTATCACAACACCTTTGGATATACATCCAACGAGTGCTACAAGCTGCACAGTATGTTGCTGGCACAGCAAGGCAAGCACTTGGCGCACAAAGCTCGTGATAGTAGCAGCCTTTCCCACAGTTCAGAGGAAGAGGCGCGTCCAAGAAACTAACGAAAGACGTTGTGATGGCTTTCTCAGCCCGGTAACAACTTCAGTATTACCAAGGCTGGCTCCTCCTCAGGAAAATTAATGAATAAAAAAAGAATTATAACAGTCAAATATAAACACTTTACTTAGAAATGAAAATATAAAACAATTAAATATGAATTTTTATCCGACTTGAAAGAGAAATGAAAATGAAATATAAAAATAATATCTGAATTCAGCGCTAATATATACAGTTAGATTGGGGTGTCTGGTTGATGTTGTTGACACCGCGTATTGTAGAAATTGTAGCTGTTGCTGATGATGGGGGGGGGGGGGGTCACAGATAAACCAAACGACTAGTTCTTCACAGAGTCTCTAGCCTTGAATAGTCCGTCAAGGTGATAGGAACACAGGTTCTTCACCACTGCAAAGATGAGAGGTAGTTGCCTGGGGTTGACTACACTAAGGTATGCAGATAAAATGGTGACGTCTTAGAACTTGTGTAAAGTTTATCTCCTTGAACACTGTTTCTTTGGTTGCCAGATGACCAGAGCTGACATTCCAAGCTAGAAAGAGACAAAGGTTACCCACTGCCTAAGAAATCACTCTCCATGATAAGTAAAGTATTTAGAAAAACATGGTGATTATCTAAAGAGCACATGGAAATGAAGGCAGAATGAACTAAGTCTTAAAATTGGTTAAAAGTGAAGCTTTTAACCAATATATCCATTAAAAACAGGAGCAGAGGCTTTTACTTACAGTTGTGTTGGGAGCTGTGAGTCAAGTGATTACCATTTGGTCGGAGCCCCACACGTCACCTTTCCGGGTGAAAAAAGGGAGGGGGGGATAGCGGGAGCTAGACACTGACCCTACCTTAAGAAACAGACGGGCAATCAAACTATCGTCACCATATACTCGCTTGCTACTCCTATCTGTTGAACTTTTCCCTCACAGACGTAGTCACCCTGTTCGACTTGCTGTATTCTGTCCCTGTCTGCAATGCATTCGCCACCCTGGGCAGCGATACGCTCCTCGACAGCGCGAAAACAGAGCGCCTCGACGCTGTTGCCGAGACTCGTACCATACCTTCCAGGGTGTCGAGCCTCTAGCACCCGTGACTCCGAAGACATGGTCGGCTTGTTATGCCTTCACGTTAGTTACGACAACCCATGTGGACCTCTCGTTGAGTCCACTGTTCACCGGAAGCCTGTTCAGCATTTCCTCGAAACAGGTTCAGTGGTTAAAATCGTTCTTTCCACCCTCTACCGTGACATCGGCCTTCATGCGGCCATGTTTATGGAGCCATCTGCCATTCAGACTTTGAGAGGATTCTCAGGTCTTCTTCTGACGGTTTGTGGACGTACAACGTTAGAGTTTGCGATCCGGGGTCGTAAGTTGACCGCGAAGTTCTTTTTCGTCGATGACATTGTCTTCCCTGGTGATCTGCTCATCGGTCTTAAGATAATGGCAGACCTTAAGATCCGCTTAGATCCAGCTAAGTGGAAAGCAGAGTGGAAAGCGGAGTGGATGTGCCCTTCTGGGGCGTACGCTTAGGATGCACTATGTGCTACTCTGTCTCGGAGTATGTTCAGTGTCTGGAATCATTAAAAACCAACGGTTTCCGTAGCAAGTTCTCTCGGAGGTCGGCCCCTTGTCCTGCCCAACCACATAAAAGAGCTCGTGTCTCGTCACCTTGCCATCAGCGCTCAGTTACCAGTGAAACCCAGTCTGGGGATGCCCTATCTAATCCTCACTCTAACTCTCGCACTGATGTAGAGGACAGCAGTTGTCAAGCCGCAGTCTCCCTGTCGGCAGGCAACTCTCTGATTCGTGTCATGGCATCAGCGAGCAGAGTTAACGTCTGTACAAAGAATGACGTCACTTTGTCGGCTAACTCGCTCACTCCTGTTACGGTGTACGTGAACAGAGCTTTCGAAGAAGATCATGTGCTAGTCGACAACGACACATGCAGAGTCAAGGGCCTCTCCCTTGAGCCGTTCATGCGCACTGTGCGACGTGGTAAGGTGCAAGTTCTTGTTGTCAACATGCATAGTCGAGAATTTGCCCTACGGAAGGACACCTCATTTGTCGATCTTGTCAGATTCCCTCTCCCAGAGAGAGTGGAGGGCGAAATCCCAGCTGACCTTTTCCTAAGTGCAACTCTCTCAAGAGAGTCTGCTACTGACTCTTCTGACACCCAGATGATATCTCAACGAAATTCTACTACTGCATGATATTTGCTCACATGCAAAATGCTGCACAACCGGGATGTTTCAACACAACTATAAATGAACTTCTTGCGTTAAACAACTTGCCATCATTCACCTTCCTAGCCAGTCCACCTTCAGCTGATATTTTGAACATAATTCCGAAAGTCGTCAGCTTCACTGCACCAGGTGACTTGCAAGATCTTCCAACTGTCTCGGCCGTTTGCAACGGACAAGACAGTTGCAAACGCTCTCCGTAAGCATGTCGGTCTCCTTCATATCTGCCCACGAGTTCTTCTGTCAGACAAAGGGTCGGAGTTCATACATGCCACTATGCAGGTACTTTGTTCCAGATTTAACATTCACCAAGCACCAGTAGTTCCATGCCACCTTGTGAGTAATGGCCTTGCTGAGCGTACATACAGTAAAGTCCTGGAGGTACTCAGAGTAATCGTTAACCCTAGTTGTACTACATGGTATGAGGCTATTCCAGATGTTCAGTGTACGTTAAACTCTTCCCTCAACAACTCGATTGGTGAGACACCTCATATCACTTTATATGGGTATGCCAAGCGTTTAGCATACGAAATGCTGCTTGCTCCACCTCAACCTACTTACGACACCGATAACACCAGTGTTGTTAAGATGCGGATCATGCATACATATATAATATATATATATATATATATATATATATATATATATATATATATATATATATATTATATATATATATATATATAATATATATATTATTTTTTATTATTATCACACTGGCCGATGCCCACCAAGGCAGGATGGCCCGAAAAAGAAAAACTTTCACCATCATTCACTCCATCACTGTCTTGCCAGAAGGGTGCTTTACACTACAGTTTTTAAACTGCAACATTAACACCCCTCCTTCAGAGTGCAGGCACTGTACTTCCCATCTCCAGGACTCAAGTCCGGCCTGCCGGTTTCCCTGAACCCCTTCATAAATGTTACTTTGCTCACACTCCAACAGCACGTCAAGTATTAAAAACCATTTGTCTCCATTCACTCCTATCAAACACGCTCACGCATGCCTGCTGGAAGTCCAAGCCCCTCACACACAAAACCTCCTTTATCCCCTCTCTCCAACCTTTCCTAGGCCGACCCCTACCTCGCCTTCCTTCCATTACAGACTGATGCACTCTTGAAGTCATTCTGTTTCGCTCCATTCTCTCTACATGTCCGAACCACCTCAACAACCCTTCCTCAGCCCTCTGGACAACAGTTTTGGTAATCCCGCACCTCCTCCTAACTTCCAAACTACGAATTCTCTGCATTATATTCACACCACACATTGCCCTCAGACATGACATCTCCACTGCCTCCAGCCTTCTCCTCGCTGCAACATTCATCACCCATGCTTCACACCCATATCAGAGCGTTGGTAAAACTATACTCTCATACATTCCCCTCTTTGCCTCCAAGGACAAAGTTCTTTGTCTCCACAGACTCCTAAGTGCACCACTCACTCTTTTCCCCTCATCAATTCTATGATTCACCTCATCTTTCATAGACCCATCCTCTGACACGTCCACTCCCAAATATCTGAATACATTCACCTCCTCCATACTCTCTCCCTCCAATCTGATATTCAATCTTTCATCACCTAATTTTTGTTATCCTCATAACCTTACTCTTTCCTGTATTCACCTTTAATTTTCTTCTCTTGCACACCCTACCAAATTCATCTACCAATCTCTGCAACTTCTCTTCAGAATCTCCCAAGAGCACAGTGTCATCAGCAAAGAGCAGCTGTGACAACTCCCACTTTGTGTGTGATTCTTTATCTTTTAACTCCACGCCTCTTGTCAAGACCCTCGCATTTACTTCTCTTACAACCCCATCTATAAATATATTAAACAACCAGGGTGACATCACACATCCTTGTCTAAGGCCTACTTTTACTGGGAAATAATTTCCCTCTTTCCTACATACTCTAACTTGAGCCTCACTATCCTCGTAAAAACTCTTCACTGCTTTCAGTAACCTACCTCCTACACCATACACTTGCAACATCTGCCACATTGCCCCCCTATCCACCCTGTCATACGCCTTTTCCAAATCCATAAATGCCACAAAGACCTCTTTAGCCTTATCTAGATACTGTTCACTTATATGTTTCACTGTAAACACCTGGTCCACACACCCCCTACCTTTCCTAAAGCCTCCTTGTTCATCTGCTATCCTATTCTCCGTCTTACTCTTAATTCTTTCAATAATAACTCTACCATACACTTTACCAGGTATACTCAGCAGACTTATCCCCCTATAATTTTTGCACTCTCTTTTATCCCCTTTGCCTTTATACAAAAGAACTATGCATGCTCTCTGCCAATCCCTAGGTACCTTACCCTCTTCCATACATTTATTAAATAATTGCACCAACCACTCCAAAACTATATCCCCACCTGCTTTTAACATTTCTATCTTTATCCCATCAATCCTGGCTGCCTTACCCCCTTTCATTTTACCTACTGCCTCACGAACTTCCCCCACACTCACAACTGGCTCTTCCTCACTCCTACAAGATGTTATTCCTCCTTGTCCTATACACGAATATATATATATATATATATATATATATATATATATATATATATATATTATATATATATATATATATATATATAATGTCGTGCCGAATAGGTAAAACTGGTCCATTAGCAAGAACTCATTTAAAATTAAGTCCTTTCTATAATTTTCTCTTATACGTTTAAAGATAATTTTGTTTTTGATTTAGTATGTTAGTGTAAAAATCACTATTCTTAGTGAACACTAACCTGTGGAGCTGATCAAACTGGAAAGACGACAGATTAACCAACCTGTTTTGAGCCACTTTCGTAAAAACACTAATTTTAAGGATGCTTTGTGGACCTTACCCTTCAGGGAAGGTTACTTGATGCTGGTGAGAGGCTCTTGATCTAGGGAATTGGATCTGTGCTCCAGTTCCCTGAATTAAATCTGAATACCGTCCACATCCCCCCACAGGCGCTGTATAATCCTACGGGTTTAGCGCTTCCTCTTGATCATAATAATAATTTGTGGGCTTTAATTAAGAAGTACAGATCTGTAAGAAGAAAGAGCAAAGGAAGAGGAAGAAAAAAAGGCTGGAGAATTGGGGTAAAATTTGGCAAGTGGTATTTATATTATGAAAATATCGCAAACCAAGCAATACAGGATGCAAAGCAGCCATGCAGGGAGTAGAATGATAGGTCTAGGCTTTTGTGTTGCAATCAACACATCAGGAGCTTGCAGATTTGCAGAAAAGAGGACAATGTCCAAGTAAGTACATTCCCAGTGGGCCGTCTTCACTGGAGTGAGTGAGGAAAGGAGAGAGGAGGGTACTGGAAATGCCCCCAGGCACAACAGTGCCCACAGCCAGAAGAATGAATATATATCATTAGAAAAATCCCACAAGCATTGATATTGGAACAGCCTAAACGAAGTTAACGCGGAAATAAAAAAATTCCGTCATATTCTTCTATGACATCAATAACTTTACAAACACAAATATGTTGTCAGTGATATAGAAGTCACTGGCAATCATAGAGTAGCCTCCCACGGGACAATGTGTCCATTTAAAGTGAAGAGAAAACGGTAACATTTCCTTTACATAGAAGCTATGTAAAGGAAATGGTGCTCAGTAAAATAAACTCATTTTAAAAGGGAGGCATCTGCAATAACAGGAAAGACAACCACAGATATTCAACCCACACCAATTATTAATTCTGTAGAATCGGCATCATATGCCCTGTCAAAATGGTTGGTAAAAATATTAACCTCATTTCTTGGCAACATTTCTGAAGCCAACTTAAAAAACAATGTTCATCTCATTGATAAATTGCAAAATATCAACATGTCTAATGACTTTACACTTGCTAGTTTTGATGTCACTGCGTTGTTCACGAGTCCATGTTCCCGACTTTCCATCTTATTTGGAAGGAGAATTAGATGGGTTCTCTTTGCCTTTTGATAAAAATGCCATTATTGAATTCATTAAGCTGTGTGTAGTTTATTGCAAGTTAGTATTTGAAAGGAAATACTGCACTCAAAAACAGGGAATGGCGATGGGTAATCTGTTGTCCCCCTTATTCAGCAATCTGTATATGAAATTTTTCGAGGCTAGACTGTTGAATGATATCCTGCCAGGAAGAGCTAAATGGTCCAGAAATGTGGATGACTTCTTGTGACTTTGGCCAAATTATATGGCCCATAGATACATTTTTACCAAGACTTAACGTTATAGTCCCATCAATTAAATTACCGTGGAGAAAGAGGTGGACTGTAAACTTCAATTCTTAGATGTGTTGATACACAGGATTGACAGAAACTTTACATTATATAGGAAGATCACGAATGTGTGCTCATACATTCACTACTATTCCAACGATAAGACTAGAATCAAAAGGAGTGTATTCTTACTATAGTGTGCAGTCCGGAGATCCTAGATCAAAAAATTAGGAAAATATTTGACATTGGCATAAAAGTGTCCTAAGGTGTTTGTGAAATCTGCCTTGCTGGCAATTAAGAAAATTTATTATAGAGCAGAACCTAGGATAACACCTCAGACCAAGAATGAGCTTGTCCTCCCATATAACGAGAATTTATCTATCCTGCCGAATGCTCTTAGAAGTTTTAATATACAAGTAGTATTTAAAAATTCACAGACTGTTAGAAGCATCCTGATAAAGAATGCATCCAATCAACATGATGGTGGTGTCTACAGAGTTGGTTGCAATGGTTCCAGTCTCTCTTTTGGGACAAACGGGAAAACCATTGGAAATGAGAATTTCTCAGCACCGTTATTCGATACGTAGAGCTTGTAATAACCAGGCGAATTGGCGGGAAGCAAGAGTCCTCTTCCCTTGTTCCTCACGGCTTGAAAGGAATATTGTAGAATCGGCAATTATTAAGCACAATAAGCAGTCATTATACAATATCAGTGATGGACTGTTCAAATTAGATGTATTTTTAGTTGAGGCAATAGTACACAGTCTAAAATTGGGCTCTTATATGAATGCATTAGCATTAGATTGTCTTAAATGTAGTGCTACGCCTATTTTTCCTTCATTTTCTGAAGGTTGAACCAGAGTTTGCCTCAGAATTATATGAGTTGAATATGTGTGGCCATCTTTCTGTTTTTGCAGATGCCTCCCTCTTTTAAATGAGTTTTTTTAAATGAGCTCCATTTCCTTTACATAGCTTCTAGAAGTCTCCAATATTCCATGGTGGAATATGACCGATTTTTTCATTACTGTCACGTTAATTTCCTTTAGGCTATTACTATATCAATGCTTGTGGAATTTTTCTAATGCTATAATATTCATCCTACTAGCTGTGGGCACTGTTGTGCCTGGGGCCACTTCCTGTACCCTCCCCTCTTCCTCCCTCACTCACTCACTCCGGTGTAGACAGTCCTTGTGGAACGTACTTGCTTCAACATTCTCCTCTTTTCTGCAATTTTGCAAGCTCCTGAAGATGTGTTGATTGCAACACGAAAGGCCTAGAACTATCATTCTACTCCCCTCGTGTATAGCATCCTGTATAGCTTGCTTTGCTATATTTATGTGTATATATATACATTATATATATATATATATATATATATATATATATATATATATATATATAAATATATATTATATATATATAAGATAGAGAGAGAATGAGAGAGAGAGATTGAGAGAGAGAGAGAGAGAGAGATCGAGAGGTGGAGAGAGATAGAGAGAGTGATGAAAAAGAGAGTAAGAGAAAGATGTATCACCCTCTATATGCTGGATGGGACCTCATCACAAGAAGACAATTAAACATACTCAGGGAAAACTCAAGGTAAATCTCCCGACCTGTTTGAATATTTTCTTCTCCTCACCCCTATATTTTAAATTCTTAAATCAATTTATTAATAAAGTAATACATATACAGAAAATCACAAAATGAATTACGAATGGTATACAATGTATTAAAAGATCATGAATATTTCCTCGGCTCCTACGAAGTGGACGCAGCCAAGTTTGCAGAAACGTTCCCTCTGAAGGGCCCTTTGGGGGCTGGAACTGAAAGGGCTCCCCTTTGGGCCCTGGTGGTGTCGAATTTGGGAACCCCAAATTTTTTAAAAGGAAACGTGTGACTTTTTTTCCCATATCCTAAGGTCTCTGACCCCAAGGGGACAAATTGATACTGTTGGCTTTGCCCCCTGACTTGCGGGATTGTACTCCTCTTGTGGTCAGCAGCTCCCCCTGTCACCGACACTGTACGGATATAGGTGTCAGCCGTGTGGACACACAGGTATAGTCCCATGCAAAAGAGTTTTGCCATTCTTCCAAAGGATAGATGGTGTCCTTTTGGGGGGGTTTTGCGGGGTTGGGGGTATTTTTGGGCTGCTATGATCGGGCTCCCTCTCACGGGGCACCCAGCTGTAGAAAGGGTTTCTTTTTGATGTCGTTGCCCTCGTTGGTTTGTATGCCACCCTTGGGGTTTTGGGGAACAGTTAAGCCCATGTAGCCCATATTGGTTGCTTGTGTTCACTGAAAAATACATGTATATTCTGTGTGAATTGGGGAGTAAAGGGGCAGAGTCACTGCTTTTCGGAGGGTCTTAGGGTGAGTCGCGTTCTATTGCGATATGGGGGAACTGTTTGAAGGAATCCCCAGGGGTGCGTCACAGCCGGAGGGGGCAGTCTCCCTTTGATGTTGCAGCCCTTGGGGGTCGGGCCATCCCAGCGATGTTTGTGGAGCCTGCTGCGCTGGGGGGGGCAGCAAGGTCTCCCATTTGGTGATGGCACTGGCATAGTAGGGGCCCGTATTCCTGTGATCATGAGGTTTTTCAGGAAGAATTTGTTTATAAAATCGTTTGTGCTATGGAAGAGAATAGGAAAGATGGTAGAGCATCTGGAAGGATCTGCGTACCCTAGCCCCCCAAGCCCGACGGAAATGGGCTTGCAAAACCCCGTCCCCCCTTTAAGTTTGGGGGGATTTACAGGGGACCTGGGGAGTAGGTAGAAGATCATTGGTCAATGTTTCCATCCCGTTTTCCATCGCCGGGGTCGAACTTTTTTTTTTTCTAGGACAATTATGGGACTGGACCCCGAGGGTCAATGGGTGCCCTGGTAAAACGGCACAATATTTGAATAAATGCGATTTGGTTTTGAAAAATTTCAATTTGGGGGGGTTTAAAAATAGGGCCCGGATTTCTTCCCCTGTCTTTAATTTTATATGCCTCTAGGGGAGGGTTCTGTTGTCCCCTTGGGTACCATCCCAGGAACTAGAATTAAGCTCATGGAGAGTGCTTCTGTGCTTCCCTTTATGACCAAACAGAAAGAAAGGGGGCGAGAGGGTCCCCCCGTTCACGCCCCCACATAAAAAAGTTTTTATGGTCCCCAAACAAAGTTTTGGGAAATAACTATAACACGATTCTATGAAGGGGAAAAAAAGGGAAGGGGAAATTTTTTTTAAGTGCTTGGAGAGCAGCATCCCCCTTTATGGTTTTGAAAGCGTTGGCAAAAATCCCAAATTTGACAAAGGTTTTTTCATCGGAATGTTATATACAGTCGGGCTGTGTGGGCGCTGCTTCATAGCCCTGTTTTTAACATCAAAACCGAGCTGAGTTTGTTTCAGAACTGCAGCAGCCTCTTGACTCACCCTGCATACTGCAGCCTTGGCGACTAGGCGCCGATGGGTTTGCCCACTGCAATGGGCCTGATTCTGCAGTTTTATACACATCAGCATCCTGTAAGGTTAGATCTTCTTCGCCTGCTGCAATGTCAGGGTGGTCAATGTTGGTACTGGGAGCCCTAGGTGGATGTTTATCCTTCAGAGCTTGTGCCGTACTGACGTCCTTAGGAGCGATGGTATCCTCACTGCTTATAAGCCTCAGTGCTCCAATAGTATTACCCTCTTCTAGTTTTTTGCTAATTTGGGCTCTGATTTTTGAGGCGTCGGGTGTCCTGTTGTTGGCATTTGCCCGGTAGGTGTTTGTCGCCCTTGGGAGGAGACGGACGAGGTCGTCATCCCTTGGGAATGCATTTATTGTCCTAATAACATGTGTTGCTAGTGACTTGTCCCTCCTTGGTGGGACAGCCTAATAGGCATTGCCAAAAAGCAGCAAGTTGTGACAGGATCTGTTGCTTGAAGAAGCATCGTTGACTTTCTTCAGGTCAGTGAATTTGCTAGCAGCTTGAGGGCGAGCTGCTTTGGGGATGTGTGTCAGAGTCCTGGTGGATGTTAATTTGATTACAGATTTGAGGTCCTTTGTAGAGGTGAAGTCACGGTAGCTGTCAGCGCTGTCTGCTGGGAGAGGCTGCTGGTTGTTCTCATTTGGAGCTCTCCTGGAGCCTAGACATCCATTGTGTTCACGGATGTTTCCAGTTGAGGGATTGAGTGCACACTCCCTGTAGCACACTCGGCAGATGCCTTGTGAACGACGGCTTTGGCTCTGTCGTGGAGTTTCCTGGAAACCCGAGACTACTTGTGACATTGCTGTTATCGTGGGGCGGGTGAAGGACAGCATGGATGCCTGGGGGATGAGGGTGGGGGAGTAGCGAGCGGCGGAACTTGTAATTGGTGGGACACTAAACGGCAACACCCTTGGTCAGGAAGTCAATGGTCCTAGGCTGGGATGAGGGGAGGGGATCAGGGGCGGAGAGAGGTGGGAGTGGCCCTGTATGTTTGCTAAAGATGCACATCACTAACTTTTGCTAATTGTTATACACTTATTATTCCATTTAAGAAAAATCCCTCGCCATTTGGCACACTAATCACCATGCTCTCACCATTAAGCGAGGTGTTCTATTCAGCATCCAATACCATCCAAATACCAGCTACCTCAAATACTTTTTACTTTTAATTGCTTTTAGTTGTTCATAATTTTGTATTGCAAGTCAAACCTTACTCCAAATTAATGTTATTCATGGTTGCTACCTGTCCATTTAATTCTGTTTACCACTACTTTTTTAGCCCCTTTTATATTGTGTGTCAAATTAGTGTATATTCCAATTACATTATTGTGTGAGTCCCAAAACTATCTTTTGCTAGCTAGTACCAACTACCTCATATTTCTCTACTTTTTATAGTGCAATTAATTGCTCAACTTATTATACATTACAAATCAGATCTTACTCCCAAATCAATATTATATCATAGTAACTATCTGTCCAATGAGCTTTGTTTACCATTATTTAATTTAGTTCCATATATATTTTCTCCTTTATTTTAGCTTTATATAAGTAAGTTAGTTCATATATTCACAATTGTTAAAATAATCAAAGTGCTATTCTCAGGTGCTAAAGTGTAATAAGTTCACTATTTTGCCATTAAAATACTCCAGGTACTATTGACTACCTCAGGTGCTACTTGATTTAGCTTTTAATACATTCTTTTATCATTATATTCATTAGCTCCTTTATTTTAGCTGTAAATATCTACTGTAGTTCATAAACCCACTTGTTAAAATAATTAAGGTGCTATTAGATGTTTAAGTGTGTAACTGAATTATCTATTCTGTAATAATCCCTTTTTCTTTCAAATTTTTACAAGTTTTAGATTAATCACAGTGTCTTAGTCATAAGTCTAGTTGTAGATTCAATATAAATCTTATATCATTTTACTCAGAAAATCTAGTTTGTAAAATTACTCTCATCCTATGATTACAGGCATAGATCCTGATGTAAACTTTTTACAAAATGAATTACACGAATCAACCAGTAACCGTAATTACTACACAGCAGACCAAGCAAAAGACATTACTCAGTGCAAACAATAACATAACCATCTTTAACTACAATGTCAGATCCTTGAGCAAACATTATGATGACCTCACAGCATTACTCAATTCCCTTCATTCCAATATATCAATCATCACACTCACAGAAACCTGGCTTAAGCCTGATATAACAGATTTCTATACCATTCCTGGCTACATGGCCATACACAACTGTAGAACAGACCAGCAAGGGGGGAGGAACAGCTATATACTACTCAAATCAACTCGAATGTATCAATAAACCTTGCACAAGGGACGAACATGAAGAATATATCATAGTCAAATTTAAATCAAAAGACCTGCAAAAAACCCTCACAGTTATAAACATCTACAGAGTACCACAGTCAAACATTTATCACTTTAGTGAAAAACTAGGAAACATGATTACTGATGCACACATGAATAAAGACCACCTACTACTAACAGGAGATTTCAACATAAACATACTACACGACTAGGACTCACAAGTAACCGAATTCACAAACACAATGAGTAACTGCCTCTTGCTACCAGCAATATCTAAACTTACAAGAATCTCCGAGACAAGCATCTCCTTAATAGACCACATCTGGACAAACACCATATCCCCTTTAAAATCAGGCATAATCACAGACAACACTACAGACCACTACCCAACCTTTCTCATAACTAATCTGGGCACACTACATAACGAGACAGCAGTTAACAACTTCATAGCAGCTTTGAATAACATCGATTTGCAAAATGAGCTCGAAACATATACAGATATGAATGAATGTATAAATAATTTTCTAAAAAAAAAAAAAAACAATGCCTATATAACAGACATTGCCCCAGAAAAACTGAACAGATCACAACAAAGAGACTGAATAATCCCTGGCTAACACCAAGCATCCTCAAGTCCATTAACACAAAGCACAAATATGAAAAACAGTATAGAATGGGTCAAATAACTAGAGAACAGTCGAAAAGTTACTCGTCAGCACTTACCAGCCTGATAAGGTCAAAAAAATTGTATTATGAAAATAGATTACATAACATCAAAGGTGATATGAAAAAAAACTGGAAAACTCTATCTGAAATTCTTGGAACTAAAAAGTTATCCAGAAACAAAGCAATCAAACTAACAAAATCAGATGAACCCCTACTCACTCCAACCGAAACAGCAGACTTAATGTTTTCTTCTCCACCATAGGAAAAAATCTAGCAAACAAAATACCAAGCACAAACACCCCTCCATCAGACTACCTCATAGGTACCTACCCAAATACGCTCTTCCAAGCTCCAACCAACCCCATTGAAGTTACGCTCATCATAAACACCCTTAAAAACAAGGCAGAAGACATAAACAACTTGCCTGCTTTTATGTACAAAAAAGCTTCTCAAGTATTGTCACCAATTATTGCAATGCTCTTTAACAAATCCATTGAATCATCTACCTTCCCAACAATCCTCAAAATAGCGAGGGTCACTACGATCCATAAAGGAGGTGACCAAGCTGACTTGAATAACTATAGACCAATATCTAACTTACCACTGCTCTCTAAAATCTATGAAAAATTAATTCATAGACGGATCTATTCCTACCTCGTTTCACACAACATACTAAACCCTTGTCAGTTTGGATTCAGGAATAATAAAAGCACAAATGATGTTATCAAACACATGCTAGAACTAATGTATACTGCACTTGAAAAGAAAAAGTCCCGATGGGCATTTTCATTGACTTACGTAAAGTTTTCGATACAGTCGGCCATGAACTGCTGTACTCCAAATTAATGCACTATGGAATCAGAGGCCACTCCCTCAAATACCTAAAGTCATACCTTAGTAACAGAACTCAATATGTGTATGCAAATGATGCAAACTCTTCCACACAACCAGTCACAGTAGGAGTCTGTTAAGCAGGGTTCTGCATGACATTGTAATGTACATATAGTGGAGAAGTGTGCCATAATAGTATGAATGTTATAATTGTAAATAATAATTTTATAATTCATAATGTGCATTTGTGGGCACTGTAAAGTACTCTAAATATAATTATAAAGAAATCCTGCTAGGTAGTTATTTTCCAACTGTGTTTGGGTACGCGGGGTAAGCGTGGCTTGGGGGAGTCACGTGGGGTCAGCGTGGTGTGGAGGTTGGCGTAGGAGATGCTGTGTATTTAAGCTAAGTTTGTAGTTGTATACTCCTTTTGTTTAGCCAACTCAAACCAAAGGCTCTTCTATGGCTTACCTGTATGCCCACCTAGGCTCTGACATGGTCAAGGTGCTGTGGGATGAGTGAGGAAATAAGAAATGGGGTTTGTAGTGGAGTAGTGATGGCCTGGCGCTGACTAGGCCTAGTGGTTATTATAGCTGGACCTCCAGCCAGCTGTTTCTTGTGTACCCTCATTTGGGCGTTTAGGATTAAGGTGTTTCTAGAGTGTGTATATAGTGTTATGCTGAATAAATAGATATATTTTCCTAACTGGGATTTTTGCCTAACCCTCTGTTAACCAACCCATTGAAGTAACACATACTGGTTTAACGCTTTCTGTTTTGACTGGGATAGCTCTGGGTGGCCTGTTTATGCTTGAGATGTGTGTAACTTTTACCTTTGCCCTTAGACAAGGCTCTAGCCCCAGGTATCCCACATTTCTGCATAACATGGGGGCCTGTATATGGGAGAATTATCAAATTTTATGTGGTAATTCAAGTTTGCAACCTGGAAAATAAATCACCATTCTTTACTGGGTTGGTCAGAGGAAGCATTCATTATAACACTCACACTAAAATAATAAGTTACCTTTGTTCGCAATATTGATGGTTTTTAGGGTGTTATTATTAATTAATTCTCTGTGAATAATTTACCTTTGTTTGCAATATTGCTGGTTTTTAGGGTTTTATTATGAAATAAAACCCTGTGCATAATTTATCCTTGCAGGTACAATCTTGCTGATTTTTTAGGGGGTTATGTTCACCTAAATTTCTGGGAATAATTTACCTTTGCAGGTGAGGTATCTCCATTTTTTCTGCCAGGGATTTCTTTTTGTGTGCAATCCTGTTTAATTTGAGGGAGTCACATGACAACTTGTGAATATACTACTTCAGTATATGTACCTTGCTGTGTGCTTTATTATTTTATATTAGTAAGTTCTGTGGCTGGTAGTAAGATTTGCTGCTATTATTTCCCAAAATGGCTGACACTGGTGAAAATTCTGAGGATGACATGCATTTGGAAGGTGACATTAAATCAAATTTCCCTGTTAGGGACCTGGATAAGGAAGTAGTAATTTTACAAATGAAATTAGCCCTAGTTGCAGAAGAAAAGGAATGGTTAAGGATTGAGCGTAAAAAGATCCAGAAACAGAGAGCCTTAGAGGAGCTTAGGGCTAAAGAAAGAGCTAAAGAGAGGCAGCTTGCTTCTCACCCAGACACAGACACGAGGGTAGATGTTTTTCATTTGGATAAAGCCATAAAATTTGTGCCCAAATTCCTAGAGAAAGACCCAGACCAGTTTTTTCTGTTATTTGAAAGTACGGCCAAATCCCAAGTTTGGCCAGAAAAGGAATGGGCGACATTAGCGAGAACCCAATTAGTTGGTAAAGGGTTACAGGCCATTAGTTCTTTAGAAGAATCAGCCTTTTCTGATTATCATAAGCTAAGAGAGGTAGTTTTACTGGCTTCTCAAATGTTGCCGGAAAGGTACCGGCAGAAATTCAGAGGACTAAAGTTTCAGGCAGGGCAGTCTTTGGTGGAATATGGTAAGGAGAAGATATCACTTCTAAATAGGTGGTGTCGCTCAAAGGGGGTGGTAGGCAATTATGAAGGTGTAATTACCTTAATTTTGTTAGAGGATCTTTTGAGAAATGTTCCTCCTGACCTTAAGGCATATCTTCAGGAGAAGGATCTTGATGATTTTAATAATGCTTTAGAGCTGGGTGACAGATTTTTAGGTAACCAAAAATTTGGTAGCAGTTACCACACCCCACATACTAATAATGGTAAGTTTTCTCCACCCACCAATAGGAATAAGAAATTTCAGAAGTTTAAGCCACCCATTTATCAGCCTAATAACCACCAGAGTTTTAATAAGCCTAATTTTTCGGTACCCACCCAAGGAGGTTTTTAGTCAGCTGTCACAGGTCCAGGACTACAAGCAACAGGTGGGATGAGCCCAGTTCCCCAGAGTCAAGGGATCCAACCTGTCTGATGGTTCCCAAACCAGATGGCACCATGAGGATGTGCACTGACTACCATAAGGTTAATTTAATAACTAAGGCCGATTGTTTTCCTCTTCCCAGAATGGATGATGTCATTGATGCAGTGGGGGGGGAGCTAAATATGTAAGTAAGTTAGACCTGTTGAAGGGTTATTACCAGATACCTTTAACCCCACGTGCCTGTGACATCTCTGCTTTTGTAACGCCAGATGGGCTTTTTCAGTACAAAGTTCTACCCTTTGGGCTTCGTAATGCACCCTACTGTTTTCAACACAGAATGCAGGAAGTTATACGTGGCCTAAAGGGTGTGAGGTGTTATATTGATGACTTGGTTATTTTTAGCGACTGTTGGACAGAGCATGTGAAGGAACTTAGAGAGCTTTTCTCTAGGCTCGCTGGTGCTCAGCTCATAGTTAATTTGGCAGTGTTTTTGGGCAAGCCCAGGTAACTTTTCTAGGACATGTTATTGGCCAGGGAAAGGTGGCCCCAGTTAATGCCAAGGTGGAGGCTATAGACAATTATCCTGTACCAAAGACCCGGAAGGAGGTTATGCATTTTGTGGGCATGGTAACATTTTATAGAAAGTTCTGTCTAGCCCCAAGAATACATTTGTGTGGGATAGGAAGTGTCAGAGGGCGTTTGAACATGTAAAAGCTTTGCTTACAAGTGCTCCTGTGCTGGCTAGTCCTAATTTCACATTGCCATTTTCTCTACAAGTAAATGCTAGTGATACTGGTGTTGGGGCTGTGTTACTGCAAGAAGTAGCGGGACAATTATTGCCAGTCAGCTACTTTTCGGCAAAACTGAAGAAACACCAGCAGCACTATGCCACCATAGAAAAGGAGGCTCTTGTAGTGCAACATTCTGAGGTGCATATATCATCAGTTCACCTTATAACTGTGTATAGTGACCATAATCCTTTACGTTTCCTTCACTTAATGAGGAACCACAATCAGAGACTTACAAGGTGGGCCTTGTTTCTCCAACCTTTTAATCTTGTGATTCATTATGTGAAGGGAGCGGAGAATGTGGTTGCTGATGCCTTGTCTCATGTTTAAAGTGCACGATGTAGTGCATAGATCACTTATCTATTCTTATTTTGCAGTGATTTGCGGTAGAAGAGTAGACGGAACTCTGGACCACCCAAAGGAGAAGGGTAGGTTGAGCTGGAGTTGGAGGTATCAGGATTCCTTTGTTTGTGTGTGTTTTGGGGGGTAGTCACATCAAGTGCCATGCCTAGGTAAGGTATGCTACTTTTTTTTAGGTGTTGGCTGGAATGCCTCGCCTCTGTTTTATGTTGGTATAGGGACTGGTGGACCTAACGTTTTAGTGAATGTGGGGCTGGCGATGATGCCATCCACTGTTTGAGTCATGTCTCTTGATCCAAGGTGTTTTGGTTTTCCAAGATTCTTTTCAATTTTTCCTTTTTGGATCACTGCTGGGGTGACTCCAGGGTCCTTGGAATGACATGTAGATGTCGGCCTGGGAGGTCCACCTTTTGGGGGTCTTCAGTGATGACTCCAGGGTTTTACGGCCACAGTCCCACCAACAAGATTTATGTGACTATCCACCCGTTGTTTTTGGGGCCTGATATTTTTCCCTCTTCTTTGCTCTCCTGATTCTCGCAGAGGTGTGCCATGGGGAACCAGTTTTGTTTACACAAAAATTGCTGTGAGATGGGAGTGATAATGTGATGTTGCTTTCTAAGTAGAATTTAACATGTAAAATCTGTTTTCCTTTTCTTTGAACTCCTGGAAAATGTACTTACTGTTTATTTTTTTTTTTTGGTGGCACATACAGTTTGGTCTGCCTTGCAATATACTGAACTTTGGTGTTACTTCATAAAACGGCATTCCTCAGGGGCACTTTTGTACAAAGTTAATTTGCTCGTTTATAAGTTTGCTTGATGTAATTTAGGTAAAATGCATCAACGCAGGTGCCTGGCCAGTGCTGTGTTGTGATGGTGCCTTTTCCTAACACAACTAAGAGCGTGACTGTGGGCTCGTTTGGCATAGAACTTGATCACTTTTATGTTTGGCGAGTTTCACATGTCAGCAGTCTAGCACCTTAGTTTGTTAATATTGCATATTTGTAGTATCAAAAGACCATGATTGTATGGTAGTCATTCCCCAGTTATCATTTTGCTTGTTGCCTCAGACCTTAATGTGGGGTTTATTTTCTTTCTTTTTCCTTTTGCCTAGCAGTGTCTGTAGGGACACCGCTAGCAGAGTGAGACCTATGGTCTGGGGGTGGGGGTGTTATGCAGGGTTCTGCATGACATTGTAATGTACATATAGTGGAGAAGTGTGTCATAATAGTATGAATGTTATAATTGTAAATAATAATTTTATAATTCATAATGTGCATTTTGGGGCACTGTAAAGTACTCTAAAAGTAATTATAAAGAAATCCTGCTAGGTAGTTATTTTCCAACTGTGTTTGGGTACGCGGGGTAAGCGTGACTTGGAGGAGTCACATGGGGTCAGCGTGGTGTGGAGGCTGGCATCGGAGATGCTGTGTATTTAAGCTAAGTTTGTAGTTGTGAACTCCTTTTGTTTATCCAACTCAAACCATAGGCTCTTCTATGGCTTACCTGTATGCCCACCTAGGCTCTGGCATGGTCAGGGTGCTGTGGGATGAGTGAGAAAATAAGAAATGGGGTTTGTAGTGGAGTAGTGATGGCCTGGCACTGACTAGGCCTAGTGGTTATGGTGGCTGGACCTTCAGCCAGCTGTTTCTTGTGTACCCTCATTTGGGCATTTAGGATTAAGGTGTTTCTAGAGTGTGTGTATAGTGTTATGTTGAATAAATAGATATATTTTCCTAACTGGGATTTTTGCCTAACCCTCTGTTAACCAACCCATTGAAGTAACACATTCTGGTTTTGCGCTTTCTGTTTTGACTGGGATAGCCCTGGGTGGCCTGTTTATGCTTGAGATGTGTGTAACTTTTACCTTTGCCCTTAGACAAGGCTCTAGCCCCAGGTATCCCACATTTCTGAGTAACAGAGTCCCACAAGGAAGCGTCCTTGGACCACTCCTCTTTCTCATCTACATCAATGATCTACCGAATGTATTACAGCTACTCAAACCCATATTATTTGCAGATGACACTACATATGTCTTTTCCCACCCAAACACAGTCAATGCTGAATTACAGAAATTATCTGCCTGGATGATGACTAACAAACTTACCCTGAACACTGATAAACCCTATTTCATTCAGTTTGGAAACAAAGCTGCAAATGATCCAATTAACATAACGCTAAATGGATCATCAGTCACAAGACTCACAGAGGGAAAATTCCTAGGTATCCACCTTGACAGTAGCCTTAAGTTCCAGACACACAACAAATCACCAAGAAAATCTCCAAGACTGTAGGCATACTATCAAAGATAAGGTACTACGTTCCACAATCACTGTACCATTCACTCATATACCCTTATCTTACATATGGAATTTGTGCATAGGGATCAACAACATCCAATCACCTAAAACCTCTAATAACCCAGCAAAAGACAGCAGTAAGAATGATAACAAATTCCCTCTCCCGCCAGCATACTCCACCAATTTTCAAAAGTCTGAATCTGCTCACCATTAAGAACATCCATACTTATTCATGTGCCTACTATACACAGAACAATACACGCACATATAAACCCCCCACTCAAACTTCTCCTCACCAACCTAAACAGGACACATGACCACAACACAAGACACAGATCTCTTTTTGATATACCTCGTGTCCATATTACACTGTGTAAAAACTCTATGCACATAAAGGGCCCCAAAATATGGAATTCATTACCAGAAGATATTAAAGTAACCCAGTGTGAAAATCAATTTAAGACTCTTCTCAAAAGCCACTTAATCACCCTAGACTAAATACACACTTAGACTCAGTACACACTTACTCACCTATGTACTCCCACATCATAACTGAAACAATCACATTGAATCTTTTATCCATTGTTGACAGGAATATAATTGAATCATTGTTTTCACAAAAGCATTTTCGAATGTGAATATATCTTTGTATTTTACAAATTTTGATTCATTTATAATTAATTTTCTACTGTACAACTATGAAATAATTACTATCCTACTGTACAACTATGATACACTCCTTAGTATTAAGTAGACTGTAAGCCAATAATGTTAAGTTGGCCCATAATGCCTAGGCATAATAGAGGCTCTCTTAGCATTGCAACCCACTATTGTAAACAGGGCCGGATTACCGCAAAGGCAAACTAGGCATTTGCCTAGGGCCCCGCGCATTTGAGGGCCCCGCGGTCCAAGGGGTTCAGGGGCTCATCCAAGACTGCGCACATGGTGCAAGTGCAAAGGGGTCCCTACCTAAAAAGTTCAAGTGTTTGGAGAGTAAAATTGATTTTTAAAAATTAATCAAAACAAAAATAAATAATGAAAAAATAAAATAAAAATAAATAAACCTAACCATAGTTGGCAAACTCAAACACGCTGGTTTAATCAGACAGCTGTGTTTTCCCGCTAATGATTGAGTATGGGAGATTCCTCTCCAATTTTCTGTAGTAATTACACGTTATCTGACTTGTACGTGACAATTACTGAAATGTTGTTGATAGACATTGATGTGTATGGATAAATGTTTGTTTTCGCCTCTAAATGTTTAAGGGAGGTACTGATAGGGTTACTTGACCAGTAAAGACGCATGGACCTGTAAGACGCATTTTTGGTATAGAATACTATAAAGAAAAACCTAAAAACGCAAATGATTCGTTTGTAGGTTTTAAAAGCGTTGTCCTGTCTTAAAGTCTTTATCTTTCAATACAGATCTCAATTGATTGGATGTTCTACATCCACTTCTGTCGCAAATGCTTAGTTTTCAAGTTGCGTCGGAATGATGTAGAACATCAATTAATTTACTACATATTTTCCCTGAAGCACATAAGCCACATAAAAAAATCGTTGGATGGGTGAAAACTGAAAATTGTCCTGCATTCTTTAATTCTCATGTCCTTATCTATGGTGGTAGGCCATAAAAATATCATGCAAAACATTAATGATTAATTTAGATATTATGAAAATGGTAATATAAATACCATTGTGCATTGTTCTTGGACTCCAGTTATGATTTCTGTTTAAGTAAATTGGAGATCAAGGAGGATGAATTAGTAAAATATCGTAGCCCAAATCACTAACTATTCTATGGTAAAAAGTTCTGTATCTGACTCCTTTTGGTAACGTCTGAATTTTTAGATGCGCAGCCAGAGGGAGGGGCTGCAAGGGCCATTATCCCCCAATTACAGAAAAAAAAAAAAAAAAAATTAATAATAATTAAAAAATAATAATAATTGATAATGAAAAATTTGTATTTGCAGATTACAGACCAGTGATACTTCCTCATTATTGGCATCTCGTGAACGTGATGTTGGACGTTCTTTTGCCGAGTGGGTCCAGAAAGGAAATGATGAAAATCAAGAAGAAGAACAGAAAAAGAAAGGTGTAGGAAGCTGCAGAAAGATCACAGACATGCTCACGTAAACAGTTTCTGATGTTTACCAGTACAGTTGTTCTGCAGATACGTCAGATCATACAGGAGCCCTCCCTCCAATTATTTCTGTCAGCGCATCTACTTCTTTTGTGTCTCCTCAATGTCTCAACGGACATATCATCCAACAGGATTTGTCTTAAAAGATCCTGCCTCATGGACTAAAAATGTAAATCCCAGATTCTCTTCGTAATGCTTTCATTGCAGAATAACTTCAGGCAAACTCCTGAACATGACTTGTTAGGAAATCAGCAAGGATTTATGATGATGGAAGTCGTCGTTGTTTTATAGTCATCTATGTTTTATAGGAAGCTTGCAAAATTCGGAAACTTGAAGAGATCATGGATGGTTATACTCTTGAAAGCTCAGGAAAAGTGTATGTCAGCATGCAAAGCTATTTTCTACCAATAGAAAATACCTTCACACAGGGTTCAATGACTGGAAAAATTCCAAGCGTTTCGAGGAAACATGAAAACAGCACCACTCACTGGAGGCTGCAATTTTAGCCAGTGTATTTCATGCCAGAAAAAAGGCTTATTGGTGTTCTCATTTGGAAAATCAACTGAAAAAGAGCGGCACTTATTGGAGATAAGTTCTTAGAAAGGAGTTTTTGCTGTTGTAAAATTCTTAGCTCTATGAAGGACTTGTTTTCCGTGGAGAGAAATGAGGTTTTTTGGTTCGGGAAACAATGACAATTTCTAGGGATCATAGAACTGTTAGCACAATTCGATCCATTCTTAGCAATTCATGTGTCACGCCTTGGGACTGCAGGAAGAGGCACTGTATCTTACAATGTCATCTACTATATGCAATGAATTTATTGAACTCATGACTAAGAAAGAGTCCTCAATAAAACATCATTAGCAGCTGTGTAAAATCTGCCAAAATGATTTGCAATAAGTGTTGATTCAACACCAGATAATTTCACATAACAGATCAATTGGACAATTCTTGTTGCTTTGTCGGACTCCAGTGGTAAAAGCCGTAGGCGCTTTATAAAATTCATATCTTTCAGGCCATGATGGAGAAACTATGATGAATGTAGTACTGGATACTCTGCTTGAACATGATCTATTATGGATTGCCGTGGCCAGAGCTACGACAATGCAAGTAACATGTCGGGTAAATATAATGGATTGCAAGCCCGTATCAGAGATCAAACCCACTTGCTGAATATGTGCCCTGCTCAGCACATTCTCTTAATCTTGTAGGGTCATGTGCTGCGGAGATTACTGGGATTTATATCAAGAAGTGTAAGCAACAGAAGTCCAGAGGTCATACTGCAGCTTTATACATCATTAGTAAGGCCTCACCTAGATTATGCAGCTCAGTTCTGGTCTCCATATTACAGAATGGACATAAATTCGTTAGAAAACATTCAGCGTAGGATGACTAAATTAATACATAGCATTAGAAATCTTCCTTATGAAGAAAGATTGAAGACTCTTAAGTTACATTCACTTGTTAGACGAAGAATGAGGGGAGACCTGATCGAAGTGTTTAAGTGGAAGATAGGGTATTAATAAAGGGGATATTAATAAGGTCTTGAGGATGTCTCTCCAAGAGAGAACCCGCAGTAATGGATTTAAATTTAGATAATGTTTAGATTTAGGAAAGGACTAGTGAAAAGTATTGGTTTGGAAATAGGTAGTTGTTGAGTGGAACAGTCTACCTAGTTGGGTTATTGAGGCTGGGACTTTGGGAAGGTTTCAAATTTTGGTTGGATATGTTCATGAGTTGGGAGGGGTTGGATTTGTTGGGACTTTCACTTCAGAGATTATTCTTGAGTGGCATTGAAAATTGGGTTGGACAATGTTTTGTTAGTGGTGAATTTGTAAAGGAACTGCCGAGATGGGCCAACAGGCCTCCTGCAGTGTTTCTCCTTTCTTATGTTCTTATGTTCTTATGGGTGTTGTGTCGCTTGCAGTTTCATTTTTGGACTTTTACAAGCACTCTTTAATTTTTTCTCTGCTTCAACGACATCGGTGTGTTATACTTCAAGTAAACCATTCATGGAGATGTCATCACAACATAATTATCAACAACAAAGGTGGTCAGCGCCCACATGATGCAACAATGGCTTGAAAGACAATTTGCTGAAATACGTTATGCTTGATCCAATAGCAGAGGATGAAGACCAGACAGAAACTACAAGAAGCGAAGCAGCCAGTTTAGCATCAAAATTGGAAGTTTTTGAATTGCTTACTCTGTGGCTTTGGGACTCGCATACTGGAACAGGTTAATTTGCACGAAACAAGACACTAGTAAATTGAAATTGAAATGGTTCTTGTGCTAACCTCTATGCAGACATTCCTGGATTTGTAAGCTCCACTTCGCAATGATGAAGCTTTGAAATGTTTGAAGAGAAAGCTAATACTGCTGGTGAAAGACTACAGTTACCGGGCTGATCATCCAGCGGTCAAGGAAGAGGGGAAACGCAATTTTGAAGAAGCAGACAATGAACTTGTGTTGCTACAAGCGGAAATGTAAGACAGTACATACTTCGTCTTTCTGGATTCACTGATTACAAGAATTGATCAAAAGAAAAGAAATCTACTGAATTTCAATGACAGGTTTGGATTTCTGTTCAAATTACACTATGCCAGATGCGGAATTGAGAGAAGCTGCATTAAAGTTGCAACAACACCTTTCAGCAGATGTTCAGGAACCACATTTGTTGAAGAAATAGTTCATTTTTCTGGGGTATATGAATCAGATTAAGCTCCTCCTGAAAAAATGTGCGCCTCAACTGCTTTGAACTCAATAAGAAAATGCAGGTACTCAGCCAAAACCTTCCTAATGTTGGACATAGTGCATCGCCTTTAACCTAACACATCCAGCTACTAAAAATAACAGTGAAGGAGAAACGTTCAATTTTTGTTTATGAAAAGAGTGAAAACCAGCTCGTCAACATTGAGCCCAAGACAAATTGTGTAGCCTAGCCTTGTTGACCATTGAGTCTGATCTAACAAGAAATATTGATTTCAGAATATAATTGATGATTTGCCAAATATGAAATCTAGAAAAAAATTTATTAAGGAAGGCCTGGTGAATATTAAAACAATTCTTTTACTTTCTTGAGTTTATATGATTTGATAGGTCTTATGCATGATGCAAATGATAACAATAATGGTCAGTGATTTCATAAGGGAATATAGGTGCTGTAGTGGTTATGCTGATATAAGGTACATGATGTCATTACTTTAATAGCCTAATCTAGTAATTACTATGCTGTCTTGAGTTTATTCTCTTTAAAATGCATGATTTAACAAGATAGTTATAATGGCTGTTGGTAAATGGTTTTGGCTGTCTTGATGTACTTTCCCTATTAAATTTAATCTAAATAGCCACAATGTATTTAATTAGACCTTAAACAGGCTCTCACCGACCCTCCCCCACCCCCAACTGGAAGGGGTCGCTTCGCTTACCCGTAACTCAAAGGGGCCCCGCCAATCTGAATAGCCTAGGGCCCGGAGACTTCTTAATCCGGCCCTGATTGTAAACACAAAATCTCAATGTACTGTTTGCAAAGACATAAAATAAATAAATAAATAAATGACGGTGTCGTGAGCGGCCACTTCCTCCCCAACCCCCGACCCCGGCCGGACACAGAGGTAAACAAAACCTCTCCCACACCACCGCTGGCAGGATCCCCTCACCACCGCTACTCCCCAAATCCCAACATGAACACTGCACTTTCACTGATACAGAAGCAACGGTCTGATGCAGAGGATTGTCACAACTCTGTAATCTCCGGTGGATACTCACGATGATGTCTGCAGGAACTGGCTCATGTAAACCATGTTGGTTCTTGGTTTACACACAAAATGTATGGATCACCACAAACAGGCTCCCTCCCTCCACGCCGGCAAGCGTTTATACCTGGAGTTTACCTGTATAATATATATATATATATATATATATATATATATATATATATATATATATATATATATATATATATATATATATATATATATATATATATTATTTCTTTATTATCACACTGGCCGATTCCCACCAAGGCAGGGTGGCCCGAAAAGAAAACTTTCACCATCGTTCACTCCATCACTGTCTTGCCAAAAGGGTGCTTTACACTACAGTTTTTAAACTGCAACATTAACACCCCTCCTTCAGAGTGCAGGCACTGTACTTCCCATCTCCAGGACTCAAGTCCGGCCTGCCGGTTTCCTGAACCCCTTCATAAATGTTACTTTGCTCACACTCCAACAGCACGTCAAGTATTAAAAACCATTTGTCTCCATTCACTCCTATCAAACACGCTCACGCATGCCTGCTGAAGTCCAAGCCCCTCGCACACAAAACCTCCTTTACCACCTCCCTCCCAACCTTTCCTAGGCCGACCCCTACCCCGCCTTCCTTCCACTACAGACTGATACACTCTTGAAGTCATTCTGTTTCGCTCCATTCTCTCTACATGTCCGAACCACCTCAACAACCCTTCCTCAGCCCTCTGGACAACAGTTTTGGTAATCCCGCACTCCTCCTAACTTCCAAACTACGAATTCTCTGCATTATATTCACACCACACATTGCCCTCAGACATGAGATCTCCACTGCCTCCAGCCTTCTCATCGCTGCAACATTCATCACCCATGCTTCACACCCATATAAGAGTGTTGGTAAAACTATACTCTCATACATTCCCCTCTTTGCCTCCAAGGACAAAGTTCTTTGTCTCCACAGACTCCTAAGTGCACCACTCACTCTTTTTCCCTCATCAATTCTATGATTCACCTTATCTTTCATAGACCCATCCGCTGACACGTCCACTCCCAAATATCTGAATACGATCACCTCCTCCATACTCTCTCCCTCCAAACTGATATCCAATCTTTCATCACCTAATCTTTTTGTTATCCTCATAACCTTACTCTTTCATGTATTCACCTTTAATTTTCTTCTTTTGCACACCCTACAAATTCATCCACCAATCTCTGCAACTTCTCTTAAGAATCTCCCAAGAGCACAGTGTCATCAGCAAAGAGCAGCTGTGACAACTCCCACTTTGTGTGTGATTCTTTATCTTTTAACTCCACGCCTCTTGCCAAGACCCTCGCATTTACTTCTCTTACAACCCCATCTATAAATATATTAAACAACCACGGTGACATCACACATCCTTGTCTAAGGCCTACTTTTACTGGGAAAAAATTTCCCTCTTTCCTACATACTCTAACTTGAGCCTCACTATCCTCGTAAAAACTCTTCACTGCTTTCAGTAACCTACCTCCTACACCATACACTTGCAACATCTGCCACATTGCCCCCCTATCCACCCTGTCATACGCCTTTTCCAAATCCATAAATGCCACAAAGACCTCTTAAGCCTTATCTAAATACTGTTCACTTAATATGTTTCACTGTAAACACCTGGTCCACACACCCCCTACCTTTCCTAAAGCCTCCTTGTTCATCTGCTATCCTATTCTCCGTCTTACTCTTAATTCTTTCAATTATAACTCTACCATACACTTTACCAGGTATACTCAACAGACTTATTCCCCCTATAATTTTTGCACTCTCTTTTATCCCCTTTGCCTTTATACAAAGGAACTATGCATGCTCTCTGCCAATCCCTAGGTACCTTACCCTCTTCCATACATTTATTAAATAATTGCACCAACCACTCCAAAACTATATCCCACCTGCTTTTAACATTTCTATCTTTATCCCATCAATCCCGGCTACCTTAGCCCCTTTCATTTTACCTACTGCCTCACGAACTTCCCCCACCCTCACAACTGGCTCTTCCTCACTCCTACAAGATGTTATTCCTCCTTGCCCTATACACGAAATCACAGCTTCCCTATCTTCATCAACATTTAACAATTCCTCAAAATATCCCTCCATCTTCCAATACCTCTAACTCTCCATTTAATAACTCTCCTCTCCTATTTTTAACTGACAAAATCCATTTGTTCTCTAGACTTTCTTAACTTGTTAATCTCACTCCAAAACTTTTCTTATTTTCAACAAAATTTGTTGATAACATCTCACCCACTCTCTCATTTGCTCTCTTTTTACATTGCTTCACCACTCTCTTAACCTCTCTCTTTTTCTCCATATACTCTTCCCTCCTTGCATCACTTCTACTTTGTAAAAACTTCTCATATGCTAACTTTTTCTCCCTTACTACTCTCTTTACATCATCATTCCACCAATCGCTCCTCTTCCCTCCTGCACCCACTTTCCTGTAACCACAAACTTCTGCTGAACACTCTAACACTACATTTTTAAACCTACCCCATACCTCTTCGACCCCATTGCCTATGCTCTCATTAGCCCATCTATCCTCCAATAGCTGTTTATATCTTACCCTAACTGCCTCCTCTTTTAGTTTATAAACCTTCACCTCTCTCTTCCCTGATGTTTCTATTCTCCTTGTATCCCATCTACCTTTTACTCTCAGTGTAGCTACAACTAGAAAGTGATCTGATATATCTGTGGCCCCTCTATAAACATGTACATCCTGAAGTCTACTCAACAGTCTTTTATCTACCAATACATAATCCAACAAACTACTGTCATTTCGCCCTACATCATATCTTGTATACTTATTTATCCTCTTTTTCTTAAAATATGTATTACTTATAACTAAACCCCTTTCTATACAAAGTTCAATCAAAGGGCTCCCATTATCATTTACACCTGGCACCCCAAACTTACCTACCACACCCTCTCTAAAAGTTTCTCCTACTTTAGCATTCAGGTCCCCTACCACAATTACTCTCTCACTTGGTTCAAAGGCTCCTATACATTCACTTAACATCTCCCAAAATCTCTCTCTCTCCTCTGCATTCCTCTCTTCTCCAGGTGCATACACGCTTATTATGACCCACTTCTCGCATCCAACCTTTACTTTAATCCACATAATTCTTGAATTTAGACATTCATATTCTCTTTTCTCCTTCCATAAGTGATCATTTAACATTACTGCTACCCCTTCCTTTGCTCTAACTCTCTCAGATACTCCAGATTTAATCCCATTTATTTTCCCCCACTGAAACTCTCCTACCCCCTTCAGCTTTGTTTCGCTTAGGGCCAGGACATCCAACTTCTTTTCATTCATAATATCAGCAATCATCTGTTTCTTGTCATCCGCACTACATCCACGCACATTCAAGCATCCCAGTTTTATAAAGTTTTTCTTCTTCTCTTTTTTAGTAAATGTCTACAGGAGAAGGGGTTACTAGCCCATTGCTCCCGGCATTTTAGTCGCCTCATACGACACGCATGGCTTACGGAGGAAAGATTTTTCCACTTCCTCATGGACAATAGAAGAAATATATATATATATATATATTATATATATATATATATATATATATATATATATATATATATATATATATATATATATATATATATATATATATAGATAATTTGTGTGTGTATGTGTGTTTGCGGGTATGTATGTATGTATGGTTGTATGTATGTATGTATGCATGTATGTATGTATGTCTTGTCGAATGGCTAAAACTTGTGATTTTGGCATAAATAACAACAATCGTCTTGCCGAAGAGGGCAAGAGAAAATATGTGTATGCAATAATTTCGAAAAATCATTCTAAACCTAACGAAAAAAATATATTCCATTTTGTAGGTTTATTATTAAATTATTGTAAACTTATCTAAAATATATTTAGTTGGATGAGGCTAAATTAAATTCGACTTTTAAATTAAAGTTAGGTAAGTTTTCTAAGGTTCTTTTGGAAGAAAATTATTAATTTTTACATTAACGTGAATAAAAAAATATATATCTTTAAACGTATAAGAGAAAATTTTAGAAAAAAATAATTTTAAAGGAGTTCTTGCTAATTGATCAAGTTTGCCTATTTGGCCCAACATTTATATACAGCGTTATGTTCACAATGAATTTCGCTGATTTATGGAGAAAAACAAGTTTTAATTTGGCCAATTCAGCAAGACCAACCTTGTTAAATATGATAAGTTCGACGACACGGCTTAATCGGTGCGACATATTGTGCACAACTATTGTGTTCTCTGAAGTAGATGTGTATCATGTTCAAATTTTCTGTCTCTCGCTTTCTCTGTCTGTCTGTCTGTCTCTGTCTTTGTCTCTGTCTCTGTCTCTCTCTCTCACTCTCTCCTCTCTCTCTCTCTCTCTCTCTCTCCTCTCTCTCTCTCTCCTCTCTCTCTCTCTCTCTCTCTCTCTCTCTCTCTTCTCTCTCTCTCTCTCTCTCGCTCGTTCACTCTTCTAACAATACAAAAAGTGTTAACAAGTTACTTAAAGAAATTTTACAACTTTAAAAGGAATGAATTTCATCCAAATTTGCAATTATATTTTTCAGAGAAGAGCTTTAATTACGCGCTATAACTGCAGGATTTGAAAGCTATTACTTTACGATTTGCTCTTAATTGAGGCAATAATTATATTTCTGAGCTAATTTGCATTTATTCTTCCTGGAATTCATGTTGTACTTTCGTTCTCACCGAATTATTTTTCGAACGATGTGTAATTCTGAAAAAAAAAAATCTTATGGATATTATGTATTTCCTGTTTTGGAACTATGCTAATAAATTGATGATGATAACAATATAAATAATAATAATAATAATAATAATAATAATAATAATAATAATAATAATAATAATAATAAAAGTATTTCAGTGACTGCACGAACTGAGAAATATATTGTGAGAATATTAGTACAGGGTGCAGCATAAGTTTTATTTTATCTTAGGAAAGCACTTGCCTAGAGGCGTCCTATAACAGTTGCGGATTCAGATGTGATCCAGTAAAAATGAGGATAAATCAAGTACCTTGAATCAAGAGCACTTCACCAGAACGAAGACACTCCACGGGAGGAGGCGTATTTTAGTAACTTAATGTCAAATAATATATTGCCATTTCTAGATTAAAAGGGAATATAGGACCAATCGATTTTAATTACAATTCCAAACTTCTTCTAAGAAGGATATATGACTGTAGAAAATTTGAAGCTGATCAGAAGAGGCTTTGCCAAGTTATCATATTTGAATATTTGAAGCTGGTAGGATAAGGTTCGCTGAATATATAAAGGAATGCATTACAGAAAGACATTAGCAAACAAAAACACTGTACTGAGAATTTGACAGATCTGGCAGTAAAACATTTGAAATTACTGTATTTAAGGATTCCCTGAACATGTGAACATTAAGACAGAAAAAACGAGCTGTCAGTAGTTCTCGTCTTTCTATTTGATGTACGATTCAACTTAAAACCTTCTAAAATTTTGAAGGATATATTTTTCGTGTTTATTTGCTAGAGTCTATTTTCATATATTTTTATCTATAAAATAATCAGCCAAATTAAACTTTCAATTATGATAGACTATGACTGGGCGATTTAATAGATCAGAATAGATAACATCTGGTTATACCATGGAAATCAATTTATTTTTTTTTCTTCTATAAAAAAGCCAACCAACACTGAAAGTTTAAAGTCTATAGGCATTCTCAATTAAGTATTTTTAATCCAGCTATAGGAGAGGCTGAACCCCATAATAGTTTCAATGACAGAGAAAAAATGGAGTACAGGTGAGCAAGAAAATTGAAGAGGGTAACACAGGGGCGCAATCAGGCCAATCACCCACAAAGATACAGTTGCCCTCAGGAATGCTGACTGACACTCCTCAAGCACTTACCGAAAAGCACTCTGCCAGGGAAACCAGGGGCACCAGCAGTTCTAACACCCATGTTCCCAGTGTGGAACCATTGTTTGTGCAGGACTCTCACGTTTACAAACCAATTATATTGCTCTCGTCTGATTCTGCTGGGGGTTACACTTGAATAAAACCCAAGCATTTAAAAGAAATGGCTAATCCAGTTATCAGAAAGATAGCAGAGACACTGCTATCGAAGATCAGAAGACTCATTAACAGCTCCTTTGCTGGTCTGATTAATGACAAAATTAAACCTTTCTTTTTAGGTGCATCATTTTGGGCCCTTAAAATGAAGGATGGAGGAATTGGGCCAGTTGCCGTGGACAACATTCTTCGCCACATCGTTTCCCAAGCCAGTCTGAAGTACTCACACAGAGGCATCTATCATGCTTCAATCAAATCAGAAGTTTTTTTTTGGGTCTCTCAAGGAAGTGAAACAGCGGTTCATGCAACATGGACATATTTCAACAGCCTGCCCGAGGACAATGCAGTGGTAACTTCAGATTTCAAGAATGCATTTTATCTCCTTAAAAGAGACATCGTATTAAAAGTTGTACAATAACATTTCCATGGTCTCTTCCCTTTTGTTTCAGCTGGATACAGCAATGAACCAATGCTTCTCTTTAGAGATCATGAAATCACTGCATTTTTAAACAGAATCTTATTGACACAGTCATCAGCATTTTTATGGAGAATTCGTTATCACAGGTATTTATACTGAATCAACATTTTTTAAATACAACTTGGATTTTAAAATTCTTCAGTCGAGTAGGTAAATCAAGGTTTTCATGGTACAGGAGAACCAATATATTCTTGGTTGTATATGCTAGATGGTCTTTCTCATATTGTAGTTCAGCATCTCATTCACCTTTGTGTTCATTCATCAACAGTTGTTCATTGCAACTTAATTTGAAATCATATACGATGAGGCCTTGAGCGGGATAAGAACAGATCTACTATTAAAGCTCCTGGACCGAGGGAAAGAGTTCAGTTGGGTTACATTTAGAGTCTGACGGATTGTAAAACACTATTACCACCGAATCCTTCCTATTAGAGGCCTGGTCAGAATGTCGACCTGTCATTTTACGACCAGAGGTTCGAGCCACCTTGTGAGCCTTTCGGTTTAGTCATCTGTTTCTCTCTCTCTCTCTCTCTCTCTCTTTATATATAATATAAATATATATATATATATATATATATATATATATATATATATATATATATATATATATATATTATATATATATATATATATATATATATATATATTAACAAGTCGGCCGTCTCCCACCGAGGCAGGGTGACCTAAAAAGAAAGAAAATCCCCAAAAAGAAAATACTTTCATTATCATTCAACACTTTCACCTCACTCACACATAATCACTATTTTTGCAGAGGTGCTCAGAACACAACAGTTTAGAAGCA
>NC_069467.1:3689657-3722157 GCF_026875155.1 Cherax quadricarinatus
ACAGAGTTCCACACAAGAGATTAGTGCAAAAGCTTGAGGACCAGCAGGGATAAAGGAAAAACATTACAATGGATCAGGGAATACCTGTCAGGAAGACAACAGCGAGTCATTGTACGTGGCGAGGTGTCAGAGTGGGCGCCTGTGACGAGCGGGGTGCCACAGGGATCAGTCCTAGCACCGGTGTTGTTTCTGGTATTTGTGAACGACATGGCGGAAGGAATGGACTCCGAAGTGTCCCTGTTTGTAGATGTGAAGCTGATGAGAAGAATTCAGTCGGACGAAGACCAGGCAGAACTACAAAGGGTTCTGGATAGACTGCAGGCCAGGTCAAGCAACTGGCTCCTGGAGTTCAACTGCACTAAGTCCAAAGTCATGATGATTGGGTAAGGGCAAAGAAGACCACAGACGGAGTACAGTCTAGGAGCCTAGAGACTACAAACTTCACTCAAGGAAAAGGATCTTAGGGTGAGTTTAACACCGAGCACATCTGAGGCGCACATCAACCAAATAACTGCTGCAGAGTACGGGCGCCTGACAAACCTAAGAACAGCATTCCGACATATTAGTAAGAAATCATTCAGGACCCTGTACACTGTTTAATTTAGGCTTATATCGGAATATGCAGCACCAGTTTGGAACCCACACTTAGCGAAGCATATATGGAAACTAGAGAAAGTGCAAAGGTTTGCAACAAGACTAGTCCAGGAGCTAAGGGGTATGTCCTACGAGGAGAGGTTAAGGGAAATCGATGTGACAACACTGGAAGACAGGAGAGATAGAAGGATATGATAACGACATATAAAATACTGAGAGAAATCGACAAGGTGAACAGAGACAGGATGTTCCAGAGATTGGACACAGC
This sequence comes from Cherax quadricarinatus, assembly GCF_026875155.1. Classification (NCBI taxonomy): domain Eukaryota; kingdom Metazoa; phylum Arthropoda; class Malacostraca; order Decapoda; family Parastacidae; genus Cherax; species Cherax quadricarinatus. The sequence goes on from NC_069467.1 coordinate 3,690,520, forward strand.
AACAAGGGGTCACAGTTGGAAGTGGAAGCTTCAGATGAATTACAGGGATTTTAGGAAGTACAGTATTTCTTCAGTCACAGAGTAGTCAGGAAGTGGAATAATCTGGGAAGTGACGTAGTGAAGATAGGATCCATACATAGCTTTAAGAAGAGGTATGATAAAGCTCATGGAGCGGGAAGGGTGACCGAGTAGCGGCCAGTGAAGAGGCGGAGCCAGTTGTGACGCGACCCCCTGTAACCACAACTAGGTGAATACACACACACACACATTCACACACATAAAAATCACACAGTTACACATGCAGACGTATGTACGTTCACACACACATGTTTACACCTACGCCAGCATACACAGAGCAGTGTGTAGACAGGTGGTGTAGGGGTTGAAGGTCAGCCGCTAGTATTCTACAATCCGAGGAAGTTATTGCGTCTAATCAGGAAACCTTTGGAGTGCAGAAATGTTATTCCAAATCCCAGAGTGAACAGGAAGGTGAGCAGAGGAGGACATACCAGAGGCGGTATTGTTGACAGCAATATTTATGTACAATACAAAACAAAAGTGGCTAAAAAGTTATTGAGTTTTGCTAAACAATTGAGAACGTAATGAAGGTATCCGCAGAGAGCAAGGAACTGGAGAGATGGACTGCAGCCTGAAGATAATCTGAAAGAGCTGACCAGGGGACTGGAGCTGATGAAGGAAAGCTGTGATAATATGGGAGGAGGAATAGCAACAACAAGTGACTGGGTGGAAGGAAGAGAAGAAACAAAGAAAACCTTTGGGAAATTATATTAAATAGCCATGAGGTGCAGCCATAAGTGGAGCAGCAAAGGAATTGCTCAAATCAAGCAGTGTATATATTTGTTACATTAGGGTATGCCACTTTCATTAGGCGCAAACATCCTGTGAAAATGAAAAGTATAGACGGTACGTGTCGGTCATCTCTTATCCTATAAGAACATGCAGACTAATTATAAAATATCTTCTCCGCTTGTTGATGATTATAATGAGGGACAAGAGAAATCCTGCCTTTAAGTCTCCAGTGTTGATATATCTTAGCAACACAAATAACTGAATACAATTACCAGTCTGTTGATTCATCGAACTTTATTGAGTGTTGCTGTTGGGTGGTCTCTGGATCTCCGAAGTTATTTATTGTTTGATGACATCTGCCCTCACAAAAATTATCAGCCAATCCTTGTAGTTGAATAAAGTACAAAATCTACTTTACTTGCAGTAATTCGACGATCAATGTCTTTATAGCACTGAAGAAATAAGGTTTCAGCAATTACGAATGGTTTCTTTTCTTATACAATGATTTTTGATACCTTGAATGAGGCAGGGAACTCCTGCGTGAGACTACTAATGCAATACACCAGATTTATCTAGACGTCCTCAGTCTTATCTTTTAAGGAATGATGGCAATCATTCCTTAAAAGGAGTTTGGTTTCAAATAAACCTCAGAGTTTTTCATCATATTGTATAATGTGATTGGGGATCATAGACTGTACATCAAAATATTTCATTTTGAAACATCTATCAGCATTCTATGCTTGATGTGGCGTTTGCACGTGTTATAATGTGTATGAAGCGTGTGAGAGAGAGAGAGAGAGAGAGACAGGCAGACAGAGACAGACAGAGACAGACAGACAGACAGACAAAGAGAGATAGATAGATGGATAGAGAGAGAGAGAGAGAGAGAGAGGGGAGAGAGAGAGAGAGAGAGAGGAGAGATAAATCACTCATTATTCACGGATTCTGGAAGCTAATGGAAAGACTTACGATGTAAAACGGCAGGTGGAGAAAAATGAGATCAAACGTATCAGACTAACTAGTGGTGAGGCTGATGTGTCGAAAATGACACATTTTCAAAGATCTTGAGAGTATCTGAGAGATAAAAAAAAATCACCCAGTCAGATTGACCTTCACAATAGAAATGACATGGGATAGAATTATGCAGTGCAAACCACGATTAAGAGTGTATCTGTACCATGACAGAACAAGGAAGGAACGGTAATAAGAGAGAGAGGGTACAAAGACGCTAGAGGCAGGAAGGAGAGACAGCATGCATCAACAGACTAAGATCAGCCTCCGAGGAACCACCACGAGCACCCACACACAGACACCCCTCTCAGACCCAAGAACCCCTCTCAGACCCAAGAACCCCTCTCAGACCCAAGAACCCCTCTCAGACCCAAAAACCCTCTCAGACCCAAGAACCCCTCTCAGACCCATGCACCCCTCTCAGACCCTAGACCCTCTCAACCCAAACCCTCTCAGACCCAAGACCCCTCTCAACCCTAGCACCCCTCAGACCCAAGCACCCTCTCAAACCCTAGCACCCCTCTCAGACCCAAGAACCCCTCTCAGACCCAAGACCCTCTCAGACCCTAGCACCCTCTCAGACCCAAGAACCCCTCTCAGACCCAAGCACCCCTCTCAGACCCTAGCACCCCTCTCAGACCCAAGAACCCCTCTCAGACCCAAGCACCCCTCTCAGACCCTAGCACCCCTCTCAGACCCAAGAACCCCTCTCAGACCCAAGCACCCCTCTCAGACCCTAGCACCCCTCTCAGACCCAAGAACCCCTCTCAGACCCAAGCACCCCTCTCAGACCCTAGACCCCTCTCAGACCCAAGAACCCCTCCAGACCCTAGCACCCTCTCGCAGACCCAAGAACCCCTCTCAGACCCAAGCACCCCTCACAGACCCTAGCACCCCTCTCAGACCCAAGCACCCCTCTTTGACCCAAGAACCCCTCTCAGACCCAAGCGCCCCTCTCAGACCCAAGCACCCCTCTCAGACCCAAGCACCTCTCTCAGACCCAAGCACCCCTCTCGGACCGTAGCACCCCTCTCAGACCCAAGCACCTCTCTCAGACCCAGGCACCCCTCTCAGACCCAAGCACCCCTCTCATACCCAAGCACCCCTCTCAGACCCAAGAACCCCTCTCAGACCCAAGCACCCTTCTCAGAGTCTAGCACCCCTCTCAGACCTAAGTACCCCCTACAACACAAACACAATAACGCAAACAAATCATACTTTATCTCCCTCCTCAAACCTACAATCCCCATTCCGCTCAGCACAAGCACCATCCTCAAACCTGACCTTTACCCCAACTTCCAGATTTTGTATATCCCCCCTCCCTCCAGGATCGAGGATCCTGGCCCTTTCCAGAGCAAAAAATCCATTCTCCTCCCATACCCCAACCCACACCAACTCTTTCCACCATCCCCTGACCCATGTGCAAGGACCAGAAATCCAGGAACCAACAAAACAGAGCATAGTAATACAGAGGAAGCTGAAAGTATGGTTCACCAATCCAGACAAAATAACAAATAAGAGAGATGAGAGCCACGAAACAACACTGGTTAACACAACAAAAAAATTCGCTCAAGATACCTACCGTATGAAGATACCTACCGTATGAATCTTCACTCTCTGGAGAGACGTAGAAAGAAGGGAGATATCATCGAAGTGTATAAGTGGACGATGAGCATAAACAAAGGTGACATTAATAAAGCACTGAGGATGTCGAACCAGGTAAGGACCAGAAATAACGGATTTAACTTGGATAAATTTAGCTTTAGAAAGGACATAGGTAATTCCTGAATTTCAAAAAGAATTGTGGATGCATGAAACAATCTTCCTATTAGGATGATAGAGGCTAGAACCATGGGTAGCTTTAAAAATAGACTGGATAAATACATGAGTGGGAGGGGCTGGGTTTGATTGGTATCGTGGGTATGGGAGCAAATTTTTGGGAGCTTTGGGTAGTGGTGGTTTTGATAAGAACCTGCTTGTATGGGCCAGGATGTCTTTTGCAGTGTTTCTCCATTCTTGTGTCCTTAATTAACGTGTGCATAGGTTTATGTAGTAACAATTTGTATACACAGATAATTTTAAAAAAAAGATTATAATTATATTTTTAAATTATTTTAATGTTTAACGAAAGGAGTTGTATCAACAACGACTATTTTTCCCAGATGAATATGAGTTCTTCGCGATAATGTCTGCTTATACAATCCCAATACATTTTGCTACATTTGTGGAGAATACTCTTTGCAAAAACCAAAAAAAATCACAGAATTTGTAAAGCAAGCTTATCTTGCTTATTCTGGGGTGACGCTTGGAGAATAAGACAAGTCTTGGGATCTCCAAATGGATTACAAAAACCTGTGTAGAACGCTTACGACAGTGGAAAAATAGGAATAGGAAAAGCTTCAAATTCGGTGTGCCTATGGTGTGAAGAGAGCAGAAAAACCGCTGAGACGATTGTTATTTCGGTATAGTGACTGTGAAAGGCTTCAATCAATACAAGAATGTCAAGTGGGAATTTCCTGATTTGGAGTCAGGAAGTAAACCTGTGCCACACAGTGAAGACGTTCCCATACCAGTGTTTACAACACTGGTATGGGAACTCCTTCCTTAATTCAGCCAAGGTGAAGAACTTGTATACTGCAATAACATCTCTGGAATTCTTCGCATTGGACTTAAATATCGATCAAGAGATTGGCGGCTGTGTATAGACAGCACCATTAGAAGCTTGAAATGTGTCTTATTACACAATGGTAACCAATATGTGTCTTTTCCAATTGCTCACTTAACAAAACTTTGCTGATGACCAGCATGGAAGAAAATCGTACAACGTTTACATATGCAGTAATAAGTGGTATCCGAATTATCCTATTATGTTGAACTGTTATTTTATAGAATGAAGTGCTAGTATATATTATATACTAGCACTTCATATATTATATGATTTATGAATAATATATTACATGATTTAACCTTTGCATAATCTGAGAAAATAATTTTAATGTAATTTAAGTTAGCCTCTCTTAAATCGATATATTTCTCACATCTTTATTTTACAATGGGATACAAAATTTATCAAAAACTACAGCCAATCAAGCAAAACCTATGACAAATTCTTAATCAGCAACACAAACCTACTCTAAAATTGGTGTAATATCATTGACCAGAAAATGAGTATTGACCATTGATAATGAAAGCATCTTCAGATACTATAGGACTCACACAAAGCTCATCTTCCCGAATGGATATCAGATTTTGAGCAAGATCGTGGAAACATGTTAGGAGTAACACTGCTTATCGGAAACCAATGATGTTTTGAAGAGATTGAAGAAATAGACAGAAGAGAAGTAGTTGACTACATAGTAGGCACACTAAGACTTGGGGTCTTAAGATGTTAATACCAATGAGTAGGGCAAAGAAGACTGTAACCACAGGAGAATGACTGGGAACGCCTAGAGCCTTTTGGAGGACAGGAACGTTGAGCAATTAGACTCTAGAGTTGGCATATAACAACTTCATGCATGTACATGTTAGCGAGACAACCAGGGAGAGAAGAAGGATGTACCAGCAAGGATGGATTCTGGATTAACCCTAAGCGGTTCTGACATTGAGGATATACACATGAAAAGTCCTTCAGTACTAGCGACCACACGGTCCTGAGTTTCGAATACGTTGTGGAAGTAACAGCGAAGGAAGGAGCTGCACAAGAAAGTGTGGAAAGCCAAACTTCAAAAGAAGGGACTGCACATATATGAGGACATTCCTGTATGTGGTGCAATAGAAAGAGAAATTAAGGGAAACACAGTGAATGAGATGGAGTACTTGGTCGGTACGTGCAGCGAGGTAGAGAAATTCGTACCCTGGAGCAACTAAAACAATGGTAAGACCAGAGTGAGCCCCTGTTTTACCGAGAGGTGTAGAGAAGCCAAAGCAAAATGTGCTTGACCTGAAAAAAGTGAAAAAGACAAAGTACTCTGACAAACAGAGATGAGTCGAAGAACCAGAAATGAGTATGCATGGAAAAATAAAGAGGTTCAACAGTAATTTGAGATTAACATATCATCGAAAGCCAAATCCGACTCAGACGTTACATAACCACAACAGTAAAAAAAAAAATTAGTAAGGGACCTGGTAAATAACCTGAGTGTATTGTCTTTGATACGGTTATATTACTTATCAGATCATCATTGTTGGTGAAGATGAGGTCCAGTGTATGTTCTAGTCTTGTAGGCTCTATTATTTCCTGGTTTGAGGTGAATTTGAATCAGAGATTTAATAGCTCGTGTGTGTGTAAATTTTCATCTCGGCTGCCTCCGTGGGTGATCTCTGCTAAAACATTATTTGTTACATTCCTTCGTTTTAAGTGTATCACGTTCAAATCCCCAAGTAGCAAGATATTTGGGGCAGGAGTTGGGAGATATTCCAGACTGTGGTTAATTCTCATAAGCTGTTCCAGGAACTGCTGAGAAGTTGCTTCTGGAGGCTTGTATTATACAACCACAATGACAAGGTTTTGGTTTTTCAATCTTTACTGCAAAAACTTCTACTACATCATTTGAGGTGTTTAGTAGTTTTGAGCAAATGAACGACTTTGTGAAGTACAGGTCAAGCCCATCCCCTTTATTGCCTGTTTAGTCAGTCACATGGGAATAAGGTTATAACCTGAGCTCCATATTTCGTTGTCAAAATGATCCTTTATGTGGATCTCTGTGAAAGCAGAGATCCACTTCTCTACTCCACTTCTCTGGAGAGGTTTTGGCTCCCCTCATTTGTTTCCCTTGGTCTGGGTGATCTGTATCGTCTTGTCCCCTGCAGATGGTGTGCCTGACAGTGTATGTTGTAGCATTGTGTTTCGTGGACTGACGAGTGACACATTTCGGGTTGAAATAAGTTACAAGAGGAAGACTTGCATCCTTCTGTTGTCATGTGGGTGCTGCATTTTTTGGGATGGTGAACAGTGCATGTCCCACCTGTTTTTCCAGATGCCCAAGGCATAGAGTATGCATAGACTGGATTTTTGTTTGCCCGGATTTCTTGTGGCTGCTTTTCGTACTGCCTACATCCCCACTGCCTACATCCTCTGTACAAACATCTTGTGCTTCCACCAGTTTTTACTGGTAATGTGTCAGCACTATTCCCTGAGGCATTATCCTTTTTCGTTCCATCTCCAGCAATATTGCTACTTTGTATGTCTGGAAATTGTATGACGTTTTTACCTGTTTCATCACCAGAGCCACTATCTCCATTTGGTGCACTGTTCTCCAGGACAACACCAGCCCCATCTGGTGTACTGTTCTCCAGGACAACACCAGCCCCATCTGGTGTACTGTTCTCAGGACAACCCAGCCCATCTGGTGTACTGTTCTCCAGGACAACACCAGCCCCATCTGGTGCACTGTTCTCCAGGACAACACCAGCCCCATCTGGTGCACTGTCCTCCAGGACAACACCAGCACCTTCTGGTGCACTGTCCTCCATGGTTTTAATTTTTCTCTTCCAGGGATGCAGAGAGAGAGAATGCTTGTTGCATCTTGTGTTCCTAGCCGGCGTCTGAGCTCTTCCATGAGCTCCATATCGTAAACATAAACATACTTTATGAATTTGTATGCATGCAAATTCCTCATATCAAATGCGGTCATTAATATGTAAATATGTATCATTCACATGAAGGTCTTAAAAATATTTGTGTGCATATATAGGGTGTGGTAGGCGAAGAATATTTTCAAATAGCTCAGGAATGAAATCAATGATTTATTCTTGTTGTAATAATTAAATTTCTTGCTTCAAAGCTTTTTCTTGTCTTTAGAAAATCTATTGTAAATACACTGAAGCTCCTGTTCTATGAAGTCGAATCACACATTCGGTATGACTTACGGAATAAGCCCTAAATAACGACTTTTGTGTCGGGTGAGTGAGGAAAAAATAGCATTCTTACAATGATTCAGATGCATCGATTTTCTATCCTCCATATAAACAGGCGTAATTCTGGCTCTTCACACTAGAGTGTCTAATAATGGGTATTGATTATTCTCCTCATTTTCAGTTTTATACTTAATGTGAGGCAACAATGTATGTAAGAATGACACATATGTGGTAAGAAGGATATTTATTTAGGAGGCGTTTCACCAACCAGTGGCTTTATCAGTCGATTACACATATTAGAGAAAACTGAGTATTAATGTGTCAGGTTAGGTGCTGCATGGGCTGACAGTCAAGACAGGTGATTGATATGCTTTACTTGGTTAGAATTTGTTGGACAAATATTTCCAAAGTCATAAAACTGCCTCTGTTTTGAGCGGTAATGTTGGTTGTAGCCATGAGAGCTGATTCTAAACAGTGTGTGTGACATACGCCAGATTCCTGGCATTTCAGGAGTCCATAAACGGGTGTTATAGTGTAATAAACAGGTATTGTTAAGTCGTCCTTTAGGCAAGGGTACTTATGTTTGAAGCTCCTAGATGGTTCCTCAGGGAGAATACTGTCTCATACTCTGTGCCGGGAATGTTGTAAACACAAGCATTGGATTCTTTGCGTTGCATGTTATTCTTTGTTAGTAGTATGGACGTCAAGTAGGAAAAGCAGATCTTACATTCATCAGTAAGGTTGCAGACGTCTAACTCGGACCATAATGTAAAACCACATTATTTTCATCATCACATTTGATAATGATAATCTTTTTAGTTTTGTATCTAGTCATTGTACTATAGAAACTCCTCGGAAAATCTCTTAGGCAGCAGTTGCTGGCACTCACCTTCATCTAAAAAAATTAACCTTCAAGTTAATTTCTTCGAAACTTATGTCTGGCGCTTTTGCATTGCTCACATTGCTCCTTACAATTTTATTATTTGTAAATTTTCAGATTTTCTTGCAAATTCTCGAGATATTTATAGGCTAGAGTGGATGGCCTACACAGTCTTGTCGTGTGTGAAGGAAATCAATGCTAGTCTGAGAGCGAGTTCAGGACGAAAAATCATTCTTGAGATAATAATAAAATGCTGAAATTATTATTGAAATTATTATTGAAATTATTCTTGAAATAATAAAATGCAGAAATAGGATCAGCATATTTTTGGATCATATTAATTATTATCGGTTTTCTTCTTATTCTTCCTCTTCTTTTCTTTTTCTTCTTCTTTGTATTATCATTATTGTTGAAGTCATTAGTATTAGTATTATTGATATCGTTTTTTTTTTTAATATTATTATTAATACTTTTATTATTGAAACCAAGCAATAAAACTTGGCGTCAACTAGACGGCAGGAAGGAACGTCAGTGTCCAGATGTTACTTGGCGTCAACTAGACGGCAGGAAGGAACGTCAGTGTCCAGATGTTACTTGGCGTCAACTAGACGGCAGGAAGGAACGTCAGTGTCCAGATGTTACTTGGCGTCAACTAGACGGCAGAAAGGAACGTCAGTGTCCAGATGTTACTTGGCGTCAGCTAGACGGCAGGAAGGAACGTCAGTGTCCAGATGTTACTTGGCGTCAACTAGACGGCAGGAAGGAACGTCAGTGTCCAGATGTTACTTGGCGCCAACTAGACGGCAGGAAGGAACGTCAGTGTCCAGATGTTTACTTGGCGCCAGCTAGACGCAGGAAGGAACGTCAGTGTCCAGATGTTACTTGGCGTCAACTAGACGGCAGGAAGGAACGTCAGTGTCCAGATGTTACTTGGCGTCAGCTAGACGGCAGGAAGGAACGTTAGTGTCCAGATGTTACTTGGCGTCAGCTAGACGGCAGGAAGGAACGTCAGTGTCCAGATGTTACTTGGCGTCAGCTAGACGGCAGGAAGGAACGTCAGTGTCCAGATGATAATTGGCGCCAACTAGACGACAGGAAGGAACGTCAGGGTCCAGATGATACTTGGCGTCAAGTCAGATACTGAATGTCGCCTTTTTTTTAAGCCTCTTTAGCAGCTAAGAAGATTTGTGATAGATCCTGCAACATCTCATATTCATGTTACTTCATGTCTGAGTCTCTATCCATGTGGAATTTACCTGTTCAATGATTAGTGTTTATGACACGTACAGTACATGGTAACACTGTAAGTTTATCAAGACTCGAAATAATGTTTAATGAATACCAAGTTTAGGGCATAAATTTCTAACAAAATTCAACCTATAGGTCTAGTGGCTAGCGCGACGGGCTGGAGTTTTGAGACTCTATGACCGCGGGTTCAATCCCGGCCGGGGGTATGGTTTATTTGCAATCGTGTCATTACGATTTCTTAAGTCAACCTATAGGTTACTGTTCACTATGCAAAAATCCCAGGTCTGATCAATCAGGCTGTTGGTGCTGGCCGCACCCAGTCCAACGTTGGCTTGTTACTCGCACAAATTCTTTTGCAAAGCCTCATAATCACCTCGTTATATGAATAACAACATTATAACTCTAATAACAAGACCGAGAATATTGGTACAACAAAGATATAACATTGATAAATACAACGAAAACAGTAACAATGCTGTGAGGACAACGATGCTGTGAGGACAACGATGCTGTGAGGACAACGATGCTGTGAGGACAACAATGCTGTGAGGACAACGATGCTGTGAGGACAACGATGCTGTGAGGACAACGATGCTGTGAGGACAACGATGCTGTGAGGACAACAATGCTGTGAGGACAACGATGCTGTGAGGACAACGATGCTGTGAGGACAACGATGCTGTGAGGACAACGATGCTGTGAGGACAACGATGCTGTGAGGACAACGATGCTGTGAGGACAACGATGCTGTGAGGACAACGATGCTGTGAGGACAACGATGCTGTGAGGACAACGATGCGTGAGGAAGCGGACAACGATGCTGTGAGCAACGAGCTGAGAAACGATGCTGTGAGGACAACATGCTGTGAGGACAACGATGCGTGAGGACACACGGGAAACGATGCGACCGATCTGTGAGGACAACGATGCTGTGAGGACAACGATGCGTGAGGACAACGATGCTGTGAGGACAACGATGCTGTGAGGACAACGATGCTGTGAGGACAACGATGCTGTGAGGACAAACGATGCCGTGTGAGGACAACGATGCTGTGAGGACAACGATGCTGTGAGGACAACGATGCTGTGAGGACAACGATGCTGTGAGGACAACGATGCTGTGAGGACAACGATCTGTGAGGACAACGATAGCTGTGAGGACAACGATGCTGTGAGGACAACGATGCTGTGAGGACAACGATGCTGTGAGGACAACGATGCTGTGAGGACAACGATGCTGTGAGGACAACGATGCTGTGAGGACAACGATGCTGTGAGGACAACGATGCTGTGAGGACAACGATGCTGTGAGAACAACGATGCTGAGATGACAACAATACTGTGAGGACAACGATGCTGTGAGGACAACGATGCTGTGAGGACAACGATGCTGTGAGGACAACGATGCTGTGAGGACAACAATGCTGTGAGGACAACGATGCTGTGAGGACAACGGTGCTGTGAGGACAACGATGCTGAGAGGACAACAATACTGTGAGGACAACGATGCTGTGAGACAAAGATGCTGTGAGGACAAACGAATGCTGTGAGGACAACGATGCTGTGAGGACAACGATGCTGTGAGGACAACGATGCTGTGAGGACAACGATGCTGTGAGGACAACAATACTGTGAGGACAACGATGCTGTGAGGACAACGATGCTGTGAAGACACCGATGCTGTGAGGAAAAAGATGCTGTGAGGACAACGATGCTGTGAGGACAACGATGCTGTGAGGACAACAATACTGTGAGGACAACGATGCTGAGAGGACAACGATGCTGTGAGGACAACGATGCTGTGAGGACAACAATACTGTGAGGACAACGATGCTGAGAGGACAACGATGCTGTGAGGACAACGATGCTGTGAGGACAACGATGCTGTGAGGACAACAATACTGTGAGGACAACGATGCTGAGACGACAACGATGCTGTGAGGACAATGATGCTGTGAGGACAACGATGATGTGAGGACAACGATGCTGTGATGGCAACGATGCTGTGAGGACAACGATGCTGTGAGGACAACAATACTGTGAGGACAACGATGCTGAGAGGACAACGATGCTGTGAGGACAACGATTCTGTGAGGACAACGATGCTGTGAGGACAACGATGCTGTGAGGACAACGATGCTGTGAGGACAACGATGCTGAGAGGACAACAATACTGTGAGGACAACGATGCTGTGAGGACAACGATACTGTGAGGACAACGATGCTGTGAGGACAACGATGCTGTGAGGACAACGATGCAGTGAGGACAACGATGCTGTGAGGACAACGATGCTGTGAGGACAACGATGCTGAGAGGACAACAATACTGTGAGGACAACGATGCTGTGAGGACAAAGATGCAGTGAGGACAACGATGCTGTGAGGACAACGATGCTGTGAGGAGAACGATGCTGTGAGGACAACGATGCTGTGAGGACAACGATGCTGTGAGGACAACGATGCTGTGAGGACAACGATGCTGTGAGGACAACAATACTGTGAGGACAACGATGCTGTGAGGACAACGATGCTCTGAGGACAACGATGCTCTGAGGACAACGATGCTCTGAGGACAACAATGCTGTGAGGACAACAATACTGTGAGGACAACGATGCTGAGAGGACAACGATGCTTTGAGGACAACGATGCTGTGAGGACAACGATGCTCTGATGACAACGATGCTGTGAGGACAACGATGCTGTGAGGACAACAATACTGTGAGGACAACGATGCTAAGAGGACAACGATGCTGTGAGGACAAGGATGCTGTGAGGACAACGATGCTGTGAGGACAGCGATGCTGTGAGGACAATGGTGCTGTGAAGACAACGATGCTGTGAGGACAACGATACTGTGAGGAAAACAATGCTGTGAGGACAACAATGCTGTGAGGACAACGATGTTGTGATGACAATAATGCTGTGAGAATAACGATGCTATGAGGACAATAATGCTGTGAGGAGAACGATGCTGTGAGAACAATAATGCTGTGACGACAACGATGCAGTGAGGACAATAATGCTGTGACGACAACGATGCTGTGAGGACAACGATGCTGTAAGGACAACAATGCTGTGAGGACAACGATGCTGTGAGGACAATGCTGTGAGGACAACGATGCTGTGAGGACAACGATGCTGTGAGGACAACGATGCTGTGAGGACAATGGTGCTGTGAAGACAACGATGCTGTGAGGACAACGATACTGTGAGGACAACAATGCTGTGAGGACAACGATGCAGTGAGGACAACGATGCTCTGAGGACAACGATGCTCTGAGGACAACGATGCTCTGAGGACAACAATGCTGTGAGGACAACGATGCTGTGAGGACAATAATGCTGTGAGAAGAACGATGCTGTGAGGACAATAATGCTGTGAGGACAACGATGCTGTGAGGACAATAATGCTGTGACGACAACGATGCTGTGAGGACAATAATGCTGTGACGACAACGATGCTGTGAGGACAACGATGCTGTGGACAACGATGCTGTGAGGACAACAATGCTGTGAGGACAACGATACTGTGAGGACAACAATGCTGTGAGGACAACGATGCTGTGAGGACAACGATGCTGTGAGGACAACGATGCTATGAGGACAATGGTGCTGTGAAGACAACGATGCTGTGAGGACAACGATACTGTGAGGACAACAATGCTGTGAGGACAACGATGCAGTGAGGACAACGATGCTGTGAGGACAACGATGCTCTGAGGACAACGATGCTCTGAGGTCAACGATGCTGTGAGGACAACAATGCTGTGAGGACAACGATGCTGTGAGGACAATAATGCTGTGAGAACAACGATGCTGTGAGGACAATGGTGCTGTGAAGACAACGATGCTGTGAGGACAACGATACTGTGAGGACAACAATGCTGTGAGGACAACGATGCTGTGAGGACAATAATGCTGTGAGAACAACGATGCTGTGAGGACAATAATGCTGTGAGGACAACGATGCTGTGAGGATAATAATGCTGTCACGACAACGATGCTGTGAGGACAAAAATGCTGTGAGGACAACGATGCTGTGAGGACAACGATGCTGTGAGGACAACGATGCTGTGAGGACAACGATGCTGTGAGGATAATGGTGCTGTGAAGACAACGATTCTGTGAGGACAACGATACTGTGAGGACAACAATGCTGTGAGGACAACGATGCAGTGAGGACAACGATGCTGTGAGGACAACGATGCTGTGAGGACAACGATGCTCTGAGGACAACGATGCTCTGAGGACAGCAATGCTGTGAGGACAACGATGTTGTGAGGACAATAATGCTGTGAGAACAACGATGCTGTGAGGACAATAATGCTGTGAGGACAACGATGCTGTGAGATCAATAATGCTGTCACCACAACGATGCTGTGAGAACAATAATGCTGTGACGACAACGTTGCTGTGAGGACAACAATGCTGTGAGGACAACGATGCTGTGAGGACAACAATGTTGTGAGGACAACAGTGCTGTGAGGACAACGATGCTGTGTGGACAACGATGCTGTGAGGACAACGTTGCTGTGAGGACAACGATGCTGTGAGGACAACGATGCTGTGTGGACAACGATGCTGTGAGGACAACGATGCTTTGAGAACAACGATACTGTGAAGACAACGATGCTGTGAGGACAACAATACTGTGAGGACAACGATGCTGTGAGGACAACGATGCTGTGAGGGCAACGATGCTGTGAGGACAACGATGCTGTTAGGACAACAATGCAGTGAGGACAACGATGCTGTGAGGACAACGATGCTGTGAGGACAACGATGCTGTGAGGACAACAATGCTGTGAGGGCATCGATGCTGTGAGGAGAACAATGCTGTGAGGACAACAATGCTGTGAGGGCATCGATGCTGTGAGGACAACGGTGCTGTGAATACAATGATACAGTGAGGACAAAAATACAGTGAGAACAATGATACAGTGAGGAAAATGATTTAGTGAGGACAATGATACAGTGAGGACAATGATACAGTGAGGACAATGATACAATGAGGATAATGATACAGTGAGGACAATGACAAAGTGAGGACAATGATACAGTGAGGACACTGATACAGTTAGGACAACGATGCCGTGTGGACAACGATACAGTGAGGACAACGCTACAGTGAGGACAATGATACAGTGAGGACAACGATGCTATGAGGACAGTGATACAGTGAGGACAATGATACAGTGAGGACAATGATACAATGAGGGCAATGATACAGTGAGGACAATAATACAGTGAGGACAATGATACAGTGAGGACAATGATACAGTGAGGACAATGATACAATGAGGACAATGATACAGTGAGGACAATGATACAGTGAGGACAACGATGCTTTGAGGACAATGATACAGTAAGGACAATGATATAGTGAGGACAATGATACAGCGAGGACAATGATACAGTGAGGACAATGATGTAGTGAGGACAACGATGCTGTGAGGACAATGATACAATGAGGACAACGATGCTGTAAGTACAATGATACAGTGAAGACAACGATACAGTGAGGACAATGATACAGTGAGGACAACGATGCTGTGAGGACAATAATACAGTGAGGACAATGATACAGTGAGGACAACGATTGATGTGAGGGCAATGATACAGTGAGGACAATGATACAGTGTTGACAATAATACAGTGAGGACAACGATTGCTGTGTGGACAATGGTACAGTGAGGACAATGATACAGTGAGGACAACGATTGCTGTGAGGACAATGGTAAAGTGAGGACAATGATACAGTGAGGACAACGATGCTGTGAGGACAATAAAAATTCAATAATTACTCTCATCATTTTTTCCACCCTGATAATGTTTAGATGAATTATAAGGAATCTTCCTGAAAAATAAAATGTCGGGTTTTCTTTTTTTTCTTCCGTCGTGTTTCCATCTCTACAATGTTCGCCTTGAAACTTCCTGTTTTATTTTATTTAGAGTAATGGTCAGATTTTTATTTTATTGAGATTTCAGTGAAATTTCATTGCAATAATTGAAAAAAGCTTCTTCTAATTAGCGTCAAGTTTTCATCACTGTAATTGCCAATTAAAGACAATATTTTAAAAAGTATGAGGAATAATGTTTATACATAAGAATGTCTCTGTTAAATGGACTTCTCACTTTGACAGTGAGTGTAACTTCTTTAGAACAAAAGAGTCACTTATAGATTTTGGATGTATGATTCGATTATTGCTCATTTTCTAAAAGAGTAAAACATTATTTAATTTAACATTTCACAATTAGATCATGTCTCATCTAATTTGCTGTAAAGTCTTACTACAGGTTTATTGTCCACAGGAGGAGGTGTTGCTGGGCTCTGTGAAACCTAATTTTCTAGCTTTATTGATGAAAATATTTTTTTACTAAGGCGAATTTTCCACTGGCGATTGAATGCGCATTTTCCTTCTCTTTCCAGACTTTCTCTTTCTGCTATGATTTAGTAATAATAATAATAACAATAATAATAATAATAATAATAATAATAATAATAATAATAATAATAATAATAATAATAATAATAATAAGAAGAAGAAGAAGAAGAAGAAGAAGAAGAAGAAGAAGAAGAAGAAGAAGATGATGATGATCTTTATTTACTACAAGTACATGTACAAGGTCAACAGTCCTAGCTGACATAATAACATACTACTATATAGAAAGCCGCTTGTTATGCTGAGCATTTCGGGCAAATTAGGTCAGTTTTGTCCCAGGATGCGACCCACACCAGTCCACTAACACCCAGGTACCCATTTTAAACAGATGGGTGAACAGGGACAGGGACAGCAGGTGTCTTATGGAAACACGTCCCTAATGTTTTCCAGCCGTACCGGAGGAAATTCGAACCCCGGACCTGAGTGTATAAGCTGAGTGCACTAGTGATCAAGCTCCGGGACACCTCCAAATCGGGACACTTCCAAATCAGTTTTACACTTAAAAGTTAGTGAATTAAACCTAGAGGATGATTTGTATCGGCGTTGCAATGAAAGTGTCACTGTACGACTTACATTACTTGAGGTTTTCAAAACACTTTAGCAACTTGTGAATTCTTTCTCTAATTAGTCTCAAACTGTCATTACTGACGTATCTTACAGAGAGAATAATTAGTCTCAAACTGTCATTACTGACGTATCTTACAGAGAGAATAATTAGTCTCAAACTGTCATTACTGACGTATCTTACAGAGAGAATAATTAGTCTCAAACTGTCATTACTGACGTATCTTACAGAGAGAATAATTAGTCTCAAACTGTCATTACTGACGTATCTTACAGAGAGAATAATTAGTCTCAAACTGTCATTACTGACGTATCTTACAGAGAGAATAATTAGTCTCAAACTGTCATTACTGACGTATCTTACAGAGAGAATAATTAGTCTCAAACTGTCATTACTGACGTATCTTACAGAGGGAATAATTAGTCTCAAACTGTCATTACTGACGTATCTTACAGAGAGAATAATTAGTCTCAAACTGTCATTACTGACGTATCTTACAGAGAGAATAATTAGTCTCAAACTGTCATTACTGACGTATCTTACAGAGGGAATAATTAGTCTCAAACTGTCATTACTGACGTATCTTACAGAGAGAATAATTAGTCTCAAACTGTCATTACTGACGTATCTTACAGAGAGAATAATTAGTCTCAAACTGTCATTACTGACGTATCTTACAGAGAGAATAATTAGTCTCAAACTGTCATTACTGACGTATCTTACAGAGGGAATAATTAGTCTCAAACTGTCATTACTGACGTATCTTACAGAGAGAATAATTAGTCTCAAACTGTCATTACTGACGTATCTTACAGAGAGAATAATTAGTCTCAAACTGTCATTACTGACGTATCTTACAGAGGGAATAATTAGTCTCAAACTGTCATTACTGACGTATCTTACAGAGAGAATAATTAGTCTCAAACTGTCATTACTGACGTATCTTACAGAGGGAATAATTAGTCTCAAACTGTCATTACTGACGTATCTTACAGAGAGAATAATTAGTCTCAAACTGTCATTACTGACGTATCTTACAGAGGGAATAATTAGTCTCAAACTGTCATTACTGACGTATCTTACAGAGGGAATAATTTAAAGTGTAAAGGCACTGAATACGTCACAATTCTCCCAACTTTATTTTAATCCCTAATACTTAAATGTCTGATAATTCAGCCAACAGGCTTCCTTCTTTTCTTGAAAATTTTATTCATGAATTTAGAGAAATATTGACAGAATATCAATGAAAAGCTAACTGAATAATAACACATTTTTTTAGCTATTATCTGATTTATATTTTTTTTTTCATATTCTATCATTATATGTTTTAATTTTAACTGTTCATTAGTTTTTTTTTTTTTTTTTTTTTTTTTAAGTATTTCGGGTCTGACACTCCGTGATATTGAATACATGCACAATGTATTGGGTTACTTGTATGTTACCTGTAGTCGCTTCCTGAGATCACTGCCCCTGCGGCTCTGTACCAGTCCAGGACACCTACTTGATGAACCGTCTGACTAGTGTATGCACCACAGCCTGGCTGGTCAGGAACTAATTTGATAAATATATGAAGTTCCCTCTTGAAGACATCCAGGAGTCTGTTAATAACCTCCCCTTATGCATTATCGGAGTATGTTGAAGAATCGTGAACCCTATTCAATTATTAAGTTCTTTCTTAATGTACCAGCTTTACTCTAGAGATATCTTACACCGTCTGCTAAGCCTTTTGTTTCATTATGTAGTAATTTCGGTGTGAAGATTTAAGACCAATCCCTCCAGAATCATTCAGGTGTAGATTATCATGTGTCTGTCTCGTCCATATTCTAAGGATCCACAAATAACCCGCACATAAAAGAGAGAAGCTTACGACGACGCTTCGGTCCGACTTGGACCATTGACAAAGTCAAAGTCAAAGTGTGACTTTGTCAATGGTCCAAGTCGGACCGAAGCGTCGTCGTAAGCTTCTCTCTTTTATGTGCGGGTTATTTGTGTATCGTTCCAGTCACGGTATTGTGCCTTTTTGTTATTTATTTATTTCTAAGGATCCAATAGCATGTTGTAATAGCTCAGGATATTTGAGAGGCAGGAGCAACTTCTGAATCCCTTCTGACCTGGCTTTTGCAACTGCTACGATTCCATGTCATTAGCAATCATGCTTCTCAAAACTCGTTCAAAAGCCTTAAAAATGAAGAACGTCAATGCTACCGGTCTTTTTCCTGCAAGTGCTTTGTTTCCACCTTGGTCAAGAGAACCTATATTCTGAGTTTTTAGTGTCTAAGGAGTGACTCAAGCGCTGGCTTCAGTGTTCGAGTGAACTAGAATATTATATAAATACTATTGTCAGTATTAGATTTAGTTGAGTTCCTGTTCCTAACCCTCTGAAGGGTGTTGAACTACACCTCTTGGACTACTTGAAGGTGTTTTCCTCCAGCTCCTTGACCTTATAGGCGTCCTGAGAAAGTTGAGATGGAGTTCTTCTGCCTCTTAAATGTTGTGAGGTATATTTGCTACGTATTTTGCGAGCAGTGATGTATATGGGCATTGCATTATTCAAATAGGGGATGCTTTTCTTTGGTTAAATAGTCAATGTAACACACCAAGTTTAATATATAAATTCAATAGCTAACGCGACGGTCTGGAGTTTTGAGACTCTCTGACCGCGGGTTCAAATCCCGCCCGTGGTATGGTTTGTTTCTTTTCGTTTTGCATTGCTTCCGTGGCCAAGAATTTCACCTCCTGGTCTCAATAAAGTCATCAGTGTAGAGAAACGAAGTCCTTTGATGAACCCTGGGGTGCTGGAGGTCTTTGCTGAACCCTGGGGGGAGTGCTGGAGGTCTTTGTTGAACCCGGGGGGGGGGGTGCTGGAGGTCTTTGTTGAACCCTGGGGGTGCTGGAGTTTTTTGTTGAACCCTGCGGGTGCTGGAGGTCTTTGTTGAACCCTTGGGGTGCTAGAGGTCTTTGTTGAACACTAGGGGCGCTGGAGGTCTTTGTTGAACCCTAGGGATGCTGGATGTCTTTGTTGAACTCTAGGGATGCTGGAGGTCTTTGTTGAACCCTGGGAGTGCTGGAGGTCTTTGTTGAACCCTGGGGTGCTGGAGGTCTTTGCTGAACCCTAGGGGTGCTGGAGGTCATAGTTAAACCCTGGGAGTGCTGGAGGCCTATGTTGAACCCTATGGGTGCAAGAGGTCTTTGTGGAATCCTGGGGGTGCTGGAGGTCTTTGTTTAACCCAGGGGGTGCTGGAGGTCTTTGTTGAACCCTGGGAGTGCTGTAGGTCTTTTTTGAATCCTGGGGGTGCTGGAGGTCTTTGTTTAACCCTGGGGGTGCTGGAAGTCTTTGTTGAACCCTGGGAGTGCTGGAAGTCTTTGTTGAACCCTGGGGGTGCTGGAGGCCTTTGTTGAATCCTGGGGGTGCTGGAGGTCTTTGTTTAACCCTGGGGGTGCTGGAGGTCTTTGTTTAACCCTGGGGGTGCTGGAGGTCTTTGTTTAACTCTGGGGGTGCTGGAGGTCTTTGTTGAACCTGGGGGTGCTGGAGGTCTTTGTTGAACCTGGGGGTGCTGGAGGTCTTTGTTGAACCTGGGGGTGCTGGAGGTCTTTGTTGAACCTGGGGGTGCTGGAGGTCTTTGTTGAACCCTGGGGGTGCTGGAGGTCTTTGTTGAACCTGGGGGTGCTGGAGGTCTTTGTTGAACCCTGGGGGTGCTGGAGGTCTTTGTTGAACCTGGGGGTGCTGGAGGTCTTTGTTGAACTCTGGGGGTGCTGGAGGTCTTTATTGAACCCTAGGGGTGCTGGAGGTCTTTGTTGAACCTGGGGGTGCTGGAGGTCTTTGTTGAACCCTGGAGGTGCTGGAGGTCTTTGTTGAACCCTGGGGGTGCTGGAGGTCTTTGTTGAACCTGGGGGTGCTGGAGGTCTTTGTTGAACCCTGGGGGTGCTGGAGGTCTTTGTTGAACCCTGGGTGTGCTAGAGGTCTTTGTTGAACCTTGGGGTGCTGGGGGTCTTTGTTGAACCTGGGCGTGCTGGAGGATTTTGTTGAACCCTGGGGGTGCTAGAGGTCTTTGTTGAACCTGGGGGTGCTGGAGGTCTTTGTTGAACCTGAGCGTGCTGGAGGTCTTTGTTGAACCTGGGGGTGCTGGAGGTCTTTGTTGAACCCTGGGGGTGCTGGAGGTCTTTGTTATCAGTGTCCACCTTCCTAACCTCATTCCTTCCCTCCATCCATTCACCTTTAACTCCCTCAGACTCTTCCTCTTCTTTCTCTCTCACATCATCTTTCCTTCCGTCTAACTCTCCATCCTTCCATCCCTTCTTTCTTTATTATCTTCCTTCCTCCTTTCCTCCTTTCTCTCTCTGCTGACTCGGTTGGTTGATGGAGATGCTGCTCTTCCATGTTATCCCACTCTCTTTCCTTTCTTTACCTGTATTTTTCTTTCCTCTCCCTCCCACCCTACCCCTCCCCCTCCCTCCCTCCCTCCCTCCCGCCTTCTCCCCCTCCCACCCTTCGTTTGTCTCTCCCTCCCACCATCCCTCACTCCTTCCCTCCGTTCCTCCCTCCCATCCCCAATGCCTCTATTTCTCTCCCTCCAATCCTCCCTCCCTGCCTTTGTTGTGTTAAATGGTATTAGAAACAGCGATTTGTGATGATACCAGGCACTTGCTTCTGCCAATCATGAGATGATTGGTGGAATTTTGGTGTTATACGCAGGCGTTGTTCAAGTTGTCGTTTCTACATGCATGAATATGTTCATTGAGGACGGTGTCGAGGTTTCTTGCTGTTTCACCTACATAAATCTTGTCACAGCCTCCACAGGATATAGTGTAAGCCCCTGCGTTGACTGGTTCGTGGTGCTTTGATTTTGTATTGGTTAGAACCTTTACTGAAGTGCTGGAAGCGATGGCAACTCTGGTGTTAGCTTGTGAAAGTACTTTAGAAACGTTCAGTGCAACCTGGCTGTTGGGAAGAATTATAACTTTGTTAGGAGTGGTGTTGGTGCGTGGAGAATTAATGATCTGAAGAGCTCTTTTTTTGCAATCTTTAATGAAAAAGGAAAGAAAATGTAAATCAGCGAAGGTTTGGTGAATGTATGTACATTCCTCGTCAAGAAACTCAGGACTAAAATTCGGAACGTTCTTAGGAAGAATCCGATGATGATGCCTCTTTTGGTCTTTGAATCCTGACTGGAAAAGAAGTGTGTGAGATCATTTTTATTTGTAGGTTTCCGGTAAACTTAAAATCTTAGGTTCTTATCTACTTTGTGAATGAGGACGTCTAGGAAAGGTAGCTTGTCATTGAATTCTTCTTCTAGTGTGAACTGGATCGCCGGTTCAGGCGAGGCTCAACGCAGTTGAACCGGTTATCCAGTTTACACTAGAAGAAGAGTCCAATGACAAGCTACCTTTCCTCGACGTCCTCATTCACATAGTAGACAACAACTTAAGATTTCAAGTTTACCGGAAACCTACAAATGAAAATGATCTAATCGCTGCTTCTAATACAATTAAACAAAACAAAGGCAGCTTCACCATCTCTGAAATCTTAGCAAGAATCCTCCTGAAAACAGTAAACTCTGCCATCACATAGTCTCTCCTGCTACACAAGCACTTTACAGAGAATGAACATCGAAACAAGCCTTCTTTATCCAGCCTATAGAAATATTTGTCTTACCTAATTTTATGTTACTCACGTGCAAGTTAATTGTTCTACCATATTGTATACTACTACTACTACTACTACAACTTATATCACTTCTACTACTGCTATCACTAGTATTGCACCTCACTCTGAGCCTATGTATACCCTCTGTGTACTTGTGCTGTTTGACGAAGCTCTTGGAGAGCGAAACATTGCCACACTAAAAATGTCAAATTAGTTGCACTTGTGTCCTTTTACTGAAAGCATTTTTATTGTTATGAAACATACAAGTAGGGAACAGGATGAAGTTGGAGTCATCTGTGGGCCAACTGACTTTATCTCGTTGACATCATAATGCTGTACGGATGTGTTCCATACTCGAGTCATCCTGGGGATAAATGATCTCAGATGAAGTGATGTTCTGGAGAAGGGTACAGCCAGAGTGAAGTTATTGCTTGCTGCCCTTCTTCCTTCAATATGTCCCTTCTTCCCTTCTATAATCCTTCCTTTCTTCACAATCTTTCTTCACCCTCCTTCCTCCCTCCCTGCTTTCCTCCCTTTCACAATCATTCTTCCTTCTCTCACCATGTCTCCCCTCCCTCCCTCCCTCCCTCCCACCCTTCCTCCCTTCCTCCATCACTTCCACTCCTCTTCTGTTAGTTTTATTGGTGGACGGAGGTGTTGATGGCCATTGTTATCTCCGCCCCGGTCACCTCCCTCTAGTTCCCTTTCTTGCTACCTTTCTTCCTTTCTTCCCTCATTTCTCCCTTCCTGCTTCTCTTACTTTCCCCTCTTTTGTTTCCTCATTCTCTCTTCTCATTCTTTCTTGTCTCCCTTCCTACGTTTCTCAACCTCTCTCTCCCTCTCTTCCTCTCACTTCAACTTTCTATCGCTTGAAGAATCTCTTAATTAATCTGTAGAGGTGATGGTGGTTACTGTTATCTTTGTAACAGTCTTCTTGCTCTCTCTTTCCCTCCTTCCTTTCTTACATTACTCAGGTTTCTAACTCCATTTCTTCACTGACTCACTTCTTCTCTCAGTCACTCCCATTATCCTTGCTTCTTTTTCCCCTTCCTTTCTGCTATGTTACTCTCTTTATCACCTCTCTTTTAGAACCAACTTATTTTTTCTCTCTACGCGACTTTACGAGAGTATTCAACATCACTCATTATTCACCATGATTCACCATCATTCAACATCACTCAACATCATTCACCATCATTCAACATCATTCAACGTCATTCAACATCACTCAACATCATTCACCATTATTCACCATCATTCAACATCATTCACCATCATTCAACATCATTCAACATCACTCAACATCATTCAACATCACTCAACTTCATTCAACATCATTCAACATCATTCAACATTCAACATCACTAAGCATCATTCAACATCACTCAGCATCATGCAACATCGTTCAACATCATTCAACATCATTCAACATCATTCAAACATCATTCAACATCACTCACCATCATTCACCATCATTCAACATCACTCACCATCATTCACCATCATTCAACATCATTCCCCATCATTCAACATCATTCAACATCATTCAACGTCATTCAACATCACTCAACATCATTCAACATCACTCAACATCATTCAACATCACTCAACATCATTCAACATCATTCAACATCACTCAACATCATTCAACATCATTCCCCATCATTCAACATCATTCAACATCATTCAACGTCATTCAACATCACTCAACATCATTCAACATCATTCAACATCACTCAACATCATTCAACGTCATTCAACATCACTCAACATCATTCACCATCATTCAACATCACTCAACATCATTCAACATCACTCAACATCATTCACACTCACTTCACAACTATTCACATTTCATCAGCATCACTCAATCATTCACATCAAATCTCATCATTCAACATCACTCAATCATTCACATTCAACTAATCCATATCCACATCACATCTCAGCATCATTCACCATCATCTCACACATCATTCACCATCATTCAACATCACTCACCATCATTCACCATCATTCAACATACTCACATTTCACCATCATTCACCATCATTCACCATCATTCAACATCACTCACCATCATTCAACATCATTCACCATCATTCAACATCATTCAACATCATTCACCATCATTCAACATCATTCACCATCATTCAACATCATTCACCATCATTCAACATCATTCACCATCATTCAACATCATTCACCATCACTCACCATCATTCAACATTCAACATTATTCAACATCATTCACCATCATTCAACATCATTCACCATCACTCACCATCATTCGCCATCATTCGCCATCATTCAACATCATTCACCATCATTCACCATCATTCACCATCATTCGCCATCATTCACCATCATTCAACATCATTTAATATCATTCACCATAATTTATCAACATCATTCACCATCACTGAACATCATTCACCCTCATTCAACATTATTCACCATCATTCAACTTCATTCATCATCATTCAGCATAGTTCACCATCATTCACCATCATTCAACATCATTCACCATCATTTCAAATCACTCACATACATTCAACGTCATTCAACATCATCAACATCATCTAACATCATTCACCTCATTCAACATCATTCACATCATTAACATTCAACATCATAGCATCATTCAACATCACTCAGCATCATGCAACATCATTCAACATCATTCAACATCATTCAACATCATTCAACATCACTCACCATCATTCAACGCATCATTCAACATCACTCACATCATTCACCATCATTCAACATCATTTCCCATCTTCAACATCATTCAACATCATTCAAATCATCAATCATTCAACATCATCAACTCATTCACATCATTCAACATCACTCACCATCATCACAATCATTCAACATCATTCCCTCACCACCATCATTCAACCATCATTCAACATCATTCACCCATCATTCAACATCATTAAACATCATCAACATCACTCACCATCATTCACCATCATTCAACATCATTCCCCATCATTCAACATCATTCAACATCACTCAACTTCATTCACCATCATTCAACATCACTCACATCATTCACCATCATTCAACATCCCATCTTCAACCATTCAATATCACTCAACATCATTCAACATCACTCACTTCATTCACTCATCATTCAATCATCACCATCATTACATCATCACATCATTCCCCATCATTCAACATCATTCAACATCACTCAACATCATTCAACATCACTCAACTTCATTCAACATCATTCATCGTTCAGCATCACTCAACATCATTCAACATCCAACATCACTCAGCATCATTCAAAATCACTCACCATCATTCACCATCATTCAACATCACTCACCATCATTCACCATCATTCAACATCACTCAACATTATTCACCATCATTCAACATCACTCACCATCATTCACCATCATTCAACATCACTCAACATTATTCACCATCATTCACCATCATTCACCATCATTCAACATCACTCACCATCATTCAACATTCACCATCTTTCAACATCATTCAACATCATTCACCATCATTCAACATCATTCAACATCATTCACCATCATTCAACATCATTCAACATCATTCACCATCATTCACCATCATTCAACATTCAACATCATTCAACATCATTCACCATCATTCACCATCATTCAACATTCAACATCATTCAACATCATTCACCATCATTCAACATCATTCACCATCATTCACCATCATTCGCCATCATTCAACATCATTCACCATCATTCACCATCATTCACCATCATTCAACATCATTTAATATCATTCACCATAATTTATCAACATCATTCACCATCACTGAACATCATTCACCCTCATTCAACATTATTCACCATCATTCAACTTCCTTCATCATCATTCAGCATAGTTCACCATCATTCACCATCATTCACCATCATTCAGCATAGTTCACCATCATTCACCATCATTCAGCATAGTTCACCATCATTCAACATAGTTCACCATCATTCACCATCATTCAGCATAGTTCATCATCATTCACCATCATTCAGTATAGTTCACCATCATTCAGCATAGTTCACCATCATTCACCATCATTCAGCATAGTTCACCATTATTCAGCATAGTTCACCATCATTCACAATCATTCAGCATTGTTCATCATCATTCACTATCATTCACATCATTCAGCATAGTTCACCATCATTCACCATCATTCAGAATAGTTCATCATCATTCACCATCATTCAGCATAGTTCACCATTATTCACCATCATTCAGCATAGATCATCATCATTCACCATCATTCAGCATAGTTCATCATTCACCATAGTTCACCATCATTCACCATCATTCAGCATAGTTCATCATCATTCGCCATCATTCAGCATAGTTCATCATTCACCATCATTCAGCATAGTTCTTCATCATTCACCATCATTCAGCATAGTTCACCATCATCACATCATTCAGCATAGTTCATATCACCATCATTCAGCATAGTTCTTCATCATTCACCATCATTCAGCATAGTTCATCATCATTCACCATCATTCAGCATAGTTCACCATCATTCACCATCATTCAGCATAGTTCACCATCATTCACCATCATTCAGCATAGTTCATCATCATTCACCATCATTCAGCATAGTTCACCATCATTCACCATCATTCAGCATAGTTCACCATCATTCACCATCATTCAGCATAGTTCACCATCATTCACCATCATTCAGCATAGTTCACCATCATTCCTCCTTCATCTGTATTTTACTCTATTTCGTAAAAAAGAATTTCTTTACCCCGCTGGGAAACATTTTCTTTCTTCTCGCCTCGTCCTTCTTATCCTTTGCTCTCTCTCTCTCTCTCTCTCTCTCTCTCTCCTCTCTCTTCTGTTCCCAGTTTTACTCTTGCAGTATTTTTAATTTCGTTTATCTACGTTTCTTACCAATATTTTATTTTCTCTTGGAAACGCTAAACCTGTAGGGAAGTTTTTAATATAAGGTAATCATATAGATAACTGGGTCAGAGAGCCGACAGGAGCATGAATTAGACTCTTGTGTAGCACTTGTGCAACGCTTATGCAACACTTGGCAACACTTGTGCAACACTTTGCAACACTTATGCAACACATGTGCAACAGTTGGCAACACTTGTTCAACACTTGTGCAATGCTTGTGCAACACTTGACAACACTTATGCAACACTTGTGCAACACTTGTTCAACACTTGTGCAACACTTGTGCAACACCTGGCAGCACTTGTGGGAAAGTCTGCCTAACCTACAGGCATGACCTACTTCCGCCTGTGGATTTGTCCAAGGTGACGCCGCCTACGACTACTTCACCTCACCTATGTATATAAGCTCTTTTTCTGCACATATGCTGTGCTCGTATCAAGACTGATGGACTGATAACATCAAGGCTGAGGGACTGATTACCTCAAAATCCTTCTGATCTTCAACCATTCTTCTCTGTACTGAACCGAGGAAGACACCAGTTCGCAAAACGTTTCCTCAGTAAATATGCCGAAGTGTTGCACATAAGAGGTAATCAACTTTTATCTAAAAAATGCCTTTGGATCAAGACCCTCGAGCAGCATCAAGGTACTTCCCAAGTTCGATAGTTTTTGAAGAGAAAATTGAGTGAAAGGCCGACACGATGATAAATCAGAAACAAATGTAATATATAATTCTTTATTAGCAACGTTTCGCCCACACAATAGACTTTATCAAGTCACATAGACCTTTTGTGAGTTGACAGAGCCACCAGCAAAAACGAAAACGTTGTCAATAAAAGATCTAATTTGCTATCTTTGTCTCTTTTACCATGGGACTTTTTACGAAAACATTGTCTCTCTCAGGCTGACTTTGCATCTTTTAAACATTACTTCTCCCTAGTTCCTCCCTCCTAGTTCCTCCCTCCTAGTTCCTCCCTCCTAGTTCCTTCCTCCTAGTTCCTTCCTCCTAGTTCCTTCCTCCTAGTTCTTTCCTCTTCCCGTTCTTATTCACTTTTGCTCATTCCTAACTTTTCTTCCCTTTCTCTTCAGGTTTCTGCAACAGAAGGTAATGAGTGTGTTTTCCAAGAACTAGGATACAGGATAGTGTTAGCAGAGTAGAAAACATTATTACTTGTAATGGGAGCAACTCTGTTATCCGCCTCAGCTCTGAAGGATAAGAATCTTGGAATTGTTAGTAGATAGTTTGCAGGTAACATTTTTCCGCTCTTATTTTTACTTTAAATAACTGGAAGATGATTCTCAAGGAGGGATTGTGGTGGTTCGGGGGGGGGGGGGGCATGCCTTATGCTGGTTAATGGCTCTTGATCCAAAGAACTAAACATATCTTTCATTTCCTTGGAATTTATTTCTGGGCCTCGTATTCCCTAGCCTCTATGTGACTCCCAACGGATTCAGCGATTTGCCTTAATGAAGGCAAATCGCTGAATCCGTTGGGAGTAAGATTTACTTAGACTTTGCATGCTTAACAAACAAATTTTATTTTTAACAATGGCCTTGACGGCACACAGATTTTATGATCGCTGACCAGAAGACGCATTCTGAAGTTACCTCACAGAATCTAACAAAATTTGCACCTACACAACCTGAACCTATAATACATCTTACAAAATGGTTGTCGTTTCTCTAGGTTCAGGTTGTGTAGGAGCAAATTTTGTTAGATTCTGTGAGGTAACTTCAGAATGCGTCTTCTGGTCAGCGATCATAAAATCTGTGTGCCGTCAAGGCCATTGTTAAAAATAAAATTTGTTTGCTAAGCATGCAAAGTCTAAGTAAATCTTACTTGTTTACTAAAATGCTGGTCAGTCTTGCATAGAGAGGTGCTTGGTTTGGTTTTGGAAAGTGTAATTAATTTTTTTCTTCTTTTTGCAAGAAATTAGGAAAATCGAAGTACGTATTCGCTTTTATGCGACAATTTGCGAGGGCATCACCCAATTGGCTAAAGCCCTTCATCTTTGAAAACTTGATACCGCAAATACTGAACGGTTTCAAACTTTATATACTGGTGTGTACATGAATGGTTCAGAGAACCGACATGGCAGAAAAGAGCATTATTATTTGTGCTCCTTGAGTCTGTCAGAAAGAGAGCAGCCAGTTTCTCTAAAGAATTAGAAGGAAAAGGCGCAGGTAATGGAGTAGACTCCAGAAGCATCTGTGGAAAGAGATGATGTACGAACAAGATTAACACGAAGGGTATTAATTGGGAGAAAAGTAAGTTTGATGGCAAAAATAACAAGAGTTGTTATGATTTAAGAGACTAGAAATATAGCTCTCCAGGAGAGCACCCCTCAAGGAAGGTTCCTTGATGTTGGTGAGGGGCTCTTGATTTAGGGAATTGGATCTGTGCTCCAGTTCCCCGAATTAAGCCTGAATGCCTTCCACATCCCCCCCCCAGGCGCTGTATAATCCGCCGGGTTTAGCGCTTCCCCCTTGATTATAATAATAATAATAATCCAGGAGAGCAAAACATTACCACAATAAAATGTCACATTAGTTGCACTTGTGTTTTTTACTTAACATAGAGCAATGTAGCCAAAAAGCAAAGATGTCATCTACATAGCGAAGTCAGAGAGAACATATCCCAGTAGTAATAAGTAGAACAGACTTGAAGTTTTCCATATAAAATATAGCAAGAACAAGGGATGGCGGGGAGTTCATGGCAACGTTCGCACTGACAGTTGTTTATTACAACTTATTTTGAGTTCATTGACGATGTGGCAATGAGAGAGTAAGAATAGATCTTCTGTTAAAGCTCCTGGGCCGAGGGAAGGAGTTCACCCGAGTTACAGTTGGTGCTTCTGACGGAATGTAATACAGTATTACCTCCGATTCCTTCCTATTAGAGGCCTGGGTTATCCTAGACGATAGAGCGTCAGACAGTCAATTTACGGACCGCGATTCGATCCCCTCGTCCACCCTTATATATATATATATATATATATATATATATATATATATATATATATATATATATATATATATATATATATATATATATATATATATATATATATATATGCAAAACAACCACTCTGAAAGAATAGAGAAATTCCAAGCGCTTTCGTGACTACTCACATCTTATTGCATATATATATATATATATATATATATATATATATATATATATATATATATATATATATATATATATATATATATATAGGTAGTAGGTTGGTAGACAGCAACCACCCAGAGAAGTACTACCGTCCTGCCAGATGACTGTGAAACAGAAACCTGTAACTGTTTTGCATGATGGTAGGATTGCTGGTTTCTTTTTCTGTCTCATAAATAAGAAAAAGTTTTGGAGTGAGATTAACAAGTTAAGAAAGCCTAGAGAACAAATGGATTTGTCAGTTAAAAATAGGAAGAGAGTTATTAAATGGAGAGTTAGAGGTATTGGGAAGATGGAGGGAATATTTTGAGGAAATGTTAAATGTTGATGAAGATAGGGAAGCTGTGATTTCGTGTATAGGGCAAGGAGGAATAACATCTTGTAGGAGTGAGGAAGAGCCAGTTGTGAGTGTGGGGGAGGTTCGTGAGGCAGTAGGTAAAATGAAAGGGGGTAAGGCAGCCGGGATTGATGGGATAAAGATAGAAATGTTAAAACCAGGTGGGGATATAGTTTTGGAGTGGTTGGTGCAATTATTTAATAAATGTATGGAAGAGGGTAAGGTACCTAGGGATTGGCAGAGAGCATGCATATTTCCTTTGTATAAAGGCAAAGGGGATAAAAGAGAGTGCAAAAATTATAGGGGGATAAGTCTGCTGAGTATACCTGGTAAAGTGTATGGTAGAGTTATTATTGAAAGAATTAAGAGTAAGACGGAGAATAGGATAGCAGATGAACAAGGAGGCTTTAGGAAAGGTAGGGGGTGTGTGGACCAGGTGTTTACAGTGAAACATATAAGTGAACAGTATTTAGATAAGGCTAAAGAGGTCTTTGTGGCATTTATGGATTTGGAAAAGGCGTATGACAGGGTGGATAGGGGGGCAATGTGGCAGATGTTGCAAGTGTATGGTGTAGGACGTAGGTTACTGAAAGCAGTGAAGAGTTTTTACGAGGATAGTGAGGGTCAAGTTAGAGTATGTAGGAAAGAGGGAAATTATTTCCCAGTAAAAGTAGGCCTTAGACAAGGATGTGTGATGTCACCGTGGTTGTTTAATATATTTATAG
>NC_069467.1:3727157-3779657 GCF_026875155.1 Cherax quadricarinatus
CACTCCTCCTCCTCACCAAGTTTATCCTGACCACGCTGCTCCTCCTCACCAAGTTTATCCTGACCACACTCCTCCTCCTCACCAAGTTTATCCTGACCACGCTGCTCCTCCTCACCAAGTTTATCCTGACCACACTCCTCCTCCTCACCAAGTTTATCCTGACCACGCTGCTCCTCCTCACCAAGTTTATCCTGACCACACTCCTCCTCCTCACCAAGTTTATCCTGGCCACGCTCCTCCTCCTCACCAAGTTTATCCTGGCCACGCTCCTCCTCCTCACCAAGTTTATCCTGGCCACGCTATTGCTCACCAAGTTTATCCTGGCCACGCTCTTGCTCACCAAGTTGTTCCTTCTCATCTTGAACATCTTCATTATTCATCTCCGTCCATTTTTGTTCCTCTTTCTCCATCTTTTTATTGTTGTCTTCCTTACGTTGATTCTCCTCCCGACTTTCCTTCTACTCCTCGCCATACTCCTCCTGCTGGTCATACTCCTCCTGCTGGTCATATTCCTCCTGCTGGTCATACTCCTCCTGCTGGTCATACTCCTCCTGCTGGTCATACTCCTCCTGCTGGTCATACTCCTCCTGCTGGTCATACTCCTCCTGCTGGTCATACTCCTCCTGCTGGCCATACTCCTCCTGCTGGTCATACTCCTCCTGCTGGTCATACTCCTCCTGCTGGTCATACTCCTCCTGCTGGCCATACTCCTCCTGCTGGTCATACTCCTCCTGCTGGTCATACTCCTCCTGCTGGTCATACTCCTCCTGCTGGTCATACTCCTCCTGCTGGTCATACTCCTCCTGCTGGTCATACTCCTCCTGCTGGTCATACTCCTCCTGCTGGTCATACTCCTCCTGCTGGTCATACTCCTCCTGCTGGTCATACTCCTCCTGCTGGTCATACTCCTCCTGCTGGCCATACTCCTCCTGCTGGTCATACTCCTCCTGCTGGTCATACTCCTCCTGCTGGTCATACTCCTCCTGCTGGTCATACTCCTCCTGCTGGTCATACTCCTCCTGCTGGTCATACTCCTCCTGCTGGTCATACTCCTCCTGCTGGCCATACTCCTCCTGCTGGTCATTCTCCTCCTGCTGGCCATACTCCTCCTGCTGGTCATACTCCT
The DNA here is from genome assembly GCF_026875155.1 of Cherax quadricarinatus. Lineage (NCBI taxonomy): Eukaryota > Metazoa > Arthropoda > Malacostraca > Decapoda > Parastacidae > Cherax > Cherax quadricarinatus. Next base: position 3,728,284 of record NC_069467.1, read on the forward strand.
CCTGCTGGTCATACTCCTCCTGCTGGCCATACTCCTCCTGCTGGTCATACTCCTCCTGCTGGCCATACTCCTCCTGCTGGTCATACTCCTCCTGCTGGTCATACTCCTCCTGCTGGTCATACTCCTCCTGTTGATCATACTCCTCATTATATTCCTCACCTTGCTGCAATTCATTATGCACGTCTTCTTAACAATGCTCTTTGTCTTCATGATGCTCCACTTCCTCACAGTGGTTGTCCCCTCCTCCTCACCATGCTCATCCTCCTCACTATATCCTCCTCGCCATATACTCCTCATCTTTATGATCTTCGTCTGCACCATGCTCCTCCTTCTCACCAACCTCTTCATCCTCATTATTGTTTCCACTCGCTATACACCTCAATATGTTTCTCCTCCTCGTTATGTTTCTTCTCCTCTCCTTGCTCCTCCTCCTCATTATGCTCCCCCTTCTCACCATGTACCGCCTATGTACCATGCTGCCCATGCTCACCATGCTCTTCCTCATCATCTACTTCTCACAATGCCCCTCCTCACCATGATCCTCCTCCTCTCTTTGCTCTTTCTACTCATTATTCTCCTACAGTTCCTCAGCATGCTCCTCATTATGCTCCTCCTCCTCCCTGTGCTACACCTCATAAGCTGCTCCTACTCAACATGCTCCTTTGGCGGCCTTCTGCCAAACTAGTGGTTAGATTGTTAACCTGCCGGTCTGCAGTACCACGGGTACGTCATCAAACCCGATGTGGGGACTGCTGAGCCGGTCTTAGAGAAAGTATTCACCTGACCACCTTACGGTGTATATCTACTGGCCTTAGAAGCAGTATTTACCTGAGCACCTTACGATGTATATCTACTGGCCTTAGAAGCAGTATTCACCTGACTACCTTACGATGTATATCTACTGGCCTTAGAAGCAGTATTCACCTGACCACCTTACGGTGCATATCTACTGACAGTAGAGAGTATTAACCAGACCATCTTATAGTACACATCTACTGGCCTTATAGAGAGTATTCACCAAACTACCTCACGGAGTACATTTGAAGGTGATGTCTACGGACTCACTGCTGACTTCAGTCAACTACGGGCCTCTTGGCTGCAGTTACTAGTCAATCAGAGCCCTGCGGACTTCAGTTACCTGAGGGCTTCGCTTAGTCTGCTGGCTTCAGTTACTGTGGGCCTCAGGACTTGGTTACCTGTGGGCCTCTGGTTGTAGTTTTACTTGCCAGTTTTGCGGACTTCGACCTGCACGCCTTGGTGAACTTTGCTGGTCTCCTGCTGATCTAAAGGAGTGTAGTGTTTGGCTGTCCTCTGAAGAGAAAGACGCTATGCGGGTGACACAGCCGAGAAAGTGTGTTATAACAGAGACAAGGGTGTCGTGTGGACACAGTAGAGATGGTGTGTGTGACGCAGAGACAAGGGTGTCATGTGGACACAGTAGAGATGGTGTGTGTGTGTGTGACGCAGAGAAAAGGGTGTCGTGTGACACGGAGAGGAGCGTCATAACACAGACAAGGGTGTCGTGTGACACGGAGAGAAGGAGCGTCATAACACAGACAAAGGTGTCGTGTGACACGGAGAAAAGGAGCGTCATAACAAAGACAAGGGTGTCGTGTGACACGGTAGAGAAAGTGTTATAATACTGAGAGACAGGAGTGTAGTATAACTCCGTGTAACTAGTGTTTTTGTAATACTCCTCCTCATTATGCAGTTTCTCAGCATGTTCTGCTTCCTCACCATGTTAGTCCTCATTATGATTTCATCACCATGCTGCTCCTCGTCACCATGCTGCTCCTCGTCACCTTGCTCCACCTCCTCGTCACCTTGCTCCACCTCCTCGTCACCTTGCTCCACCTCCTCGTCACCTTGCTCCACCTCCTCGTCACCTTGCTCCACCTCACTGTTCTCCTTCACTACAATATTCGTCTGGTAAAACCTGATATTGTACTCATATTCAACATTCTCTTGAATTACACAAAGGAAGTGAGTAGTAACACTAAGATACTCTCACACACTAGTACTCTCACACACTAAGATACTCTCACACACTAGTACTCTCACACTAAGATACTCTCACACACTAGTACTCTCACACACTAAGATACTCTCACACACTAATACTCTTACACACTAATACTCTTTTTCTAGTCAGTCATTTGAAACTAAACTTGACTGAAGAGTAATTTTTCATAACCCACAACTTAGAAAATCAGAAAAAACAAATAGCACAGCAAAAGGGTTACTGGCCCATGCTAGACAGGTCCAATTCACACCCGCTCCTAAGAAGGAGCACTACAGCAGGAATGCTAGGAAGGTTCAACAACTACCCACCCACATCACTCATGTACTTCTCTAACCAATTTTTAAAGCTACACGAGTTTTAGTTCCACTAACGCTACTTGGGAGCTTTTTTTTTTTTTTTTTTTTTTTTTTTTTACACAGGGTTTGATCCCTAGCTTTATTGACAGCTATTTACAGGTTAAGGATTCCTAACTTTATTGGCAAGCTAAGAGCTGTTACCTACATCAGCTCATTTGAAAGCATTTTTATTGTTATGAGACATACAAGTAGGAAACAGGATGAAGTTGGAGCCATCTGTGGGCCAGCATTTTCATTTGATCAACTGACTTTATCTCGTTGACATCATTATGCTGTACGAATGTGTTCCATACTCGAGTCATGCTGGGTATGTATGATCTCAGATGGAGTGATGTTCTGGAGAAGGGTACAGCCAGAGTGAAGTTGCTGCTTCCTGCCCGTCTTGTGGCATAAAAGCTTGTTTCACGCTGTCCTCGAAGTGGATCCAAGCGTGGTATTTTGACAATATTGGCCTTGTACATAACAGTAAGGCCACCCATATCCCTCCTATGTTGAAGGCTCTGCTGAAATGACAGATCTATCCAGGATGGGTCCAGGCGAGAGATGAGACGTCTTGCTCTGTTCTCTACTCTGTCAAGCAGTCGCAGATGAGAGGGGGGGCAGGCAAACCAAGAAAGTGGAGCATACTCAAGGTGCGAGCGTACTTGTGCCTCGTACAGGATCTTGCAACCCCTACTGTCAAGCAGATGGGAGATACGGTGAAGTGCTGTAAGCTTCCTGGCTGCCTTGTTTGCAAGATTTACAACATGGTTCTTCATGGTTAGTTTGGAGTCAAATTTCACCCCAAGGATATCAACTTCTTCTCCAGGTGCCAACATCCTCCCATTCATCCCTACTACTGCACCAGCATTACCATCATGGTGCCTAGAGACGATCATCATTTGCGTTTTCTCAGGTGCAAATGTTACTTGCCATCTATTTCCCCAAGCTGATATAGCTCTCAGCTGGTGATTGATGTAGCTTAGAGCAGCTGGCATTTCTTCTCTTGGATAAGTGAATGTCAGTGTACAGTCGTCTGCATATGCATGTGATTCTGGGATGAGATGAAGAAGGTCGTTGAAGTAGACATTCCATAACAATGGACCCAGCACGCTTCCTTGTGGAACACTTGCCCCAATAGGATGTCTTGCTGATTCCGTTCCATTGAGAACTACACTTAGAGATCTACCATGAAGGTAGTCACAACTCTATTACCAAACCAATGCTTTTCTATAACCTTTCTAAATGTATTTTTTTCTACTTGAACCCATTTTAGCAAGTTATTTACATCCCCTTTATTTATTGTTGTTTTCCATTTATTTATTCTTGTTTTCTGATACACGGGATCAACTATGTCATTCTTCTCTGTACGTTTTCCATCGCATTTGTCTATTCTGTAATATAGTGACCAGAATTGTTCAGCATAATTTAAACGAGGCTTAACCAATGATGAAGAAAGGTTAAGTATGACCTGAGGACTCGTTATTTATACTTCTTGATATGAAGCCAAGAATTCTATTCTCTTTATTGAGAACACTCACGCACTGTTGTCTTGCCTTTAGATTACTGCCAATCAGATCTATTAAATCTTTTTCGCATTCAGAGCGATTAAGATTTATATTATTTAGTTTAAAAGTGGCAAGGTAATTTTCTTTTCCAAATATTTTATTTTTGCATTTATTTACATTAAATTACATTTGCCATTTCTCCGACAATTGTATCAATCTATTCAGATCTTCCTGTAACTCTCTAGTGTCCTCATTAGAATTAACCCGACGGCCTCTGCAGGTATCATCGGCAAACTTGATTTTGTTATTTCCTCATCTATGCTATATATGTATAGCGTGAACATCAACAATGACCCCTGTGGAACATCGTTGGAGCAGCGTCCCCACTCTTATTTCTCCCTATTTAGACAAACTCTGTGTTGCCTCTATCTAGAAAAAAATCCCCTATTCCGTGTACCTCTACTTTCCTCAACGATCTCAGAAATGGAACTCTATCAAAACCCTTACTGAAGTTCATATATACTATATCGCATTTATTACCTTGATCTGCCTCTTCGAATATCTTAGTGAACACTTTACTAACTCTTTAATTAAAGCAGGAACACCCCATTCTATACCCATGCTAAGAATCACTGATGAATTTATGTCTCCTACTTGGTGGACAAGTATAACATTAGCTATTTTCCACTTATCTGGCACTGTGCTATTTTGTAGTGATAAACTGGTCCATGCTAGAACCTGCCTAGTATGGGCCAACAGGCCTACTGCAGTGTTCCTCCTTTCTAATGTTCTTATGTAAATTAAAAAGACTAGCTAAGGCTTTACTAAGTTCTTCTTACACTTTCTTATAGCTCTTGACAACAGTTCACCATTTCTGGGGAGTTGGTTGGTTTTAATCAGTATCTGGTAATGTTTGGTTTTAATTAGGACCCGGGGTTAGGTTTGGTTTTAATCTATCTCTATGCCTAAGAACCATGTCTTCATTGAAATTCATAGTATATTACTTATTTTCATTCTGGCATACATAATTTTTTATTTCAAGAATCGTTCTAGTCTCTTCATACGTAAAAAGTGACCTGAAATAAATGTTAAAGGTGGTACACATTTCCATATCGCTGACAAAAAGCTGATATGAGCAACTTCTAAGTGGGATTTTCGTGTTGATAAGTAAGACACTTGTGTAACAGTTAGGTAACTTTACTCCAAAACGTTTGGCGTACATAGTAGGCTTCTTCAATCGAGTAGAGAGGCAGCTTGGTTCTCAGGATCCGAGTTAAATGTCCCGGGTTCGATTCCCAGCTGGTCGCAGAATTGTATTTGCTTAAAAACCACTTTGTTCTGTGGATGCATTATTACGTGTACTGCTCGTCGAGAAAAGAATATAATTAGTCCACGTCCACGAATGTGCTAGCACCAGGAGGCAGACCCCCGAGGATTCGAACCCATGTCGTTTTGGCCCACTTCATGGTAAACGAAAATCACACATGACGCTCTAACTCACGGGACTACGCAACCCTACAAGAATGAAGCACCTAGTAGAGCTAGGTGTTTTACCTTGATCCGAGGACATACGATTGTGTGGGTGCCTCAGAGCTAATTTCATTCTACTCCCCGTTTGGTGTACTAGCCTTTCTTTGTATGGGAGGACCAGCACATTTTTAGTCTGAGGTGTTATCCTAGGCTCTGTTTTATAATAAGTTTCCTTACCTACCAGCAAGGCAGATTCCACGAACTCCTTAGGATACCGCAGTTTCATGGGAATATCAAATATTTTCCTTATTTCTTCATCTAGAAACTCCGTTTTCTTTGTATTACTTATTGAGTCTCCCCTTTAAATGGTCCAGTTTTCTCGTCCTTTTAAATGGACCCGTTTTCTCGAGTGTAGTTACTACATAGATAATTGCCAGTGACTTCTATATCACTGACAGTATAATTATGTATGAAATATTATTTATATCATAGCGGAGTCTGACCGAATTTTTTTAATTGCCAAGTTACATTCGTTAGGCTACTATTACAATATCAGTGCTTGTGGGATTTTTCAAATGCTATAATATTTAACCTTTCTAGCTATGGGTACTGGTATGTCTGAGAGTATTTCCTGTTCCATTTTCTGCTTCTCCCTCAATGCAGTGAAGACGTCCTCTGGGTTCGTATTTGCTTGGATATCCTCCTCTTATCTACAACTTTGCGAGCACCTGATGATGTGTTGATAGCAACACGAAAGGCCTAGAACTATTATACTACTTCCTCCATGGATGTTTTGCATCCTGTATAGCTTGGTTTGCGATATTTGCAAAAAAAAAAAAAAATACATTAATATAAATATATATATAATATATATATATATATATATATATATATATATATATATATATATATATATATATATATATATATATATATAACGTCAATGAAATCTCGAAACAAGTGATTTTAATTCATTTACCAAACTGCAGCACACTAGGATTCGACCCTACAAATGTTGTACCGCTTCGTGAGACAACACAACGTACACATCACCTTTACCACTCAGCCACCGAGTGGTAAAGGTGATCTGTGCGTTGTGCTGTCTCACGAGGCGGTGCAGCATTCGTAGGGTCGAGTCCTGGCCTGCCACAGCTTGAAAAATGAATATATATATATATATATATATATATATATATATATATATATATATATATATATATATATATATATATATATATATATATATATATATATGCAAAACAGCAACTGTAAAAAAAAGTGAAATTCCAGGTGCTTTCATGACTTCTCACATTATCAAGGAACTATAAAAATAAAACATCAAGTGGAAGGCATATAAGGGCAAGACTACATCTCACCGTCGCATCACAACAAGACTACACCTCACAGTCACGTGACAACACCCAACTCTAAACCACACCTTATACTCTACCCGAGCATTAAGGTTTTTTTTACTGGTTTAATATATCATTAAATTCTTCCGAAATTTTATTAATTATAAATTAATCCAATTTATATAAACCAAAATAAATATTCATATTTTAAAAACTGTTTTTTATGAAACATTATTCTATTATATTCCTGTCGACAATAGACTTGCTTGATTCAACTTTCTCAGCCTTTTCAAAATCAACTGGATGGTTAAAATCTCTCAAATGAATAAACAGAGCATTAGAATCTTGTCCACTTCTAATGTTTTATTTATGTTGTTTTAATCTTAGATCAAGACTTTTACCAGTTTGGCCATAATAAACTTTATCACATGTTTTACAAAGAATCTTATAGACACACAAGTCAAAATTTTGTGGGAAATTTTTAATCACGTTTTAATTACCGTATCAAGATTTTTAATACAACTTTGATATTAAAAGTTTTAAAAAGAGAAGGCATATCAACCAAGTTTTCATGGTAAGGGACCTTGTCGGATTAGCACTTTCTTTGATTATAATAATAGTCATGGTAAGGGAGGACCAACATATTTTTAGTTGAATGAGGTTGGTTGTTCATTTTTTAATTGTAAGACGTATTTTCTTGGATATTTTAGAATATTAGCTATATCAAAAATTATTGAGATTTCTTCATCTATGAATTCTGGACTACAAATATGCAAAGCTCTCAAAAACATTGATGAGAAAACAGACAGATTAACTCTATCTTCATGTGAAGAATAATAGTGGATATAGGAACAGTTATTTTTTGGTTTTCTGTCAATTATAAATTTAAAATCATTGTTACCCTTAATAATTAAAAAATCTAGCAAGGCAATGAGTTATTTTCTTCGAATTCATCAGTAAAATTTATAGAATGAGCTAAGCTTTTTAATTTAACAAGGAAACGGTTTATATCTATATTTTTAGGCATAAGACACAAAATACCATCAACAAATCTATACCAATCTTGTTTCAAAATATTTCACGTATGAATTACTAAAACAGTAGAGATAAGATTTCCCATTGCCATACCAAACTTCTAAGTGTAAAACTCGTCACTAAACACAAATTTTGCATCAACAATACTTATTAAACTTTGGAAGATACATAAAAATTCTCATGCTGAAGTTGAAGAATATAAACATCAACCCATTTTCGGAAGTTAAACAGTTTGTATGAGGAGAGAAGATGCTCCTGCAGTTCTTTCACTTTCTCATAAACAAAAGATGTGACTTAGATGTTTACTGTCTAGGCTTGGCGAAGATGGAAGAGCTCTCAAAATATGTGTGTGTGTATACTCACCTATATGTAATTGCAGAAGTCGAGCCATAACTCTCGGCCCCGCCTCCTCCCTAGTCAGTATTAGGTCAACTGTCTCCTTGCTCCAATAGCCTCATCGTACTGCTTCTTAAAGCTATGTATGGGTCCTGCCTCCACACCATCACTCTCCAGATTGCTCCACTTTCTGAGAAATCTATGACTGAAGAAATATTTCATAACATCCCTATGATTCTTCTTAGTTTTTAGCTGCCAGTTATGTCCTATTCTTCGGGAGTCCCATCTGTGAAACATTCTGTTGCTGTCCACCTTGTCAATTCCTCTCAGTATTTTATACATCGATATCATATCTTCCCTGTCCCTCCTGTCCTCCAGTGTCGTCAGGTTGAGTTCCCTTAACGTCTCCTTAGCCCCGGGATTTGTTGCAAACAATTACATTTTCACCAGTTTAACACTGAATGGAATTATGATAGCAGGTATAACTAAGTAGCGGTCCCGGATTTTTGCTTAGCAGATTACAATGGGCTTAGAGAACACTTGTCATCTGTGGACTGGGGTAACGAAGAGAGCTATCATTATTACAGCTTTCTAAACACTATACATGCTACCCAAAGAACCTTTATCCTGTATAAAGAAATAAGATCGAATGGAAATGACCCAAAATAGATGAATAATAGGCTCAAATATCTTTTAGGGCAGAAGAAAGGAATTTATATCTGCATCAAAATAGGTAAGGGTCTTCTAATGAATCAGTCAGTATATTGACATCATGAGGGACGTTAAAAAGGGGATTAAAAAAAAAAACTAAACGGGACTACGAAACTGAAGTTGTTAGGGATTCGAAAATTAACCCAAAAGGTTTCTTCCAGATTTATAGAACAAAAGTTAAAGAAGAGGGAAGTCCCCTTAAAAATAACTATGGGCATCTTACTGACAATGAGAATGAAATGTGCTCATTTTTAATAATTATTTTCACTCAGGAAGACACTAACAATATCCCAGTAATTAATTTTTATAGTGGGCCTGAGGAAGATAAATTATGTAATATCACAGTCACTAACGAAATGGTTATCAAACAGATATACCATTTGAAGCAAAATAAATTCCCGGGCCCTGATGAACTTTTTTAAGAGTTCTTAAGGAATGCAAAATGGAACTTTGTGAACCATTGACTAATATTTTTAATATATCTCTTCAAACAGGTTTAGTGTCTGATATGTGGAAGTTGGCCAATGTAATTCCTATATTTAAAGAAGGAGATAAGTCGTTACCGTCAAATTTCCGCCCAATTTGCCTGACCTCAAATGTAGGCAAATTACTAGAGTCAAATATAGCTGATAATATAAGAAGCCATCTTGATAAGCATAAATTGATTAATGATACCTAGCATGGATTCACGAGGGGCCCTTCCTGCCTAACTAATTTATTAACCTTAAAATTTTTAGACTGTTGGTCACGATAAAGAATTCGAAATTTTTTATTTAGATTTTAGTACGGTTTTGGATAGAGTACCGCACCAGTGCTGTCATGAATCGAGTCATGGCTCACGAACAGGAATCAGAGTGTGTGCATAAATGGGGTGAAATCCGAGTGGGGATCTGTAACAAGTGGCGTTCCACAGAGTTCAGTCTTAGGCCCGTTGTCGTTTATTATATTTATCAATGATCTTGATGAGGGAATTACTAGTGATATGAGCCAATTCGCCGATGACACGAAGATAAGTAGGATAATTGATTCAAATGTAGATGTCACAGAACTTCAGGAGGATTTGAGCAAACTCAATTTCTGGTCAGAAAAGTGGCAGATGCAGTTCAATGTAGATAAATGTAAGGTTCTGAAGCTCGGGAGTGTCCATAACTCTAGCACTTGTAAGTTAAATAATATAGAACTTAGCCGTACAGATTGTGAAAAGGACTTGGGGGTTATGGTAAGCAGCAACCTTAAAGCAAGACAGCAGTGCGTACCCATGCGTAATAAGGGAAATATATTGCCAGGGTTTATATCAAGAAGTGTAAGCAACAAATGTCGTGCGCTTATATTACAGGTTTATACATAGGAACATTATCATTGGAAGTAAGATGGGAAAGATGTCGAGCTTGATCTGCATTTTGAAATGTAATGATGTGCTCACCGCTCTGAAGAGTGTGAAAGGATATATTTTGGCCAACGTGTTTTAAAAGAGCTTTACTAATAATTTGCTCAGAAAGATAACAATGGTTAATTAACAACCAAAATGCTTCCGAGACCAGAGTAGCAATTTCCAACTAATTTTAGGTCACTGATAATGAATATCTTGGTTAACATTATTTGTTAGCTCTACTTTTCAATTTACACCAACGTGTCACAACAGGTTCCAACAATCTTGCAGCAGTGTGTTTCTTACCACACTCACAGTCTCACTGACCTTCATTATTGTTCCAGCAGTCATAGAAGGCGCTTGTGATGTCCAAGTTTATATTTTGAGGTGAAAGGTAAGTGATTTTCTTAGCCAAACACTTTTAAACTTATAATAAATATTCACTGAGCAAGCTATTGATATGCATGTGAGCCATATTATATTAATTTTATTTTCCTACTGGATGATATAAATACTTCTGCTTAGCTGTCATGCTCTGTATTATAATGATAAATTAATAAATAAATTTTCCGTTTATTTTCTAACTGTAAGTTGTTTTCTTCTTTCAGATGCCTCGTACTTGTGTGAATAGTGCAGACAACTTCTGCTACATTTGTAGTGAGGTGACCTTTGCATCACAGAAGCAAAGTATAACTGCTATAGTTAGAAAGGCATATCACCTAAATTTTGTATGCAAGATTGGTGGCCAGTATAATAACTAGGCCCCACACATATGCTGCAACAATTGTGCTAATAACCTTCGCCAATGGTTGAACAAGAAGAGGAAAGGAATGACTTTTGCTGTGCCAATAACATAGCGCGAGGCAACACACCATACCAACAATTATTTCTGCATGGTATCTCCAGTACAAATGGGCTTGCCAAAGAAAAAAAAGTGGTCCATTGAATATCCAAACATGCACCAACTTCGGTATCCTTCGAGTCAGGTGAAGAAAGTGGTGAGGAGATAGAAGTGAAAAATGACAGTGCTGGATTAGAGTAACCGAAACTTTGATGAAACACACTCCTCTAGGCCATATCCCATAACCAAAGGGAAACTCCATGATCTTGTCAGGGATTTACAACTTCCCAAAAATAAGGCAGAGCTGCTAGGCTCTCGTCTTCAACAGTGGAATCTCCTAGCAGCTGATGTGAATTTCAAAATTTCGTGAACGTCAGCAGCAGTTCAACGATTTCTTTGTAATGGAAGGTGATTTAGCGGCCTGTAACAACTTTAATGGTCTGATGGAAGCACTTGTTATCGACTACGAACCCAGTCTTTGAAGATTCATCAAGATTCATCAAAAACGAGTCTGAAAGGTGTCTTGCTGCATAACGGCAATAGTAAACCATCAGTTCCTGTGGGCTATGCACCACATATGAAAGAATATGTTGAAAGCATATGTTGCAATGCATGAAATATGATGAGCATCAATGGCAGCTCTGTGGTGACTTAAAAGATTGTTGCTCTTGTGAAGGGCTTGCAGGGTGGATACACCTAGTACTGCTGCTTTCAGTGTGAATAGACAGCCTTGCAAGAGGGTCCCACTACATCAGGAGAGATTGGCCACCTCGTCAATCATTGGAGCCTGGATGAAAAATGTTCAACATCCTTCTCTCATTGAACCAAACAAAATTTTGCTACTACCAATACCCATCAAACTTGACAATTCCTCTCAGTATTTTGTATGCCGTTATCATGTCCCCCCTATCTCTCCTGTCCTCCAGTGTCGTCAGGTTGATTTCCCTTAACCTCTCCTGGTAGGACATACCTCTTAGCTCTGGGACTAGTCTTGTTGCAAACCTTTGCACTTTCTCTAGTTTCTTTACGTGCTTGGCTAGGTGTGGGTTCCAAACTGGTGCCGCATACTCCAATATGGGCCTAACGTACATGGTGTACAGGGTCCTAAACAATTCCTTATTAAGATGTCGGAATGCTGTTCTGAGGTTTGCTAGGCGCCCATATGCAGCAGCAGTTATTTGGTTGATGTGCGCTTAAGGAGATGTGCCTCGTGTTATACTCACCCCAAGATCTTTTTCCTTGAGAGAGGTTTGTAGTCTCTGGCACACTAAACTGTACTCCGTCTGCGGTCTTCATTGCCCTTCCCCAATCTTCATTACTTTGCACTTGGTGGGATTGAACTCCAGGAGCCAATTGCTGGACCGGGTCTGCAGCCTGTCCAGATCCCTTTGTATTTCTGCCTGGTCATCGATCGAATGAATTCTTCTCATCAACTTCACGTCATCTTCAAACAGGAACACCTCGGAGTCTATTCCTTCCGTCATGTCGTTCACAAATACCAGAAACAGCACTGGTCTAGGACTGACCCCTGTGGGACCCCGCTGGTCACAGGTGCCCACTCTGACACCTCGCCACGTACCATGACTCGCTGCTGTCTTCCTGACAAGTATTCCCTGTGTGTGTGTGTGTGTGTGTGTGTGTGTGAGAGAGAGAGAGAGAGAGAGAGAGAGAGGCTTATTGACTTTTCAAGAAAATTTGGGTGAAAGTTTTCTAAGGAAGGTGGAAACTTTAAAAAATCATAAAAATGGATTTCAAATGATTGAGGAATAAAAAGATATTATTGTTTGTAAGTTACATAGTGAAGTTGCCTAATAACATTGGGTAGTTGGATTAATTGTTTTTATCGAAGTGGGATTAAATGGGATTAAATGTAGATATATTTCTCTTTGTGATGATTAACAGCACCATCTAGTGGTACGAAAAATTACGCTACATTTTTAACGAAGTCAAGAGTCGCTTAAAGATTATTTTTTTTGTTGAGGGGAAGCGGACGATGGTCACATTTGGTGTCAAATTATTGAAGAGAAATTGCATGTGAGTGGCTTACTGATGCTACTTGCTGGTACTGAGAAATTCCGCGTTAAAAATAGATATCGATAGTAAAATACTGGACCAACTTCACCCCAATAGCTTTACTCCTTTACCTCACCCCCACACTACTCTCCCCAACACTACACCTCTATCTCACCCCCACACTACTCTCCCCAACACTACACCTCCATCTCACCCCCACACTACTCTCCTCAACACTACACCTCTACCTCACCCCCCACACTACTCTCCCCAACACTACACCTCTATCTCACCCACACGCTACTCTCCCCAACACACAACCGCTACCTCACCCCCCACACTACTCTCCCTAACACTACAACCCCTACCTCACCCCCACACTACTCTCCCCACACTACACCTCTACCTCACCCCCACACTACTCTCCCTAACACTACACCTCTACCTCACCCCCCACACTACTCCTCCCCAACACTACACCTCTACCTCACCCCCCACTACTCTCCCCAACACTACACCTCTACCTAACCCCCACACTACTCTCCCCACTACACATGTACCTCACCCACACTACTCTCCCAACACTACACCTCTATCTCACCCCCACACTGCCCTCTCCCCAACACTACACCGCTACTTCACCCCCACACTACTCTCCTCAACACTACACCTCTAACCTCGCCAACACACTACTCTCCTCAACACTACACCTCTACCTCACCCCCATGCTACTCTCCCCAACACTACACCACTCCTCACCCCCACACTACTCTCCCCAACACTACACACTACCTCACCCCCCCCCACTACTCTCCCCATCACTGCAAACCCCTACCACACCCCCCACACTTCTCTCCCCACTACACAGCTACCTCACCCCACACTACTCTCCCCAACACTACACCTCTACCTCACCCCCACACTACTCTCCCAAACACTACCCCTACCTCACCCCCGTACACTACTCTCCCAACACTACACCTCTACCCCCAACCCACCCTACCCCCCTAACACTACACCTCTACCTCACCCCCACTACTCCTCCCAACACTACACCCTACCTCACCCCCACACTACTCTCCCAACACTAGTCGCTACCCTCACCCCCACACTACTCCTCCCCAACACTCACCTCTACCTCACCCCCACACTACTCTCTCCCAACACTACACCTACCTCACCCCCACACTACTCTCCCCAACACTACACCTTACCTCACCCCCACACTACTCTCCACACACCTTACTCACCCCACACTACTCTCCACACACCTACTCTCACCCCCACACTACTCTCCCCAACACTACAAACCCCTACCTCACCCCCCACTACTCTCCCCAACACTACACCTCTACCTAACCCCACACACTCTCCCCACTACACATTACCTACCCACACTACTCTCCCAACACTACACCTCTATCTCACCCCACCTGCTCTCCCCAAAACTACACCCTACTTCACCCCCAAAACTACTCTCCCAACACTACACCCCCTACTCGCCAACACACTACTCTCCCCAACACTACACCTCTACCTCACCCCCATGCTACTCCCCCCCAACACTACACCACTACCTCACCCCACACTACTCTCCCCAACACTACACAGCTACCTCACCCCCACACTACTCTCCCCACACTGCACCTCTACCTCACCCCCACACTACTCTCCAACACTACACAGCTACCTCACCCCCACACTACCCCTCCCCAACACTACACCGTCTACCTCACCCCCACACTACTCTCCCAAACACTACACCTCTAAACCCCACCCCGTACACTACTCTCCCTAACACTACACCTCTACCTCAACCCCACACACTACTCCCAACACTACAAACCTCTACCTCACACCCCACACTACTCTCCCCAACACTACATCTCTACCTCACCCCCCACACTACCTCCCCAACACTACATCCCCTACCTCACCCCCACACTACTCTCCCCAACACTACACCTCTACCTCCACCCCCACACTACTCTCCCTAACACTACACCTCTACCTCACCCCCACACTACTCTCCCAACACTAAAACCGTACCTCACCCCCCCACTACTCTCCACACCTTTATCTCACCCCCACACTACTCTCCACAACCTTTCACCCCCACACTACTCTCCCCACACAACACCGTTACCAACCCCCACACTACTTTCTCCCCAACACTACACCTCTACCTCACCCCCACACTACTCTCCCTAACACTAACCTCTACCTCACCCAACACTACTCTTCCAAACACTACACCGCTGCCTCACCCCACACTACTCTCCCCAACACTACAACTCTACCTCACCCCACAACTACTCTCCCCAACACTACACCGCTACCTCACCCCACACTACTCTCCCCTAACACTACACCTCTACCTCACCCCACACTTACTTCCCTAACACTACACCGCTACCTCACCCCCACACACTCTCCCAAACACTACACCTCTACCTCACCCCCACACTACTCTCCCTTAACACTACACCTCTACCTCACCCCCACACTACTCTCCCAAACACTAATACCCTACCTCACCCCCACACTACTTTCCCTAACAGTCACCTCTACCTCAGCCCCCACACTACTCTCCCTAACACTACACCCTACCTCACCCAACACTACTCTCCAAAACTACACCTCACTTACCCCCACATTACTCTCCCCAACACTACACCTCTACCTCACCCCCACACTACTCTCACCAACACAACACCTCAACCTCACCCACACAACTCTCTCCCAACACTACACCTCTACCTCACCCCACACTTACTCTCCCCAACACTACACCGCTACCTCACCCTCACACTACTCTCCCAACACTACACCTCTACCCACCCCCACATTCCTCTCCCCAACACTACACCTCTACCTCACCCCACACTACTCTCCCAAACGCTACAACCTCTAAACCCCACCCCCACACTACTCTCCCCAACACTCACCGTTACCTCACCCCCACACTACTCTCCTCCACACTACACCTCTACCTCACCCCACACTACTCTCCCTAACACTACACCTCTACCTCACCCCCACACTACTCTCCCCAACACTACACCTCTACCTCACCCCCACACTACTCTCCCCAACACTACACCGCTACTCACCTCACCCGCACACTACTCTCCCAACACTAACCTACCCACACTACACCGCTACCCACCCCCACACTACTCTCCCAACACTACACCGCTACCTCACCCCCCCACTACTCTCCCAACACTACACCGCTACATCACCCCACACTACTCTCCTCCATCACTACACCTCTACCTACAGCCCCACACTACTCTCCCCAACACTACACCGCTACCTCACCCCCACACTACTCTCAACACTACACCTCTACCTCACCCCCACACTACTCTCCCAACACTAACCTCTACCTCACCCCCACACTACTCTCACCAACACTACACCTCTACCTCACCCCTACACTAAATCTCCCCAACACTACACCTCTACCTCACCCCCCACTAAATCTCCCAACACTAACCGCTACCTCACCCCCACACTACTCTCTCCATCACTACAAAACCCCTACCTCATCCCCACACTACTCTCCCCAACACTACACCCTACCTCACCTCACCCCTACACTACTCTCCCAACACTACACCTCTACCTCACCCCACACTACTCTCCCAACACTAACCTCACCTCACCCCTACTCTCTCTAACACTACACCTCTACCTCACCCCCACACTACCTCCCCAACACTGCACCTTACCTAACCCCCATACTACTCTCCCAACACTACACTCTACCTCACCCCCACACTACTCTCCCCAACACTACACCTCTCCTCACCCCACACTACTCTTCCCCAAAAACTACACCTCTACCTCACCCCACACTCTCTCCTCAACACTACACCTCAACCTCACCCCACACTACTCTCCCTAACACTACAAACCGCTACCTCACCCCACACTACTCTCCACACACTACACCCGCTACCTCACCCCAAACTGCTCTCCCAACACTACACCTCACTCACCCCACATACTCTCCCTAACCTACACCGCTACCTCACCCCCACACTATCTCTCCCCAACACTACACCTCTACCTCACCCCCACACTACTCTCCCCAACACTACACCTCTACCTCACCCCCACACTACTCTCCCCAACACTACACATCTACCTCACCCCACCCTACTCTCCCAAACACTACACCTCTACCTCACCCCACCCTACTCTCCCCAACACTACACCTCTACCTCACCCCCACACTACTCTCCCTTAACACTACACCTCTACCTCAAACCCCCAAACTCTCTCCCCCCAACACACACCTCTCCTCACCCCACACTACTTTTTCCCCCTCACCACACCTCTATCCAACCCCACACTACCTCACCAAAACAACACCTCAAAACCCCACCCCCCCCAAAATCTCCCCAACACTACATCCTACCTCCCCCACACTACTCTCCACAAACTACACCTCTACCCCACCGCCACACTACCTCCTCAACACACCCTCAGCCTCATCCCCACATTCTCTCCCCAAAACTGCCTTTTCCCCACCCCCACACCATACCCCAACACACAAACCCCGACCCACCCCCATTACTCTCCCCCCAAAACACACCTCTACTTCACCCCACCTACTTTCCCCAACACTACACCGTACCTCACCCCCAAATACTCTTCCCAACACTACACTTACCTCACCTCCACACTACTTTTCCCCCTCACCACACCTCTATCTCACCCCCCCACTACTCTCCCCAAACACAAACCTCTACCTCCCTCCACCCTACTCTCCCCCCAAAACTACACATCTACCTCACCCCCACACTACTCCACCAACACAACACCTCAACCTCACCCCCACCTACCTCCCCAACCTAGTTCTCTACCCACCCCCACATTACTCTCCCCAACACTACACGCTACCTCACCCCCCACTACTCCCCCAACACTACACCTCTACCTTACCCCATATACTCTCACCAAAACTACACCCGTACCTCACCGTAACCACCCTCCTCAACATAGCCTCACCTCACCCCCACACTACTCTCCACAACACTATCCCCTTTGCCTCCCCCCACACTACTATCCCAACACTACACCGCTACCTCACCCACACTCTATTTTCCCCAACACAAAAACCCCCACCTCACCCCCCCCCCACTCTCCCCCAACACACACCTCTACCTCACCCCCTCACTTTTGTAAGAAATACACCGCACCCCCCCCCCCCACACTACTCTCCCCAACACACACGCTACCCCACCCCCCACTAAACTCCCCAAAATCAAAACCCCTACCCCCCCCCACTACCCCCCCCCAACACACCACCCCCCCCCAACTCCCCCAACACACAACGCTCCTCACCCCCCACTACTCCCACAACACTACACCTCTAACTCACCCCCCATTACTCTCCCCCCCAATAAATTACCTACCCCCCAACTACTCTCCCGAACAAAAACACCCTAAACCCACCCCCTCACTACTCTCCCCAACACTACACCGTACCTCACCCCCAACTAATCTCCCCAAACTACACCGCACCTCACCCCCACACTATCTCCCCAACACTTGTTTTTTCACCCCCCCCCATTACTCCCCCAACATACAATCGCTACCCCCCCCACTACTCTCCACAACACACACCTCTAACTCACCCCCACATTACTCTCCCCAACACAACCCCCTACCTCTCCCCCCCACTACTCTCCCAACCTACGCCCCAGCCCACCCCCACCTACTCTCCCCCAAAACTACACTCTACACACCACACACACTGGACTTTGTCAATGGCCAAGTCGGATCGAAACGTCGTCGTAAGCTTCTCTCTTTTTTTTGCAGGGATTTGTGACGTTCCCGTCACGGGATTGTCCCTTTTTTTTTTATTTATTTACTAAAACCTTTTAAACCCCCCCCCCACACTACTCTCCCCAACACTACATTTTACCTCACCCCCCACTCTACTTTCCCTAACACTACACCTTAAACCCCACCCCCACCCACTTTCCCAAAACTACACCTCTACCTCCCCCCACTCACTTCCCAACACTACACCCTACCTCACCCCCACCTACTTTCCCAACACACACCTCTACCTCACCCCCACTCACTTCCCAAACCTACACCTCTACCTCACCCCACTCACTTTTCCCTAACCTACACCTCTACCTTCTTGATTAGGGGGACGGTTACAAAAAACGGCTTGCTTCTGCAGTGTTTTAAAAATTGAGGTTGGAGAGTTGAAGGAGGAGGTCTTGCTTCTCCAGGAGGAGATTAGGAGCTGAAGGTCCACCTCAATGGGTCTGGGAGAGAGTGTGAGGTGGCTTGGAGTTGTGGGAATGAGGCTTCAAGTGAGGTGCAGTCTGTCTCTCCTGTGAGGAGGCTGTAGTGGGGGAGGTAGCAACGGCTACCAGCAGTGAGGTGCAGTCCAGCACCTGCTACAAGTGGCGAGTGGTTCACAGTAATGGAAGGCGCATCAGAGTAAGGAAAGTTAAGAGTGAAGATCTGAAGGTAGGAAATCGCTTCTCTGTTCTTCAGGATGAATGTACTTCAGTGGCCAGTGAAGGTAAGGGTACTACTGCCCCTGCTAATGGAGGTAAGCGCATTCTTGTGTTGGTGACTCTCAGGTAAGATATATGGACCGTGCTTTTTGTAATAGGAATAAGAAGATGAGAGATAGAGTGTGCTTCCCTGGAGCTGGTGTTGGGGACATTGTCAACAGGCTGGATAATATCATGTCAGGTAATGGGAACAAGCCCATTATCTGTCTCAATGCGGTGGAAATGATATTGGGAAGGTAGGAGAGAAGAGCTGCTAGATAAGTACAGGTCAGCTATAGATTTCATTAAGTCTAAGGGAGGATCCCAATCATATGTAGCATCTGCCTAGAAGGGGAGTAGGAAATGAATGGTTGTCTAGGGCAATTGGTGTAAATTGCTGGCTAGACAGATACTGCAAGGAACTTGCAATCCCATTCATTGACAACTGGAACAACTTTTATGCAACATGATATGTATGCAAGGGATGGGGTACATCTCTCTGGGGCTGGGGTGGTAGCCACTTGCAGACTCGATTGAGAAGGCCATTGGTGAAATGCCTATGATTTTAAACATGATGGAAGATAGAGGTATGGGTGTGTGTGGGAAACAAGCAGGTTGCAACACTTGGTTGGAAACAGTAAATGTATAAAGGGCATTCAGCATGAAGTTATAAATAAAGACAATAGATCAGGTCAGCAGACAAAGGGGACAGCAGAGGGCAGCAAGGGACTAGCTCCCTTAAGGTTTACTATACTAATAGCAGGAGTGTAAGAAATAAGATAGATGAGCTAAGATTAATTGCAAGTGCAGGAAACATAGATATTATTGCTAAAACAGAGACCTGGCTCAATCTGAAAGATAGAGAGATGCCCTCTGAATGTCACATACAAGGCTATAAATTATTCCACACTGACAGGGTCAACAGGAAAGGTGGTGGAGTAGCGATGTATGTCAGAGACAATTTAAATTGTTGTGTTAGACAAGATATTAAATTAGAAGCGTCAGCCACTGAATCTGTTTGGTTACAGCTTCTCGAGGGCCGAGAAAAACTAATTTTGGGTGTGATTTACAGGGCCCCAAATCTTGATAGGGAGTGCAGTAAACTTCTTTGGGACGAAATTCGGAAGGCATCTACATACGAAAATGTTTTTCAAAAAGGGGGATTTCAACTATAGACAGATTGACTGGAGCAATTTGACAGGAAATTTAGAGTCAGGTGACTTTCTTGATACGATCCAGGATTGTTTTTTAAAACAGTTTGTGACAGAGCCAACTGGGGGAAATAACCTCCTTGACTTGGTTCTTGCCAGTAGGGAAACACTAATTAATAATCTTGGGGTTAATGATGAGCTTGGGGAAAGTGATCACAAATCACTCAGTTTTAATATATCATGGAATTCCCCTAATAATGGCAATCAAGTCCCGTCCCTGACTTTCGCTTGGCTTTTTTTCATAGGACTGAAAAATTACTTAGGGGGGCTGAACTGGAATGACCTGACTAAGGGTCAGGTAGGTGGTGATGGTTCCCGATATGATGCTTTCCAGGGCATAGTTTCTAGCTGCTCAGTCAAATTTTTGTTCCAAATAGGGAAATCAGATCAAACAAAATGATCCTAAATGGATGAAAAAATAGATTAAAATATCTGATTGGTCAAAAGAGAGGCATATATAGGTAAATCAAAAGAGGAGAGGGGCAATTGAGAAATCGATATATTCATTAAAGAGAGAAAAAAAAGGGAATTAGAAAAGCAAAAAGAGATTATGAGGTTAAAGTTGCAAGAGAATCGAAGACTAACCCAAAGGATTCTTTCAGGTATACAGAAGTAAGATCAGGGACAAGATAGGCCCACTCAAAAGTTCCTCGGGTCAGCTCACTGACAGTGATAAGGAAATGTGTAGAATTTTTAACACATACTTCCCTCTCAGTTTTTACAAAAGGAGGATACCAGCGATATTCCAGTAATGATAAATTATGTAGAACAGGACGATAATAAACTGTGCACTATTAGGGTCACAAGTGACATGGTCCTTAGGGAAATAGATAAATTAAAACCTAACAAATCTCCAGGCCCTGATGAACTGTATGCAAGGGTTCTAAAGGAATGTAAAGAGGAGCTTAGCACCCCCTTTGGCTAATCTTTCAACATATCACTACAACTGGCATGGTGCCAGATAAGTGGAAAATGGCAAATGTGATACCTATTTTCAAAACAGGTGACAGGTCCTTTGCTTCGAACTATAGACCAATAAGCCTAACCTCCATAGTGGGAAAAATTTTTTGGGAAACAATAATTGCCGAGGGAGTTCGTAGCCACCTTGAAAAGCATAAATTAATCAACGAATCTCAGCATGGTTTTACAAAGGGGCGTTCCTGCCTTACGAATTTATTAACTTTTTTCACTAAGGTATTTGAGGAGGTAGATCATGGTAATGAATATGATATTGTGTATATGGACTTCAGTAAGGCTTTTGACAGGGTCCCACATCAGAGACTATTGAGGAAAATTAAAGCACATGGAATAGGAGGAGAAATTTTTTCCTGGATATGAGGCATGGTTGACAAATAGGCAGCAGAGAGTTTGCATAAATGGGGAGAAATCAGAGTGGGGAAGTGTCACGAGCGGTGTTCCACGGGGGTCAGTGTTGGGCCCCCTGCTGTTCACAATCTACATAAACGACATAGATGAGGGCATAAAGAGCGACATCGGCAAGTTTGCCGATGACACCAAAATAGGCCGTCGAATTCATTCTGACGAGGACATTCGAGCACTCCAGGAAGATTTGAATAGACTGATGCAGTGGTCGGAGAAGTGGCAGATGCAGTTTAATATAGACAAATGCAAAGTTCTAAATGTTGGACAGGACAATAACCATGCCACATATAAACTAAATAATGTAAATCTTAATAGTACGGATTGCGAAAAAAGATTTAGGAGTTCTGGTTAGCAGTAATCTGAAACCAAGACAACAGTGCATAAGTGTTCGCAATAAAGCTAAAAGAATCCTTGGCTTCATATCAAGAAGCATAAATAATAGGAGTCCTCAGGTTGTTCTTCAACTCTATACATCCTTGGTTAGGCCTCATTTAGATTATGCTGCACAGTTTTGGTCACCGTATTACAGAATGGATATAAATTCTCTGGAAAATGTACAAAGGAGGATGACAAAGTTGATCCCATGTATCAGAAACCTTCCCTATGAGGATAGACTAAGGGCCCTGAAACTGCACTCTCTAGAAAGACGTAGAATTAGGGGGATATGATTGAGGTGTATAAATGGAAGACAGGAATAAATAAAGGGGATGTAAATAGTGTGCTGAAAATATCTAGCCTAGACAGGACTCGCAGCAATGGTTTTAAGTTGGAAAAATTCAGATTCAGGAAGGATATAGGAAAGTACTGGTTTGGTAATAGAGTTGTGGATGAGTGGAACAAACTCCCAAGTACCGTTATAGAGGCCAGAACGTTGTGTAGCTTTAAAAATAGGTTGGATAAATACATGAGTGGATGTGGGGTGGGTGTGAGTTAGACCTGATAGCTTGTGCTACCAGGTCGGTTGCCGTGTTCCTCCCTTAAGTCAATGTGACCTGACCTGACTAGGTTGGGTGCATTGGCTTAAGCAGGTAGGAGACTTGGACCTGCCTCGCATGGGCCAGTAGGCCTTCTGCAGTGTTCCTTCGTTCTTATGTTCTTATGTTCTTACCTCACCCTTGGTGTTCCTCATCACTCTCCTCCATCTCTTCCTCACCCTGGTCTTCATCACTCTCCTCCATCTCTTCCTCACCCTGGTCTTCATCACCCTCCTCCATCTCCTCCTCACCCTGGTCTTCCTCACCCTCCTCCATCTCCTCCTCACCCTGGTCTTCCTCACCCTCCTCCATCTCCTCCTCACCCTGGTCTTCCTCACCCTCCTCCATCTCCTCCTCACCCTGGTCTTCCTCACCCTCCTCCATCTCCTCCTCACCCTGGTCTTCTTCACTCTCCTCCATCCCTTCCTCACCCTGGTCTTCATCACTCTCCTCCATCTCTTCCTCACCCTGGTCTTCATCACTCTCCTCCATCTCTTCCTCACCCTGGTCTTCATCACCCTCCTCCATCTCCTCCTCACCCTGGTCTTCCTCACCCTCCTCCATCTCCTCCTCACCCTGGTCTTCCTCACCCTCCTCCATCTCCTCCTCACCCTGGTCTTCCTCACCCCTCCTCCATCTCCTCCTCACCCTGGTCTTCCTCACCCTCCTCCATCTCCTCCTCACCCTGGTCTTCCTCACCCTCCTCCATCTCCTCCTCACCCTGGTCTTCCTCACCCTCCTCCCTCTGCTTATCACTCATGTACTGCTCTTAATAATCGTTCTTCACCTTACGTTCACACTATTCCATTCACCCTGATGCAGCTCCTTATACTGTTCGATATCCTAACATTACTTTTCGTTTCCTGTTCCTCTTTTTTCACCCTACCCCCTTTCCGCATGCTTCTTCTTATCATAATTCTCATTCTCTTTCTCACGTTGCTCATTCCCATTCAAACCACTTCTTACTCTTCGCCTTCTCTACTCTCATCATCTTATTCCATCCTTCCTTCTAACACTTCTTCCACGACACTCTCTTCACCCTTATTCATTCCCACTTAACTCTTTACATGCTGCTTATTCTCTTTACTTTACTCTCCGTATCCTACCTCCTCTTTTAACCAACACATTTTTAATATGCATGTTCCCCAATCTCAGTCTCCTCTCTTCCACTTCATATTCCTCCCCAACACCTTAACTTTTCCTCATATGCCTCATCTCCCTCTACTTTCTCATCACCTTCACTTTCCGTGCACTTCTCCCACCTCCTTCTCTCAGTCTTCTCCTTACCTCCACAGGAACAATCAGGGACGCAGCTTCATTAACCTCTATCGCCGTACCGCGACGCACAATTGTAAATTAAAAGTGATTCCCGAATTTCCCTCCAGCATAATGCCTCTGTCGTTCCATGAGGGCTATGTTCCTAAATCCTTAGGAAGAGTTTTGCTTTTTTGACGACGATCAGTTATATATATATATATATATATATATATATATATATATAAATATATATATATATATATATATATATATATATATATATATATATATATATATATGCAATAAGATCACAGTAAACAGGTGATTTCAAAATATGCAAAACAACCACTCTGAAAGAATAGAGAAATTCCAAGCGCTTTCGTGACTACTCACATTATCATGTGAGTAGTCACGAAAGCGCTTGGAATTTCTCTATTCTTTCAGAGTGGTTGTTTTGCATATATTATATATATATATATATATATATATATATATATATATAATATTATTTTTTTTTTTTTATTATCACACTGGCCGATTCCCACCAAGGCAGGGTGGCCCGAAAAAGAAAAACTTTCACCATCATTCACTCCATCACTGTCTTGCCAGAAGGGTGCTTTACACTACAGTTTTTAAACTGCAACATTAACACCCCTCCTTCAGAGTGCAGGCACTGTACTTCCCATCTCCAGGACTCAAGTCCGGCCTGCCGGTTTCCCTGAATCCCTTCATAAATGTTACTTTGCTCACAAATCCAACAGCACGTCAAGTATTAAAAACCATTTGTCTCCATTCACTCCTATCAAACACGCTCACGCATTCCTGCTGGAAGTCGAAGCCCCTCGCACACAAAACCTCCTTTACCCCCTCCCTCCAACCCTTCCTAGGCCGACCCCTACCCCGCCTTCCTTCCACTACAGACTGATACACTCTTGAAGTCATTCTGTTTCGCTCCATTCTCTCTACAATGTCCGAACCACCTCAACAACCCCTCCTCAGCCCTCTGGACAACAGTTTTGGTAATCCCGCACCTCCTCCTAACTTCCAAACTAAAGAATTCTCTGCATTATATTCACACCACACATTGCCCTCAGACACGACATCTCCACTGCCTCCAGCCTTCTCCTCGCTGCAACATTCATCACCCACGCTTCACACCCATAAAGAGCGTTGGTAAAACTATACTCTCATACATTCCCCTCTTTGCCTCCAAGGACAAAGTTCTTTGTCTCCACAGACTCCTAAGTGCACCACTCACTCTTTTTCCCTCATCAATTCTATGATTCACCTCATCTTTCATAGACCCATCCGCTGACACGTCCACTCCCAAATATCTGAATACGTTCACCTCCTCCATACTCTCTCCCTCCAATCTGATATTCAATCTTTCATCACCTAATCTTTTTGTTATCCTCATAACCTTACTCTTTCCTGTATTCACCTTTAATTTTTTTCTTTTGCACACCCTACCAAATTCATCCACCAATCTCTGCAACTTCTCTTCAGAATCTCCCAAGAGCACAGTGTCATCAGCAAAGAGCAGCTGTGACAACTCCCACTTTGTGTGTGATTCTTTATCTTTTAACTCCACGCCTCTTGCCAAGACCCTCGCATTTACTTCTCTTACAACCCCATCTATAAATATATTAAACAACCACGGTGACATCACACATCCTTGTCTAAGGCCTACTTTTACTGGGAAAAAATTTCCCTCTTTCCTACATACTCTAACTTGAGCCTCACTATCCTCGTAAAAACTCTTCACTGCTTTCAGTAACCTACCTCCTACACCATACACTTGCAACATCTGCCACATTGCCCCCTATCCACCCTGTCATACGCCTTTTCCAAATCCATAAATGCCACAAAGACCTCTTTAGCCTTATCTAAATACTGTTCACATATACGTTTCACTGTAAACACCTGGTCCACACACCCCCTACCTTTCCTAAAGCCTCCTTGTTCATCTGCTATCCTATTCTCCGTCTTACTCTTAATTCTTTCAATTATAACTCTACCATACACTTTACCAGGTACACTCAACAGACTTATCCCCCTATAATTTTTGCACTCTCTTTTGTCCCCTTTGCCTTTATACAAAGGAACTATGCATGCTCTCTGCCAATCCCTAGGTACCTTACCCTCTTCCATACATTTATTAAATAATTGCACCAACCACTCCAAAACTATATCCCCACCTGCTTTTAACATTTCTATCTTTATCCCATCAATCCCGGCTGCCTTACCCCCTTTCATTTTACCTACTGCCTCACGAACTTCCCCCACACTCACAACTGGCTCTTCCTCACTCCTACAAGATGTTATTCTTCCTTGCCCTATACACGAAATCACAGCTTCCCTATCTTCATCAACATTTAACAATTCCTCAAAATATATTATTGTAACCACGAACGAGTGGTATTGATCAATAACAACACTGCGCTAGCCAAGGATTCGAACCCATGTTGTACTGGCCTGCCTCATTGTAAGCGAAAACCACATGACGCTCTGGGTGGTCCTGTGGTTTAAAGCTTCATGTAGTTCTCGCTTACCATGAGGCAGGCCAGTACAACATGGGTTCGAATCCTTTGCTAGCGCAGTGTTGTTATTGTTTATATATATATATATATATATATATATATATATATATATATATATTATATACATTATATGGTATGGCAATGGGGAATCCTCTTTCACCTGTTCTTAGTAACCTATACATGGAATTTTTTGAAACAAGGTTGCTTAACACAATCCTCCCTAATAGAGCTAAATGGTTTAGATATGTTGATGATATTTTGTGTCTTATGCCCAAAAATGTAGATATACACCATTTCCTTGGAAAATTAAATAGCTTAGCCCATTCTATAAACTTTTTACTGTTGAGTTTGAAGAAAATAACTCATCGCCTTTTCTAGATGTTTTAATTATTAAGGGTAATAATGAATTCAAATTTAAAATTTACAGAAAACCTACAAATAACTGTTCCTATGTCCACTATTATTCCTCGTATCAAGATAGAGTCAAACTGTCTGTTTTCTCATCAATGTTTTTGAGAGCTTTATGAATTTGTAGTCCTGAGTTCATAGATGAGGAAATATCCAAAATTTATGAAATAGGTAATGATTTAAAATACCCAAGAAATGTAATTGATAAATCTTTTAAAGTTGCTAGAAATACTTTTTGCAATCCAAAAAGGGACAACCAGCCTTATTCAACTAAAAATATGTTGGTTCTCCCTTACCATGAAAACTTGGTTGATATGCCTTCTCTTCTTAAGACTTTTAATATTAAAGTTGTATTCAAAAAAATCTTGATACAGTAAAAAAACGTTTGATAAAGAATTCCCCCCAAAATGCTGATGGATGTGTCTATAAGATTCCTTGTAAAATTTGCGATAAAGTTTATTACGGTCAAACTGGTAAAAATCTCGAACTAAGATTAAAACAACATAAATATAGCATTAGAACTGGACAAGATTCCAATGCTCTATTTATTCATGTAAGAGATTTTAACCATCCAATTGATTTTCAAAAAGTTGAGAAAGTAGTATCAAGCAAGTCCATGGTCGACAGGAATATAATTGAATCTTGTTTCATAAAAAGCAGTTTTGACAATAATATGAATATTTCCTTTGGTTTATATAAATTAGATCCATTTATAATTAATAGAATTTGGTAAGAATTTAATAATACACTGGACAAATAATAATTTTTAAATTTTCTTGGGTAGAATAGTTTGTTGGTGAGTTGTGCAAAGGACCTGTCCAGTTGGGCCGGCGCGCGTCAGGTGTTTAACCGTTGTGGGATCTGATAGTGAGGTGTTGGCCAGACCCCTTATATAGCTTCATTGGATGCTTTACTTTCATAGTTCCTTGATAATGTGAGTAGTCACGAAAGCGCTTGGAATTTCTCTATTCTTTCAGAGTGGTTGTTTTGCATATTCTGAAATCACCTGTTTACCGTGATCTTATTGCATATTTTTTATATATATATATATATATATATATATATATATATATATATATAATATTATATATAATATATAAATATATATATGCAATAAGAAAACCAGTAATCAGTGATACCAACTATATGTAAACTACCATTGTGAAAGAATAATGAAATTTCCAAAGCACTTTCGTGACTTTTCACATTATCAAGGAACTATAAAAACAATACATTACAGAAAGGCATATAAACGGTCAAGCCTACACTTTACCATCACATCCCTCAACAAAGAAACACCTGTCGCGTGACGACACCTGATTCATAAGAAAGGAGGAACACTGCAGCAAGCCTGTTGGCCCATACTAGGCGGGTCCTTCACAATCCATCCCACTAACAAAATATTTGCCGAACTCAATTTTCAATGCTACCCAAGAAATAAGCTCTGATAACTCTATCCACTCTCATATGCAAGTCCCACTCAAATGCAACCCCTCTCACTCATGTATTTATCCAACCTAAATTTGAAACTACCCAAGGTATTAGCCTCAATAACCCTGGAAGGTAGACTGTTCCACTCAGCAGCTACCCTATATCCAAACCAATACTTTCCTATGTTCTTTCTAAATCTAAGCTTGTCTAATTTGAATCCATCACTGCGGGTTCTGTCTTGGAGAGATATTCTCAAGACCTTATTTATATCCCCTTTATTAATACCCATCTTTCCACTTTTACACTCGAATCATTCTCCCCCCATTCCTTCGTCTAAACAAGTGAAAAATTGTAAATTAAGGGTCACGATCATTCTTCATAAGCAAGATTTCTAAGATAGGTATTAATTTAGGTCATTCTAAGCTGAATGTTTTCTAACGAATTTATGTCCGTCTGTAATATGAGAGACCAAACTGAGCTGCATAATCTATGTGAAAGGCCTTACTTATGATGTAAAAAGTTGTAATGTAACCGCTGAACTTCTTTGCTTACACTTCTTGATATAAATCCCAGTAATTTGTTTGCCTAAAAAATTACGTACGCTTAGCATTGCTGTCTTGGTTTAAGGTTATGCTTACATAACCTACAAGTACTTTTCGCAATCTGTATGGCTAAGTTCTACCATTTATTTTAAAACTGATAGTGCTAGGTTTATGGACACTTCCCGATCTGTACAGAACCTTGCATATATCTATCATTGAACTGCATCTGCCCACTTTTCTGACCAGGTATTGAGTTTGTCTAAATCCTCCTGAAGTTCCCTGAAATCTATCTTCGTTTGAACAATTATCCTGTGCTTTGTGTCCACGGCGAAATTTGCTCATTTCACTATAATTCTCTCATCACACACGATCAGTGTTATTTATTATAAAGACAAACAACGGCCCAAGACTGATCCCATTGAACTGCACTTGTTACAGATCCACACTCGGATTTAACCCCATTTATGGACACTCTCTGCTTCCTGTCTGTGAGCCATGACTCGATCCTTGCGAGCACTTTTCCTTCATTGCCATGAGCTGCCACTTTCTTTAACAGTCTTTGGTGCAGAACTCTATCAAAAGCCTTACTAAAATCTAAGCAAATAATATCAAATTCTTTATAGTGATCAACAGACTCAAAATTCCTTTCTGTAACACCTTTGAGTGAACCAAGGGTTCTTCATGCCTTTTTCATTATTTCTGTTACCCTTGGGTACAAACCTACCCTCAGCTTCATTGCATATTGTTGTCACATTCCATCATCGTGTGTGCTGACCTCCCTGCCAGTTCTGTGTCACTGAACTCTGTGCAGGAAATTCATCATTCCTGCATAGTCTCCTTTCTTGTAGTTTGACTTCATTCGCCCTGCCTACCTGCTTCCCTCTCTCCCTCTCCCCTTGTAACTCTACTTAATGTATCCAAGGGATCTTTCATATGTGATTCTTCAAATAACTGCACTACTCAAGGTCTCGCGGTTTTTTTCCTCTCACTCTCTCCCTCTGGTAGTGTCCCTTATGTGTTGGTACATAGATTTTTTTCCATTACCACCTCCATTATCTTAGCCCTCCACGCTTCTGGGCCCCCAGTACGGGGGGGGGGGGGGACAGGGTCTCCCTGTCGATTTAACTTGTGGTTGAGTCACCCCATAATCAGCAGCTTTACCCAGCTCTCGCATGAGCCCTCCTGGCCACTTCAGGCCAGAGTATCAACCATTCGCCTATTACTCTCATTCATATTCTTAACCTTGGCCACCTGCTGTGTTGTGGGTTATACATCACTGCAGCTACCACCTTGTGACCTCCAGACTGAAGCATTCCTATTATGTAGCCTCTTGCTTCTCTGTCTTCTCTCTCCAGTTCATCAATATCCCATCGGTTTTTGATAAGCAGTGCCACTCCAGCAGCACCTCTGTTCCCTCTGTCTTTCCTCAGCATCTGATATCTCGTTGGAAAGATGGTATATGTTATCATTCCTGAGAGCTTGGTTTCTGTGACAGTTATCATGTATGATGATGCCACTCATGTATAATGATGCCACTCTCTTGTGTCACTCCTCCCACTTATCGTTATTCCATCAGCAGTGGTGTATCATACCTTCAGATTCCTTTCCAACACTGTGATTTGGAGGGTCTGTCAGGGTGGGGGACCTGGCAGTGTATTTTGGGGGTTTCTACAGTTTATGTGGGGGGGGGCTGTAAGTGTGTGTGGTTTGTGTTTGAAGTGTGTTTGGTTGTGGGGGGTTTGGGTGTGGTTGTTGTTTGTGCTTGTTACTCGGGCCCTGGTTGATTGTCCTCTGCCGATCTTTTCTCTCTTCCTAGCCCCTTTCGCTTTGTGCCCCTTCCTTGCTGCGTCGCCCTTTTTTTGTTCGGTCTAAACACCCTCTGTAGTTGGGGGTTCCTTAAGGCCGGTTTCTCTCAGGACCCTTTTTTGCATGTTTCTTTTCAAAATCAGCTTGACCACTCTTTTTTTCCCTTAAAAGTAACCCCATATTCCTAAAATTTTTTACATCTCATTCATGTCCTTTTTGCATTTTTCCTTGATATGTTTTCAACTCCGTTTTTTTTTTTACCCCCATTTTCCCTTTGGGGTTTGTCCCCCCTCACCTTCTATGCCCATGAATAAACACTGACTTCCCCCTTTCTCCTTCCTTTGCCTTTTCCCCTGTGTTTTGGGTTCCCATTGTACATGCCTTGTTCCCCCTCATTTTTTCTGTAGTTTGTTGGAAGGTCGTGCCTCTGCATGGCGTATCCTCCTTCCCCCCCTAACCACCTCCCCTACCAAACCATGCCCCACTGCCTCCCCCTTTTTATTCCTCGGCCCCCCCCGCTTGGTGGGGTGATAAGGCTTAGCATAAGTTATGTCCCCTTTGTTTCCCCTTGGGCTCTTGTTCATGGGGGGGTAAATTCAGATCTGTGTCTCCTCTGGGGGAATGCCTTGAACTTGCTTCAGCCTTTTTACTTCAATTCTAGGTCTTATCCCGGATTCTGGACTTTGAATTTTGACTTTATTTCTTTTTTTCCTCCCCCATCCTTTTTTCCAATTTTGCAGAAAGCTCTACCTCCATCCTTTCTCCATTTTCACAGCAAACTCACCTAGTTTGCTCACCCTCTCCCACTCTTGTTCTATCCTTTTACATTGCTCTTCCATTCATTATTCATTACCAGAACCATTGTCCTCTGATCCCCTGAGCCTTCGACTTCCCGTCTGAACCAACATTTTTTTATGGGTTAGGTGTTGGTGAGAGAGAGTGAGGAGTGAGAGAGATTGTAATAAAGTTGGTAGAATTACCGACAATATGTAAAGTAAAAGGACACAAGTGCAACTAATGTGACATTTATTGTGGCAACGTTTCGCTCTCCAGGAGCTTTGATTAAACCCTGGAAAAGCGAAACGTTCCCACAATAAATGCCCACTTATTTGCACTTGTGCCCTTTTTTACTAGTGAAAAAAGATGGAGAGAAAAAAAGATGGAAAAGGAGAGAGAAAAGAAGAGGAGGAGAGAGAAGAAAAGGAGAGAGAGAGAAGAGAAGAGAGAGTGTGTGTGTGGGGGAAACGAGTTGGTGTTTTTCTAGTGGGGGACAAAGAAAACCTTTAAATCAGTCATAAAGGTTCATTTTCCCCCTATGTGTGCTTGTATGCATTTGTATCTGTGTACCTGTGTGGGGCATTAGTTTTGTTTTTATTTCGTGCATGGGACATTGTGCTATTATGCTTTGTTTTGTGAGTGCTCAAAATTTTTTGCGGGGACCATGCCCTTTGGTTCACTATCCAGACTTTGATCTGATGCTGACCCCTCCTACACTTTAGTTCCTTCTAAACCCCCTTCTACCTAAAATTTTTCCCCTATTTTCCAAATTATTCCAGCTGCCGGGTTTGTTTTGTGTGGGAGTGAGAATGTGTTAAAAAACCCCTTTAATTTAAACCACCTTTTCGATATCCCAATTTTTCCCCTCTTTTTTTAAAAATGATGAAGAAACATAATTCGTTTGTTTTGTGGTTGGGGTTTGTGTGTACATGGGGACTTGCATTGCCCCGTTTGTCGGGTGCTGGTTTTTCCCTTTTTCCCCCCTCTTAAAATAACCAAATCTTCTTCCTTAAATTTACCAAAACCTTAGTAAAATTTCAGTAAAAGCCTTTTTTCTCTAGTTTTTGCTACTCCAGGGGGTGACCCTTAGTTTCCATCATGCAGAGAAATGGTGATATTGCAACCCCCATGCAAAACCCCAAATAGATGAATATTACAAGCTCTGCCGGAGTGGTGGTATGGGGTTGCTTGTTTTTCCACTCCCCCGCAGAGAAAGTGTCCCAAACCCCTCCTCTCCCTGGATCCTTTGCATTTCATTTGCCCCCTCTGTTAATTTTCACTTAAGATTTATTTAAAAAATAAATTCCCCCAATCACTCTCAATATTTCACTTTTGGGTGCTGATTACTTCACTTTCTTACAAAAAACACACCCCGAAAAAGGCATAACCCCTTCCCGAAGGGGCCCAAATGTCAACTTTTTAACTGATACTTTTTTATTTTTTCACTTTTTTTCCTATTGGGTTTTTTTATCTTTTTGGGACTTATTATATTTTCCCCTTTCCCACAGGGTTTTTCCCTTTACTCACTCCCCAACTTGACTTACACTTGACTTTCTGACTTTGGGTTTAATTGTCCTTGAAAAATTGACTATTTAACTCAGTGGCAGCAGTGCCATCTAGTCCTCTGACAGGTATTGGCACTTTCAAATTTCCTAAAATTTCAGACTTCCTCTAGTCCATTTCACTTTTAAGACTTCGTTGTCACTTGCTGGGTTGTTCACTGACCCAGACACTATCACTGGCTTCTTGTAAGAGCTAAAACTCGCCCTAAAAACATTAAAATTCTGGAAGCCTTGTTACCCCTATAGTCCAACCGCCATGCCGGGTGTGTGTACTCACCTAATTGTACTCATCTAATTGTGATTGCAGGGATCGAGACTCAGCTCCTGTGTGTGTGTGTGTGTGTGTGTGTGTGTGTGTGTGTGTGTGTGTGTGTGTGTGTGTGTTGTGTGTGTCATCAGGTTGAGTCCCCTTAACCTCTCCATGATACACCCCTTAGCCCTGGGACTATTCTTGATACAAACTTTTGCACTTTCTCCAATTTAATGACGTGTTTGGCCAGGTGTGGGCACCATACTGGTGCTGCATACTCCAATATGGGCCTGACGCACAAAGCGTACAGTGTCTTGAATGACTCCTTAATTAAGTGTCGATACGCTAGTCTTAGGCTTTCCAGGCGCCAATATGCTGCAGCAGTTATTTGGATGATGTGCGTCTCAGGAGATGTGCACGGTAAGGTTTGCAGCCTTTGATCCCGTAGCATGCACTTCCTCAATTCTTATGACATAACATTTAGTAAAGAGTCGTTTGTCGAACCAGATTTGCAGCCTGAATCTCCGCATTAGTTTTACGTAGTTGCAAACAGGGACACCTTTGAATCTACTCCTTCCCTTATGTCATTCACATATACCAGAAAAGCACCGTTACGAGGACTGGCCCTCGTGGAAGCCCGATCGTCACTAGCACCCACTCTGACGTCTTGTAGTTTACATCGCTCTTTGTTTCCTATCAGGTGTTTCCTTATCCACTGCAGCGTCTTTCCTGTTATTCCTGTGTGTACCTCTATCTGTTACCCTAATCTCTTCTGCGGAACTGTGTCGAAATCCTTCTTACAGTCCAAGAAAATGCAGTCTATCAACACCCTCTCTCCTCTCTTACTTTTGTTACTCTGTCGTAAAACTCCAGACTACATTTGCTGTATTTCACACCTCAGGTAGTTGCCATATTCCTACAGATGAGTTGGGGATATTTGTTACTGGCACATACAGTGACTCAGCTTCCTGTAAAAGTACCCATGGAGAGATGCTGTTTGGGTGCACCGCCTTTAAGGCATCTAGTTCACTCAGCAGTACCTTAACCTCCTCCTCGGTTGTGTGTAGTGTGTCCAGCAATTGATGGTGTACCCTACCATTTAGGATTGCTGTCTCCACTGAGAATGCCTCCCTTAAACTCCTGTTGAATTCCTTACATACGTGTGTGTGTGTGTGTGTGTGTGTACTCACCTATTTGTGGTTGCAGGGGTCGAGTCTTAGCTCCTGGCCCTGCCTCTTCATCAGTTGCTACTGGGCCCTCTCACTCCCCGCTCCATGAGCTTTATCAAACCTCGTCTTAAAACTATGTATGGTTCCTGCCTCTACTACGTCACTTTCTAGGCTATTCCACTACCTGACAACTCTATGACTGAAGAAATACTTTCTAATATCCCTCTGACTCATCTGTGTCTTCAACTTCCAATTGTGACCTCTTGTTTCTGTGTCCCCTCCCCTGACCCTCCTGTCCTCCAGTGTCGTCAGGCCGATTTCCCTTAACCTTGCT
Organism: Cherax quadricarinatus; assembly: GCF_026875155.1. Taxonomy (NCBI): domain Eukaryota; kingdom Metazoa; phylum Arthropoda; class Malacostraca; order Decapoda; family Parastacidae; genus Cherax; species Cherax quadricarinatus. Next base: position 3,763,454 of record NC_069467.1, read on the forward strand.
TCATAGGACATTCCCCTAAGCTCTGGAACTAGCCTTGTCGCAAACCTTTGCACCTTCTCTAGTTTCTTGACATGCTTTATCAAGTGCGGGTTCCAAACAGGTGCTGCATACTCCAGTATGGGCCTGACGTACACGGTGTACAGTGTCTTGAACGATTCCTTACTAAGGTATCGGAACGCTGTTCTCAGGTTTTCCAGGCGCCCATATGCTGCAGCAGTTATCTGGTTGATGTGTGCTTCCGGAGACATGCTCAGTTTTACACTCACCCCAAGATCTTTCTCCTTGAGCGAGGTTTGCAGTCTTTGGCCACCTAGCCTATACTCTGTCTGCGGTCTTCTGTGCCCTTCCCCTATTTTCATGACTTTGCATTTTTACGGGGTTAAATTCGAGAAGCCATTGCTGGGACCAGTGTCCATCTGGTCCAGGGTCTCTTTGGAAGTCCTGCCTGGTCCTCATCTGATTTTAATTCTCCTCATTAACTTCACATCATCTGCGAACAGGGACACTTCTGAGTCTAACTCTTCCATCATGTCGTTCACATATACCAAAAATAGCACTGGTCCTAGGACCGACCCTTGTGGGACCCGCTCGTCCCCAGGTGCCCACTGTGATACATCATTACTTACCATGACTCGTTTGTTGCCTCCCAGTTCAGGTATTCTCTGATCCATTGCAGTGCCCTTCCTGTTATACGTGCCTGATCCTCTAGCTTCTGCACTAATCTCTTGTGAGGAACTGTGTCAAAGGCCTTCTTGCAGTCCAAGAAGATGCAATCAACCCACCCCTCTCTCTCGTGTCTTACTTCTGTTACTTTATCATAAAACTCCAGAAGGTTTGTGACACAGGATTTGCCTTCCATGAATCCGTGCTGGTTGGCGTTTATACTCTTGTTCCGTTCCAGGTGTTCCACCACTCTCCTCCTGATAATCTTCTCCATAACTTTGCATACTTTACACGTCAATGACACTGGTCTATAGTTTAGTGCGTCTTTTCTGTCTCCTTTTTTAAAAATGGGAACTACATCTGCCGTCTTCCATACCTCAGGTAGTTGCCCAGTTTCCAGGGACGTGTTGAAGATTGTGGTAAGTGGCACGCACAGCATGTCCGCTCCCTCTCTAAGGACCCACGGGGAGATGTCCGGTCTCATTGCCTTAGAGGTATCGTGCATGTGTGTGTATGTACTAAAGACCTATTTCCTGCTATTAAGACAGGAATCAAATTTTACATTTTCCTCTGATGTAGCACTAACCAGACTGTATTTATATAAGAAGACTAGCTAAGGGTTTGCTAAGTTCCACCTAACAATCATTTAGAACCCATGAGAACAGTTCATCATCCCAGGGTTTTTTTTTTTTTTTTTTTTTTTTTATTCTGTGACTTAAAACTATGTCACTAGTAATTTTTTTCGTGCCTGATCTATTTTCGACCCAACCTATTTAATGTTTTATTTCTGAAATTTAGCTAGTATCTTTGAGCGTTAAAGTGGAGAGGAAGTAACTGTTGAAGATTTTACACATTTCTTTATGACATTAAACTGATTTGAGCACCTTGTAAGTGAGTCTATCATCTCTCCCATAAAACTGTAAGTAACGTTTTGTGTTGGTCTTCGAGTCCCTTGCGATGTTAATTTTATAATTTCTTTTCTTATTCCTCTTTATATTTTTCTCTTTAGTTCAATATATTGATTTCTTAAGTGTCTCTCGCTTCTTTTGATTCGCCTGTAATTCCTCTCTTTTGACTTACTAGATGTTCGAATCTCCTGTTTATCCATTTATGGTTGTTTTTATTTGTTCTCATTTCCATATGTGAAAAATATGTTGCATATACAGCCTGAACTACGTTATAAAAAATGTCATATTGGCAACATTGTCCCACGTCGCTCCAACACCTTTCCTGTTGATCTTATCGGTGTCGAATAATTTATAGTCTTCAGTGTCACATTCAGAAGTTTGTAGACGAATGTTTCAGAGAACCGACAGGTTGATAAACTTGTCGGGTCATTCTGAAGGTATTTCTCTATCATTTAGTTTGACCTAAGCCTATGTTATAGCAATAATATCTTTTCTTTCTGCAAATATTACTCTTAGCTCATCTATCTTATTTCTAGTTCTACTATTAGTAAAGTAGACCTTAAGTGAGTTAGTCGCTGTATCTCTCTGTTGACCAATATCTTTACTTTTGTTAGTAAATTTATTACGAACAATATGTTGTGAATATTTTCCTCATACTGTTAGCTATTTGTTTTCCACACACACACTTATATTTCTATCTTCTATTAGTTTAAAGTCCAAGACATCTCAGTAACGGCCCCCAAACAGAGTTAACTAATGCTACCTCTCCTGCCCCACAGACATGTACCCCATCCTTTGAGTACATATATTTGTCATAGAAATTGTTGTAGTTCATAATGAATGAGACTGCAAGTTCTTTGCAGTACCTGTCTAGCCAGCCATATACAGCAATTGCTTTAGCCAACCATTCATTGCCCACTCCTCTTCTAGGCAAAATACTACATATAATCTGGACCCTTCCCTTACAGTTATTAAGATCTATTACTGCTCTGTACTTAACTAGCATCTCCTGTCTCCTTTCCTACCCAAAATAATTTTGCGAACATTGGGGTAAATAAATAATGGACATGTTCCCATTACTTGGTGTAATGTCCATTATATTGTCTATGCCACTAACACTAGTTCCAGGGAAACACCCTCTGTCTCACCTTTCTCTGTTACAGAACACGGTCCATATATTTTACATGTGACTCACCGAGCAAAAGAATATTCTTGTCTTCATTAGCAGAGAAGTTAATAGTACCTTTACCTTCACTGACTATTGAAGTACAATCATGGGGAGAACAAAAAAAAAAAAGCAAAAAAGCGATTTCCCGTATTTAAATATGCTGTTTTAACCATCCTTACACTGATGTTTTCACCACTTCACATTCATTATTATACCTATCCAGGTAAATTTTCAGGTGAATTTTCTCCTTGAGAAGTAAAACGTTCTCTCTCAAGGCCTTGAACTCTGACTCTAAAACACTACAGAAACAAGCCATGGTGCTCTATAACACATTAATTTCCCAAGAGAGCTTAGTACAGGTAGCAACTTCACGTGACCACTGACCTCAGCGAATGGAATTAGCTATGCAAATAGCAGGATTATAATGACATAGGAAGAGGAAACTAAAAGCAGAATAAATATTATTACGGTGTATAAACAATGCAGGTGATATACACAAATTATAGAATTTAGGGATGAACTGGACATCAGGGTGTAAACGAATACAAATGATACCCGTAATGATTGTTAAAGAAATCGGAATATTGTGGTATTACAAATACAAACATGTAACACGTTTGAGGAGCACGAAGAGCACTTGACACTGGTACGGAAAGTTCTTCCATATAAAAAGGAAGAAAAAAGTGAATAAATGGGGAAAATATGCAAAGAATGGGATGAATCGACGAAATATATAAATCAGAGATTAAAAGAGAAACAACAGGGAATAAGATGTAGGGAAATAATGAGGTAGTTACAGGACATTACACAGGGAATATGGTAGGCTGGTGTAATAAGGTAGGCTGGTGTAATAAGGTAGGCTGGTGTAATAAGGGGGGCTGGTGTAATAAGGTAGGCTGGTGTAACAAGGTAGGCTCGTGTAGCAAGGTAGGCTGGTGTAACAAGGTAGGCTGGTGTAATAAGGTAGGCTGGTGTAATAAGGTAGACTGGTGTAATAAGGTAGGCTGGTGTAATAAGGTAGGCTGGTGTAATAAGGTCGGCTGGTGTAACAAGGTAGGGTGTGTAACAAGGTAGGCTGGTGTAACAAGGTAGGCTGGTGTAATAAGGCAGGCTGGTGAAATAGGGTAGGCTGGTGTAATAAGATAGGCTGGTGTAATAAGGTAGGCTGGTGGAATAAGGTAGGCTGGTGTAATAAGGTAGGCTGGTGTAACAAGGTAGGCTGGTGTAACAAGGTAGGCTGGTGTAATAATGTAGGGTGGTGTAACAGGTAGGCTGGTGTAATAAGGTAGGCTGGTGTAATAGGGTAGGCTGGTGTAATAAGGTAGGCTGGTGTAATAAGGTAGGCTGGTGTAATAAGGTAGGCTGGTGTAATAATGTAGGCTGGTGTAATAAGGTAGGCTGGTGTAACAAGGTAGGCTGGTGTAATAAGGTAGGCTGGTGTAACAAGGTAGGCTGGTGTAATAAGGTAGGCTGGTGTAACAAGGTAGGCTGGTGTAATAAGGTAGGCTGGTGTAATAGGGTAGGCTGGTGTAATAAGGTAGGCTGGTGTATTAAGGTAAGCTGGTGGAATAAGGTAGGCTGGTGTAAAAAGGTAGGCTGGTGTAACAAGGTAGGCTGGTGTAATAATGTAGGCTGGTGTAACAAGGTAGGCTGGTGTAATAAGGTAGGCTGGTGTAATAGGGTAGGCTGGTGTAATAAGGTAGGCTGGTGTAATAAGGTAGGCTGGTGTAATAAGGTAGGCTGGTGCAACTAGGTAGGCTGGTGTAATAAGGTAGGCTGGTGTAATAGGGTAGGCTGGTGTAATAGGGTAGGCTGGTGTAATAAGGTAGGCTGGTGTAATAAGGTAGGCTGGTGTAATAAGGTAGGCTGGTGTAATAAGGTAGGCCGGTGTAGCAAGGTAGGCTGGTGTAATAAGGTAGGCTGGTGTAATAAGGTAGGCTGGTGTAACAAGGTAGGCTGGTGTAATAAGGTAGGCTGGTGTAATAGGTAGGCTGGTGTAATAAGGTAGGCTGGTGTATTAAGGTAAGCTGGTGGAATAAGGTAGGCTGGTGTAAAAAGGTAGGCTGGTGTAACAAGGTAGGCTGGTGTAATAATGTAGGCTGGTGTAACAAGGTAGGCTGGTGTAATAAGGTAGGCTGGTGTAATAGGGTAGGCTGGTGTAATAAGGTAGGCTGGTGTAATAAGGTAGGCTGGTGTAATAAGGTAGGCTGGTGCAACTAGTAGGCTGGTGTAATAAGGTAGGCTGGTGTAATAGGGTAGGCTGGTGTAATAGGGTAGGCTGGTGTAATAAGGTAGGCTGGTGTAATAAGGTAGGCTGGTGTAATAAGGTAGGCTGGTGTAATAAGGTAGGCCGGTGTAGCAAGGTAGGCTGGTGTAATAAGGTAGGCTGGTGTAATAAGGTAGGCTGGTGTAACAAGGTAGGCTGGTGTAATAAGGTAGGCTGGTGTAATAGGGTAGGCTGGTGTAATAATGTAGGCTGGTGTATTAAGGTAGGCTGGTGGAATAAGGTAGGCTGGTGTAATAAGGTAGGCTGGCGTAACAAGGTAGGCTGGTGTAATAAGGTAGGCTGGTGTAATAGGGTAGGCTGGTGTAATAAGGTAAGCTGGTGTAATAAGGTAGACCGGTGTAATAAGGTAGGCTGGTGTAATAAGGTAGGCTGGTGTAATAAGGTAGGCTGGTGTAATAAGGTAGGCTGGTGTAACAAGGTAGGCTGGCGTAACAAGGTAGGCTGGTGTAATAAGGTAGGCTGGTGTAATAGGGTAGGCTGGTGTAATAAGGTAGGCTGGTGTAATAAGGTATGCTGGTGGAATAAGGTAGGCTGGTGTAATAAGGTAGGATGGTGTAATAAGGTAGGCTGGTGTAATAGGGTAGGCTGGTGTAATAAGGTAGGCTGGTGTAATAAGGTAGGCTGGTGTAATAAGGTAGGCTGGTGTAATAAGGTAGGCTGGTGTAACAAGGTAGGCTGGTGTAATAAGGTAGGCTGGTGTAATAGGGTAGGCTGGTGTAAAAGGGTACGCTGGTGTAATAAGGTAGGCTGGTGTAATAAGGTAGACCGGTGTAATAAGGTAGGCTGGTGTAATAAGGTAGGCTGGCGTAACAAGGTAGGCTGGTGTAATAAGGTAGGCTGGTGTAATAGGGTAGGCTGGTGTAATAAGGTAGGCTGGTGTAATAAGGTAGACCGGTGTAATAAGGTAGGCTGGTGTAATAAGGTAGGCTGGTGTAATAAGGTAGGCTGGTGTAATAAGGTAGGCTGGTGTAACAAGGTAGGCTGGCGTAACAAGGTAGGCTGGTGTAATAAGGTAGGCTGGTGTAATAGGGTAGGCTGGTGTAATAAGGTAGGCTGGTGTAATAAGGTATGCTGGTGGAATAAGGTAGGCTGGTGTAATAAGGTAGGATGGTGTAATAAGGTAGGCTGGTGTAATAAGGTAGGCTGGTGTAATAAGGTAGGCTGGTGTAATAGGGTAGGCTGGTGTAATAGGGTAGGCTGTTGTAATAAGGTAGGCTGGTGTAATAAGGTAGGCTGGTGTAATAAGGTAGGCTGGTGTAATAAGGTAGGCTGGTGTAACAAGGTAGGCTGGTGTAATAAGGTAGGCTGGTGTAATAGGGTAGGCTGGTGTAATAATGTAGGCTGGTGTATTAAGGTAGGCTGGTGGAATAAGGTAGGCTGGTGTAACAAGGTAGGCTGGTGTAACAAGGTAGGCTGGTGTAACAAGGTAGGCTGGTGTAATAATGTAGGCTGGTGTAACAAGGTAGGCTGGTGTAATAAGGTAGGCTGGTGTAATAGGGTAGGCTGGTGTAATAAGGTAGGCTGGTGTAATAAGGTATGCTGGTGGAATAAGGTAGGCTGGTGTAATAAGGTAGGCTAGTGTAATATGGTAGGCTGGTGTAATAAGGTAGGCTGGTGTAACAAGGTAGGCTGGCGTAACAAGGTAGGCTGGTGTAATAAGGTAGGCTGGTGTAATAGGGTAGGCTGGTGTAATAAGGTAGGCTGGTGTAATACGATATGCTGGTGGAATAAGGTAGGCTGGTGTAATAAGGTAGGCTGGTGTAATAAAGTAGGCTGGTGTAACAAGGTAGGCTGGTGTAGCAAGGTAGGCTGGTGTAACAAGGTAGGCTGGTGTAATAAGGTAGGCTGGTGTAATAAGGTAAGCTGGTGTAATAAGGTAGGCTGGTGTAATAGGGTAGGCTGGTGTAATAAGGTAGGCTGGTGTAATAAGGTAGGCTGGTGTAATAAGGTAGGCTGGTGTAACAAGGTAGGCTGGTGTAACAAGGTAGGCTGGTGTAATAAGGTAGGCTGGTGTAATAAGGTAGGCTGGTGTAATAAGGTAGGCTGGTGTAATAAGGTAGGCTGGTGTAATAAGGTAGGCTGGTGTAATAAGGTAGACTGGTGTAATAAGGTAGGCTGGTGTAATAAGGTAGGCTGGTGTAATAAGGTAGGCTGGTGTAATAAGGTAGACTGGTGTAATAAGGTAGGCTGGTGTAATAAGGTAGGCTGGTGTAATAAGGTAGGCTGGTGTAATAAGGTAGGCTGGTGTAACAAGGTAGGCTGGTGTAATAAGGTAGGCTGGTGTAATAAGGTAGGCTGGTGTAACAAGGTAGGCTGGTGTAATAAGGTAGGCTGGTGTAATAAGGTAGGCTGGTGTAATAAGGCAGGCTGGTGTAATAACGTAGGCTGGTGTAATAAGGTAGGCTGGTGTAATAAGGTAGGCTGGTGTAATAAGGTAGGCTGGTGTAATAAGGTAGGCTGGTGTAATAAGGTAGGCTGGTGTAATAAGGTAGGCTGGTGTAACAAGGTAGGCTGGTGTAATAAGGTAGGCTGGTGTAACAAGGTAGGCTGGTGTAATAAGGTAGGCTGGTGTAATAAGGCAGGCTGGTGTAATAAGGCAGGCTGGTGTAATGAGGTAGGCTGGTGTAATAAGGCAGGCTGGTGTAATAAGGTAGGCTGGTGTAATAAGGTAGGCTGGTGTAATAGGGTAGGCTGGTGTAATAAGGCAGGCTGGTGTAATAAGGTAGGCTGGTGTAATAAGGTAGGCTGGTGTAATAAGGTAGGCTGGTGTAATAGGGTAGGCTGGTGTAATAAGGCAGGCTGGTGTAATAAGGTAGGCTGGTGTAATAAGGTAGGCTGGTGTAATAAGCTGAAAATTTCAGCATTATTTATTGAGGAACAGAAGATCTGTGCGTTATGAAGGAAAATAAATATTATACATACAATGATTACATAAAATACCTGAGAATTTATGATAGACATACATAAGAAAATTCACGGACATGATATATAATGTTAGTTAAGTAAAATAACTATATGAATATTAGTTACATTTAAGGAACAAGTATTGATACTGGATCAGATGGGATTTCAGCAATGTGGGAAATTTATTTTTTTTATCTTAGCAATTCATGTCAGTTTGGTGACTTAGGAGATTTAGCAATTATTTTGCTGTGGAGAATATGACAGTCACATTTATATTTTATCGTAGTGTGGATAATAGGTGAAGATTGAGACACTTTTGCTGCATATGGGAATCTTTATTCAGGAAACGTTTCGCCACACAGTGGCTTCATCATTTTTTGTCAACCATCTGTTGATATATGCTATTTTTCATTGTAATGGCACCCTTGACGAAACAGAGATACAAGTATTGGCAAATTTGATCTTCATGGGCAGTGAGGCACCAGTCACACATTTGCCTATCTTATATGCTTCTTTGATATGTGTTTAGTCAAAGTTATATTTTAGTTCATTTAGAGAAGCATCAAAGACTATATCAACAAAATCTTCATCTGGTACTTCAGTAGGAAAGACTGTGGTCGTGTTGACTCACGAAATCGTAATGACACGATTACAAACCATACCACGGGCGGGATTTGAACCCACGGTCAGAGAGTCTCAAAACTCCAGACCGTCTCGTTAGTCACTGGGCCAGCCACTGGGTATGGTTTGTTTGTAATCGTGTCATTACGATATCGTGAGTCATGTTGACGGCTTTGAGGGGACTTGAGCTAGAGTTCGTCACGGCCATACTAGCGGGAGATTCGTCTGTAAAAACTTGCATTTCTGGACACAGTGGTGCCTATGCTAACCTTCCTATGGTGTAGAAATATACCTAGTTGGATGAATCTTATTGAAGCTAGCTGGTCCAGTGGCTAACGCGACGGTCTGGAGTTTTGAGACTCTCTGGCCGCGGTTCAAATCCCGCCCGTGGTATGGTTTGTGTTCGTATTGCTGACAAAGTTAAGTGGCAGATGCTCATCACATCTGAATAATATTCAGCTGCTTCACTTTGACCCTCTAAGAAGGTTCCTTGATGTTGGTGAGGGGTTCTTGATCAAGGGAATTGGATGTACTCCAGTTACCTGAATTAAGCCTGAATACCTTCCACATCCCCCCTCCCAGGAACTGCATAACTCTACGGGTTCAGCGCTCTCCCTTGATTCCCTTGATTATAATAATAATAATAATGCAGGGATCAGATCTTAAGTATTCGTTACAGGTTCGTTTTCTTGGTTTATCTGACTCCTCTACAAGTGGTTTTCTTGGTTTATCTGACTCCTCTACAAGTGGTTTTCTTGGTTTATCTGACTCCTCTACAAGTGGTTTTCTTGGTTTATCTGACTCCTCTACAAGTGGTTTTCTTGGTTTATCTGGCTCCTCTACAAGTGGTTTTCTTGGTTTATCTTACTCCTCTACAAGTGGCTTTCTTGGTTTATCTGACTCCTCTACAAGTGGCTTTCTTGGTTTATCTGACTCCTCTACAAGTGGCTTTCTTGGTTTATCTGACTCCTCTACAAGTGGTTTTCTTGGTTTATCTGATTTATCTACAAGTGATTTTCTTGGTTTACCTGCCTCCTCTACAAGTGGTTTTCTGGGTTTATCTGCTTTATCTAAAAGTGATTTTCTTGGTTTACCTGGCTCTACAAGTGGTTTTCTTGATTTATCTGCCTCCTCTACAAGTGGTTTTCTTGGTTTACCTGCCTCTAGAAGTGATTTTCTTGTTTTATCTGCCTCCACAAGTGGTTTTCTCGTTTTATCTGCCTCCTCTAGAAGTGGTTTTCTTGGTTTATCTACCTTATCTACAAGTGGTTTTCTTGGTTTATCTGCCTCTTCCACAAGTGGTTTTCTTAGTTTATCTGCCTCCTCTACAGGTGAGTTTCTTGGTTTATCTGCCTCCTCTACAAGTGGTTTCCTTGGTTTATCTGCCTTCTCTAAAAGTAGTTTTCTTGGTTTATCTGCCTCCTCTACAAGTGGTTTTCTTGGTTTATCTGCTTCCTCTACAAGTGTTTTTCTTGGTTTATCTGCTTCCTCCACAAATGGTTTTCTTGGTTTATCGGCCTCCTCTACAAGTGGTTTTTTTGGTTTATCTGACTCTACAAGTAGTTTTCTTGGTTTATCTGCCTCCTCTACAAGTGGTTTTCTTGGTTTATCTGCTTCCTCTACAAGTGTTTTTCTTGGTTTATCTGCTTCCTCCACAAATGGTTTTCTTGGTTTTTCTGCCTCCTCTACAAGTGGTTTTCTTGGTTGCTCTGCCTCCTCCACAAGTGGTTTTATTGGTTTATCTGCCTCCTCTACAAGTGGTTTTCTTGGTTTATCTGCCTCCTCTACAAGTGGTTTTCTTGGTTTATCTGCCTCCTCTACAAGTGGTTTTCTTGGTTTATCTGCCTCCTCTACAAGTGGTTTTCTTGGTTTATCTGCCTCCTCCACAAATGGTTTTCTTGGTTTATCGGCCTCTTCTACATTGGTTTTCTTGGTTTATCTGACTCTACAAGTAGTTTTCTTGGTTTATCTGCCTCCTCTACAAGTGGTTTTCTTGGTTGCTCTGCCTCCTCCACAAGTGGTTTTATTGGTTTATCTGCCTCCTCTACAAGTGGTTTTCTTGGTTGCTCTTCCTCCTCCACAAGTGGTTTTATTGGTTTATCTGCCTCCTCTACAAGTGGTTTTCTTGTTGATTTCGTATAAATGTTTCGCGGTTAAAAACTAAATGTAATCGACCATTCTACTTCAATTGACCAGTCTACTTCAGTGACCCTCACCACTACAACTACCACCACTACCTCAGTCTACTTCAGAGACCATGATCACTACAACTACCATCATTACCTCAGTCTACTTCAGTAACTCTCACCACTACAACTAACACCACTACCTCAGTCTACTTCAGAGACCATGATCACTACAACTACCATCATTACCTCAGTCTACTTCAGTAACCCTCATAACTACAACTAACACCACTACCTCAGTCTACTTCAGTGACAATCACCACAACTAACACCACTACCTCAGTCTACTTCAGTGTTCCTCACTACTACAACCAACATCACTACCTCAGTCTATTTCAGTGACCCCTCAAAATTACAACTAACACTACTACCTCAGTCTACTTCAGTGACTCTCACCTCTACAACTACCACCACTACCTCAGTCTACTTCAGTGACCCTCGCCACTACAACTAAAACCACTACCTCAGTCTACTTCAGTGAGCCTCACCACTACAACTAACACCACTACCTCAGTCTACGACAGTGACCCTCACCACTACAACTATAATGAGGAAACGTTTCGCCATGCTGTGGCTTCATTAGTCCATACAAAGGAGAATCGTGAAGAACAGGAGGAGAATGAGGTAATCAGTCCCTCAACCTTGAGTCGATGTGGCCAGTCCATCAGTCTTGAATAGAATACAGCATATGTGCGGAGAAGTAGCTTATATACCGTAGGCAGTAAAGGTGGAGCAGTCGTGCCACATTGGACAAATGTGACATCACTTACGACTGCTGCACCTCTCCTACCTACGGTATATAAGCTACTTCTCCGCACATATGCTGTATTATATTCAAGATTGGTGGACTGGCCACATCGACTCAAGGTTGAGGGATTGATTACTTTATTCTCCTCCTGTTCTTCACGGTTCTCCTTTGTATGGACAGATGAAGCCACAGTGTGGCGAAACGTTTCGTCAATAAAGACACCCAAGAGTTGCACCACTACAACTACCACCACTACATCAGTCTACGACAGTGACCCTCACCACTACAACTACAACCACTACCTCAGTCTACTTCAGTGACCCCTCACTACTACAACTACCACCACTTCCTCAGTCTACTTCAATGACCCTCACTACTACAGCTAACACCACTACCTCAGTCTACTTCAATGACCCTCACCACTGTAACACCACTACCTCAGTCTATTCTCATTGACTATCACCCTCCAACTAACACCACTACCTCAGTCTACTTCAATGACCCTCACTACTACAGCTAACACCACTACCTCAGTCTACTTCAACGACCCTCACCACTGTAACACCACTACCTCAGTCTACTATCATTGACTCTCACCTCCACAACCACCACTCGCCAAAACAACCTCCGCTACCACCCATTATTACAACCATCACCACTCAACACATACCACAATCAATCATATTGGCAGCCACCTAACCTTACAATGCCTTTATCATCACTTTAACCCTTCTCAAAAAGTTCTTTTTCCTCCTCATCCTACATCACCAACAACAATATCAACAACATTTAACAAAAACAGTGAATACAACAAAAACAACCACTAATAATAACAAACCACAAACACTACCTCCGCAATCTTTACCATCTCCACCCACCTCCACCACAACTCACCACTACAACCATCCACCACCACTAGCACCAACCTCCACCACAATCCCTACCTCCACCACGACAGTCCATGACAACTACTCCACCACTATCACCACAACACTCAGAAGACAGCGTTCAGAAATTGAAATTAATATGTGATATTTACACAGACATTAATTAGTAGGTGTATCACTTATAACCATCAGGTAACAAGGTAGTGCCAGTCCTCTCCTATCTTTGCTCTCGCTGATTTTAAAATTGCTTTTGTTTACTGTTCCTTACATTAATAAATAAAATGACAAATTTTGAGCGCAAGTTTTTTCTATTTTCTTTCGTGAACATTTGTCCTCGACTTGACTAGCAATTGTGCGGTACACTATCGAAATATTTTTTGATAATCTTTAGATTATATTTTACGTATTTTTTATTCTTAGCATTGTAGTAATAATAATAATAATAATAATAATAATAATAATAATAATACTCATAGAGCTAAGGAAGGGGTAGCAATAATGTTGAATGATCAGTTATGGAAGGAGAAGAGGGAATATAAATGTGTAAATTCAAGGTTTATGTGGATTAAAATAAGGGACGGATGTGAAAAATGGGTCATAATAAGCGTGTATGAACATGGTGAAGAGAGGATTGTAGAGGAGAGAGAGAGAGAGAGAGAGAGAGAGAGAGAGAGAGAGAGAGAGAGATTTTGGGAGATGTTAAGCGAATGTATAGCAACCTTTGAACCAGGTGAGAGAGTAATTGTGGTAGGGAACCTAAATGCTAAAGTAGGAGAAACATTTAGACAGGGTGTGGTAGGTAAGTTTGGGGTGCCAGGTGTAAATGATAATGGAAGCCCTTTGATTGAAGTTTGTACAGAAAGGGGTTTAGTTACAGGTAATACGTATTTTAAGGAAAAGATACGATGTAAGGCGTAATGACAGTAGTTTGTTGGACTACGTATTGGTAGATAAAAGACTGTTGAGTAGACTTCAGGATGTACATGTTTATAGAGGGGCCACAGATATATCAGATCACTTTTTAGTTGTAGCTACACTGAGAGTAAAAGGTAGATGGGATACATGGAAAATAGAAGCAGCAGGTAAGAGAGAGGTGAAGGTGTATAAACTAAAAGAGGAGGCAGTTAGGGTAAGATATAAACAACTATTGGAGGATAGATGAGCTGGTGAGAGTATGGGCAATGGGCTCGAAGAGGTATGGGGCAAGTTTAAAAATGTAGTGTTAGAGTGTTCAGGAGAAGTTTGTGGTTACAGGAAAGTGGGTGCGGGAGGGAAGGGGAGCGATTGGTGGAATGATAATGTAAAGTACTAAGTGAGAAAAAGTTATCATATGAGAGGCTTTTACAAAACAGAAGTGATGCAAGGAGGGAAGAGTATATGGGGAGAAAAAGAGAGTTTAAGAGAGTGGTGAAACAATGTAAAAAGAAATCAAATAAGAGTGGGTGAGATGTTATCAACAAATTTTGTGGTGTAGAAAATAAGAAAAGTTTTGGGTAAAGATTTATAAGTTGGAGGGAAACCTAGGAACAAATGATTTGACAGTCAAATTAGGAGAGGAGGTTATTAATGGGAGAATGAGAGGCATCGGAAGATGGAGGGAAATTATTTGGGAATTGTTAAATTTTGATGAAGATAGGAAGCTGTGATTTCGTGTAAGGGAAGGGAGGGAATTCATCTTGTAGGAGTGAGGTAGAGCCAGTTGTGAGTGTGGTGGAAGTTCGTGAGGCAGTGGATAGAATAAAAGGGGGTAAGGCAGTGGGATTGATGGGATAAAGATAGAAATGTTAAAAACACGTGGGGATATAGTTTTGGAGTGGTTGGTGCTTTTATTTAATAAATGCATAGAAGAGGGTAAGGTACCTAGGTATTGGCAGAGAGCATGCATAATTCCTTTGTATAAAAGGCCAAGAGGATAAAAGAGAGTGCAAAAATAATAGGGGAATAACTCTGTTGAGTATACCTGGCAAAGAGTGTGGTAGAGTTATTATTTAAAGAATTAAGCATAAGACGGAGAGTAAGATAGCAGATGAACAAGGAGGCTTTAGGAAAGGTATGGGGTGTGTAGTCCAAGTGTTTACAGTGAAACATATAAGTGAACAGTATTTAGATAAGGCTAAAGAGGTTTTTGTGGCATTTATGGATTTGATAAAGGCATGTGACAGGGTGAATAGGGGGCAATTTGGAAGATGTTGCAGGTGAATGGTATAGGAGGTAGGTTACTAAAAGCAGTGAAGAGTTTTTAGGAGGATAGTGAGGCTCAGGTTAGAGTATGTAGGAGAGAGGGAGATTATTTCCCGGTAAAAGTAGGCCTTAGACAAGGATGTGTGATGTCACCGTGGTTGTTCACTATATTTATATATATGGTTCTAAGAGAAGTGAATGTGAGAGTCTTGGCAAGAGTGGAAATTTTCACAGTTGCTGTTTGCTGATGACACATTGGGAGATTCTGAAGAGAAGTTGCAGAGGTTGGTGGATGAATTTGGTAGGGTATGTAAAAGAAGAAAATTAAAAGTGAATAAAAGAAGGAGTAAGGTTATGAGGATAACAAAAAGATTAGGTGACGAAAGATTGGATATCAGATTGGAGGGAGAGAGTATGGAGGAGGTGAATGTAATCAGGTATTTAGGAGTGGACGTGTCAGCAGATGGGTCTATGAAGGATGAGGTGAATCATAGAATTGATGAGGGGAAAAGGGTGAGTGGTGCACTTAAGAGTCTGTGGAGACAAAGAACATTGTCCGTGGAAGCAAAAAAGGGAATGTATGAGAGTATATTTGAACCAACGCTCTTGTATGGGTGTGAAGCATGGGTGATGAATGTTTCAACGAGGAGAAAGCTGGAGGCAGTGGAGATGTCATGTCTGAGGGCAATGTGTGGTGTGAATATAATGCAGAGAATTCGTAGTTTGGAAATTAGGATGTGTGGAATTACCAAAATTATTATCCAGAGGGCGGATGAGGGGTTGTTGAGGTGGTTCGGACATATAGAGAGAATGTAACAAAACAGAATGACTTCGAGAGTGTATAAATCTGTAATGGAGGGATGGTAGGGTAGAGGTCAGCCTATGAAGGATTGGAGGAGGTTTTGTGTTCGAGGGGCTTGGATTTCCAGCAGGCATGCGTGAGCGTATTTGATAGGAGTGAATGGAAACAAATGATTTTTAATACTTGACGTGCTGTTGGAGTGTGAGCAAAGTAACATTTATGAAGAGGTTCAGGAAAACGGCAGCCGGACTTGAGTCCTGGAGATGGGAAGTACAGTGCCTGCACTCTGAAGGAGGGGTGTTAATGTTGCAGTTTAAAAACTGTAGTGTAAAGCACCCTTCTGACAAGGCAGTGATGGAGTGAATGATGAAAGTTTTTCTTTTTCGGGCCACCCTGCCTTGGTGGAAATCGGCTGTGTTAATAATAAAAATAAAATAAATAATAATAATAATAATAATAATAAGAAGAAGAAGAAGAAGAAGAAATAAGAAATGAAAAGCGGAATAAAAAACAATGGAGGTAGAAATTGAAGCAGCAGCAATGTTTATTGGAATTGAAGTAGAAACAGTAGTAACATCAGCTGTTGTAGCCTGATCAGTCGCAAAGTAAATATTAACATGTGCAACAACAGTAATAGTAGAAACACCTGCAGCATTAGTAGTTAAAGCAGCAACAGCATCAGTAAGCATCAGCAGCATCAGTAAGCATCAGCAGCATCAGTAAGCATCAACAGCAGCAGCAGCAACAAGAGCAGCAGCAGCATCAGTAAGCATGAGCAGCAGTACTAAGTAGATCATCAGTAAAATTTTAAACAAAAGTTGCAGAAATATATGAAACAAAATCGTAGTG